>WIQG01000176.1:0-335852 GCA_014925785.1 Mycena galopus ATCC 62051
GACACTTCTTGACAGCGCTTCCTTTCTATGCGTCAACTCGGTGTTCTTCGCACGCAGCTCTTCCTCCTTCGTCTTCCGACGAATTAATTCCGCTGACAGATCATCAAGCTGTCGTCAAAGTGACGCGACAAAGTGGGAGGACGATTTCTCGAGCCCGCGGAGTTGATCCTTGAGGTACCTGCTCTTCCATGTCCGCTTTACGTTCTGCGGCCCGAGAGACCTTCTGCACTAGATTCCGATACTTTTTCTCGTACGTATCACTCCGCTTCTGTAACACCGATAACGCGTGAACAGATGGTCTAGTAGAAAGATGCGGGGTTCCTGGAGATAGACTGGTTGAGAGAGGTGAGGCCACTGACGACGTGGGGATGTTCTCTTTGTCGGGTGTAGAGTGACTTGACCTGTGGCCTGTTGGACGCGTAGAAGACCCAAAACAGTTGGTTTTCTGGGCTGTTGATCTGGGCTTGTTGCGCCGCCATTGGTTCCCCTCCTTGGCCGTCCGCACTGGAGGCATCCGGGACGGGAGGCGCTGAGGGGACGCGATTGATGGGTTTACATACGCGTCTGATCTGTGACGTAACGCGCTGATACGACTGTTTGGCGTGGAATTCTTTGGTCTATCATAGCGCACTCAATATGTCCCAAAATAAAATCTATTGCACTTGAGAATCCAATCTATCGGGAATGTTGCGCGCAGGTTTCCTATTTTTCTCTTGGTCCTTTTGTGAGAAATCGAAGTCAAAGTGCTGGAAGGTTGAGGGGACGAAATAAATAAAAATCGCCTTGGGACATTCCCTCCGATCAGTAAAACTGAATCGATATTGTACCCAGAGTTTAGCCAGAATGTCAAAATTCACTGCAATACAAGGGCCCGAGTGAATTTGCCACAATTTGGGTGATGGGAGCCATTACATAACCAGCATCAAAAGCCTTTGCATTGCCGGTCACCACTATACACAAGTTCAGGGTGTCTATAAAGAGGCATTCTGAAGGGCTATCTGATCCAACCACAATATCTTGAGGGACTAATTATCCGTTCTTTAAGATTTTGTTTGTTCGGCGGTGCCCATCACGTTGCGTATGTTGAGTTTTTTCTCCATAAGGCTTAATTCACCTGATTTTGGTTTTGCGCAGTGCCCTCATGATCTACTCCAGACTGCGCAGTCAAATTACTCTTCTTCTGAGCTGCCCAAATTGGCCTCACTCAGCTTGCGAGGCAGCTGCGCTTTTCACACTCACGCCGACGCCGACCCTTCAAAAGAGCGATCTCCATCAATACTCCTTCGTTGCTTTCCCCGTCATCGCCGTTGCAATTACTTATCCCTTGCTGCTGCCTTTGTCGCAGCATGCTCGCACACACACTCCTGGGCCTCTTGATTCAAGCACTACCTAAAATTCCAAGTCGCAAGCCTTAATCAACAAATATTTTCTCCGCGGACTTCACAAAAACTGGGAGCTCGTATGTACCAACGCCGCACATCAGATGGACATGTCCGATCCTGCAATTTGAGGTCAAGACTGGGCCACTTGGATGTACGAGCTGGGATTGAAGGGACCAAGGAAACTTGAAATTTGTGACTAGTACTCGGTCAATGCTCCTTCAAATATTCAATGCATATTTCCACTGAATCTCTGCCGCTCCCGAACTCCCTCTTAAATCTCCATACCTGTTGGCCACCCCGTTAGATGTGCTGGAAGTAATGCTCCGTTCCTACTTAGGCGGATGGAGGCGGGTCATGGACCTGGCGAGTGTCTCGCCGTGCTTCGACTCTGTCCTCTTCCCCCAAATTTCCTTGCCCCTATGTCTCCTTTCTGTGTTTCACAGTCCACGCACCTTGGTTTCGCTTCGAATTCTCTTAACCTAGATAGTAGGTAAGGAGCCCAGCATACGCGGACACTCATTATTTTCATAGCTGTCCAAATTTCTAGGATGTCCTCATTCATATGCATCGTTTACCCTCCCGGCATTTGAATCTATTATCTCAGGTTGCTCTACGGCTCCGATCCTTCACCTACAGAGTGCAAACTCTTATCCAAAGCAACCTCTATTGCACCGAAATATCGAGGAATCCGTCAACTCGGGCCACAGTTTCTTGAGAGGCACTGTCCCCGAAGCTGTATTCATTCCTGTAGTGTTCCGTAATTCACTCCACAAGCGCATGGAATGACATTTCTTATCGGATACTTTCGACTGATATTGTCGGAGCGAAGCAGAGACCAGTCTTGTCCAGAACTAACATTTTCAGATCTAGAATAATCAGTCAGCAAGCTTGGCGATCATTATTTCATATTCTCGAGCCATGGACATGGTTACACCAGTGACTAATATATTATGCTTGTAAAATTATTTATAGATGTACAGTGTATAAGGTGGGCAGCTTGTAGGGAGAAGGCATGGACTCCTACCTGGAAAGGTAAAGCAGAGAGACTAGTGGTCTGCTCCAGCGAGTACAGAAGGGCAGAACCTCCAGCTCGATTCATTGAGGCTGTCCTTAGTGACGTGCTTGTATTTTCGAGTTATTATCAGTTTATCAGCTTTATTCGGGTGTGTTCTGCATGTACGTATATGTGTCCTACGTTGATAAGCCACCAGATTTACCAGGCATGAAAATACCAATTCCAAAACCTTACAATCAAGAAAACACCTGCATACCATCCCAGCAAGGGTCAATACCGAGGTCCAGGCAGATGACTAGGAGACAGCAGTGTGTAGCTAAGGAGTCAAGGGTCCACTAATACCTCTCAAAACCTAAGTCGGGTTGGTCTGCCAGTGACAACTAGCTAAAACCTGATTCCTTACCAATGCATACTGTTTGGGGAGTCAGGGTGTTCCCTCTAATGAACCGGACATATAAAACTATTCAAATAAAAGGACTGGAACGTGAGAACGAGGCGTAGGAGCGCACGAAGGCAACATACGTGGCAATTAGCTAAAAGCATGCCAGAGGGAAAGGCTTACAGTTCGCTTAAAACCCACAAGCATAGGGGAACACTTGCACTGCCCCATCACGTGGGAACTACCAGAGATCACAGGGGGGTGACGCATATAGGCCAAGAGGGCCGACAAGTCAAAACAAGGGCTCGGAGCGTACACCATCAAATAATGATGTGATCCAACACTTTGACTTATAATGGGGGAAACCAGCCAGCCCGGTCAATGACTTGACCTGAGTCATGAAGACATGACTCTCAAAACAATTATGACTCGGCATGTACAATAAAAAGAGTTGTACACGACTTAAAAGTCCAAAAGTGCCAAATTATGCGAACATTTCATACTTTTCATCCATTACTTGGATGAATATGAATGGGTCTGTAAATTAGTAGGAGGAACAATAGAACGATCTGATAGGCTAGCTACCTCGGAACCGGACTCTTTATTTATTATTCCTCTTTTAGTAGTTTAGATCAGTGTAAAGTGTATAAATTAGCCAGAGATACAGGGTTAAGGCAGCAGATTCTACCCCTCCTTGCTAGATGTTGGACGTCGATTTGGAGACTAGATCTTAGCTGTGGTTGACACCTGATATCTAGGATATCTTCTGTAGAACACCAATAAACACAGAAGGACATTGTTGTATAAACTTGTGTGAACGGAATGCGTGGACACGGAAACACGTGGTTACAAGAGTTGTAGTGCAAGGAAATATGTTGCGCATCGTAGAGGCGTTTTCTGGATAGTCTTGAACTATCAGCTACAAATCACGCACACCCCCTTGAAGAATAACAAACTGGCTCGTTCCAGTAAACTCGGTCGCATAGCGCCTAGTGGACTCGAAAGCACTCACCAAAAGCTACAACTTTAACAAGAAACTACACTTTAGTCAACCGAATACTTGGAAGTGGATATTTGGTGTTTTGAGAAGTTGCACCATATTGAAGCGCCCTGCTCATCAATGCGTCACACACCCCCTGTGCCGCAACAAATTTTTGTCTCGGTCACGGGTCACGGCGCCCAGTGCCGAATGGAAATTTTGTGACACCCAGCCCAAATCTCTCTTGGAACTATACAAAAAAGGCAGAAATTTCGAAATTTTTCAGCTTGAATGCCGGAATTTTGAAAGTACGCCAAATTTTGTTGGGTGCCGAAGTGCCAAATCGGTATTTTCGGTCACGGGTCCCACGCTATGCCGAATTGCATGAAATTCTACAGTATACTTCCTGGACACTTATATGTCTTTCTTACAACCAACTAACACCTCTCTCATACTCTATTAGCTGTTTTGAGCTTCTAAACTTTATGTACTAAAAAGTTTTTTTCAGCCCGACCTGGACCCCCCCCCTCCCTATATCCGATATTTTAATCGTGATCCCCCCTCGCAGGTGTATACAGAAGGAGCATATAATATTCCACCGTGATTGATTATTATACTCTGCATGGCTGCGTAGGGATAAAAATAAACGGATGGGAGTTCGCGGCCCGCATTTTTCATGCCTAATTTCTCAAAGCCTGGCCCGATGATTTGGGCAGGATCTGGTTCTGAAGCTACAGATCCACGAAATCTAGGCGCAGTGAGTTTCGGAGCTAGATAAAATAGATAGAGATCTCAGTGGGCGTCGTAGACAGACCAACTTTATTATGCACCTAGATAAAATAGATAGAGCTAGGTACAATAAGCATTAATAGATGGATAATGTAATGAGTGGACTCACATCTCAGTGGGCGTCGTAGACAGACCAACTGAGATGTGCACGTGAGACTGAAAAGTTTCAAGGAGTGAATAGGTAAGTGATAAGTCCGTAAGGTAATTAATTAAGAAAGGAAGGAACGTAAGTAAGAGACGCCGTTAGGATTGATACCTCAACACGGAAACCGTGAGAAGTTTCTCATGAGTTGACAGATGGGTGGGAAAAATAGGGATTTGGCGAGAGTGAAAAAGCTGTAGAGTGGAAGGCTGTGGAAGGAGAAGCGTCAAGAGAACAAAATGGAGGGAGACTGGAAGGGGATAAAACCAAACCGACCCCAATGAATTGCGCAATAGATCCGAATAGAACGAGTAATCTTGGCAGATTATTGTGCCAAACTGCTACAGCTGTATACACAGCCTTGCCGATGGCACTGATCGCCGAAACCCTCGCGATGGCCATACCCATCCTCCTCGCACAAGGGTCCAGTCTGCGAGCACACCGGTCGTCTTGTCGTAGCATAGAATTATGTTCTCTCTTCCCTGCCTGTTCACTCTGTCCTCACACTGCCAACCAATGGGGACATGACCCTAGCTATCAGAAGGCCGCAGTGCATCATTTAGAAGGCGTGCGCCTATAGATGTCACAGTACACAGGAACTGCGGACGGTTCTAGAACTTGTACAGCTCCTGGGGAGACGTTAAAAAGGCGAGCTTCCCCTCCGCCACTTCATCTGCTACTCATCTGACCCATCCGTACGATCCATGGACGCACAACAGACTATGACCCCTCCCGTGGAAACAGACCAGCCCACGAATATGAGCTTGACTGCCTACAGTGTCGAATCGACCCAGCTTTCGATGAGCGCGGCAGAGAATGCAAGTTTGATCAAGAACGCGGATGGCTTCTCAATCCTCGGGGGTCAATTCACTTCGGCCGCGGGCAATGTCACGGTGAACCACCACTACCCCCATGTGCGTAGACAAGCTCCTTCCAGACATCGCCACCTAACTTGTCAGTTAGCACGACCCAGGACTAGCCAGCATCTCGCCAATCAACATTATGGATGACAGTCTTTCAGAGAGCGAAATATTCTCTAACCAGATGCTGCGTCAGAAACGTGGCTTTCCGCTTTATGCCCCAGAACCCCAAGAGACTCTTCCGACAGAATACCAGGAATGCGGTGTGCAAATTGGTGATGTTGGCACAATCACGCCAGAAGGATCATTCGATTTCTTCTTCAATATCTTTCTTCCAGCGGATCATCCCATTAACGATAATGATGTCCCCGAAAACTTTCAGCCATTGTCCGACTACAAGTCAAAGGACCTAGAAACCCATTCCTATGGACCGGGAAGTGATGTTTCAACCGCTTCCGTCCAGAGGCTAGATGAAGGGTAAGTGATCACAACCAAGCAGAAGAATGTCTCACATCTTCTGCCGCTTGCAGTGACTTCCCGGGAGGTGATTTCGTCTTCGGTTGTCGCGCTCCGCAAGGAGCAGTGTTGGCTCTCCCGCATGGTTCTCGCCTCCAGAAGCTCAAAAACTTAGTGCCCATACGGGAATATGCTGCTGTGCATGCCGAGGGTTGGTTCAAATATATCAACGGCCGGCGGGGACGTGGACTTCGCGGGGCACTTTACCTTGTGACTGGCTGCGAAAAGGCCCCGTCTTGGGGCATGGCATCATTTCACAGTACTGACGAGAAGTTTGAGCTCTCGTTTAAGCCTATCGCCACAGCTGGTGAATATCGATGGAGAGGCAACCCGGCCAAGAAAAAATGCCATGACCCATCTGGCCCGACACATGCGGCCACCTGGAATCAGACGGTGTTCTTGCATGGACTCTCTATTTCACTTGGGACAACCGTTTGGGCCAGGATTTTTGCAACTATCCAGATCCGCGACGATAATAACATGGACTCTGGATTAGGAAGCGCGGGCGACACTGCGTCATCTTCGTCTCAAAGATTGTCGATGCTTTCACGGGCTTTCAACTTTCTTGGGGGAGGCACAACCACAGGTGGGAACTATGCAGGAGCAAGCAGCCGTGCCGCTTTATCGGATCTTCCTCCGATCCCGCAGGTATGATACCTCGCACACCATTCTACACCAGGAGTTAACACAACCATAGACATTCCATCCCGGGCAACTGATCAACAACTACATTCTGGACAAGGTTTCTGTTTATTTGCATGGACACATGCATCGTCTTACCGTGGCCGGATTCAGGCTCCCCAAGCAACAATTGTGATGTCTCACGACGACGATTGGTGCGATATCCTCGGAAAGGTTTGTGTTCCTTCTTTCAAATATGTCTCTAAACTCCCATAGGATGCCCCAAGATCCCAAGTCGAGATGGCGTCGCAATTATTACAAAGGATAAGCGACCAGTATGCTATTATAGAGCACGAGGGTGAATTTAGGCCCATATGTGTCTACTCCTCGAGATTAATCATATCCACCAGGAGCGACTTTCCTTCAAGCGGTGCCGACCCCTGCAGGGCCTTCAGGGGGACTTTCATCTTCCGCGGGTACGCAGATTATCAGCTAGCTGTCCTTACCTCACCCATCATGGCAGACACACTGGGCACCGTCGCTTCGATCCTTCAGCACATCGGCACTGTGGTCAAAGCCGAGACTTACATCCAGGACTTTGACCATGTGCCACATGAACAGAGGAAATTGCTCCTGGAGTGGAGGGGAGAGAATGGTGTCCGCCTTACTCCAGATGGCCACCCAATCAAGCCATCCATGTTGAGCAGTCTTGGAAACTCCCTCCTCATGCGGTTTGAGGGACTCAGCAACCTCGCTTCTGCGCTTTCAACGCGATTTGAGCAGACTGGTCAGCTAGCAGACTTGGAGGAATCTATTGCTTTTCACCGAGAAGCATTGGAGCTGAGGCCTGGATCTCACCCGGACCGATCCAGCTCACTCAACAACCTCGCAAATGCTCTTTCGACGCGATTTGAGCAGAACGGTCAACTGGCAGACTTGGAGGAATCCATTGGTTTTTACCAAGAAGCATTGGAGCTGATGCCTAGATCTCACCCTGACCGATCGAGCTCACTCAACAACCTCGCAAATGCGCTCAAGACGCGATTTGAGCAGATCGGTCAGCTGGCAGACTTGGAGGAATCCATTGGTTTTCACCGAGAAGCATTGGGGCTGAGACCTGGATTTCACCCCAGCCGATCCGGCTCACTCAGCAACCTTGCAAATGCGTTTTCGACGCGATTTGAGCAGACTGGTCAGCTGGCAGACTTGGAGGAATCCATTGGTTTTCACCAAGAAGCATTGAAGCTGATGCCTGGATTTCACCCCAACCGATCTGGCTCACTAAACAACCTCGCAAATGTGCTTTCGACACGATTTGAGCAGACTGGTCAGCTAGCAGACTTGGAGGAATCTATTGCTTTTCACCGAGAAGCATTGGAGCTGAGGCCTGGATCTCACCCGGACCGATCCAGCTCACTCAACAACCTCGCAAATGCTCTTTCGACGCGATTTGAGCAGAACGGTCAGCTGGCAGACTTGGAGGAATCCATTGGTTTTCACCGAGAAGCATTGGAGCTGAGACCTGGACCTCACCCCAGCCGATCCGGCTCACTCAGCAACCTCGCAAATGCGTTTTCGATGCGATTTGAGCAGGCCAGTCAGCTGGCAGACTTGGAGGAATCCATTGGTTTTCACCAAGAAGCATTGGAGCTGATGCCTGGATCTCACCCCAACCGATCTGGCTCACTAAACAACCTCGCAAATGCGCTTTCGACACGATTTCAACAGACCGGTCAGCTGGCAGACTTGGAGGAATCCATTGGTTTTCACCAAGAAGCATTGGAGCTGATGCCTGGATCTCACCCTGTCCGATCCAGCTCACTAAACAACCTCGCAAATGCGCTTTCGACACGATTTCAACAGACCGGTCAACTGGCAGACTTGGAGGAATCCATTGGTTTTTACCAAGAAGCATTGGAGCTGATGCCTAGATCTCACCCTGACCGATCGAGCTCACTCAACAACCTCGCAAATGCGCTCAAGACGCGATTTGAGCAGATCGGTCAGCTGGCAGACTTGGAGGAATCCATTGGTTTTCACCAAGAAGCATTGAAGCTGATGCCTGGATTTCACCCCAACCGATCTGGCTCACTAAACAACCTCGCAAATGCGCTTTCGACACGATTTCAACAGACCGGTCAGCTGGCAGACTTGGAGGAATCCATTGGTTTTCACCAAGAAGCATTGGAGCTGATGCCTGGATCTCACCCTGACCGATCCAGCTCACTCAACAACCTCGCAAATGCGCTTTTGACGCGATTTGAGCAGACCGGCCAGCTGACAGACTTGAATGAATCTGAGCTTGCAGACGTTGATGAGTCCATGATCCATTTCCGCGATGCATCGGTCCATGAAGCATCGTCTGTCATCGCTCGGTTTCGTTATTCACGCCATTGGGCACGCAAGGCAGCTTCTTTCCATCACTCATCTGCTATGGAGGCATATCAGTATTCGATCGACCTTCTCCCTCGCCTAGTCTCTCTGGATCTACATATCCGACAACGCCAGGAGGCCCTGTCTCGGGCTCGAGGATTGGCTTGTGATGCCTGCAGCTATGCCATTCAAGAAGGCCAGTTTGACAAGGCTGTCGAATTTCTGTCTGCAGGGAGAGCTGTATTTTGGACTCACGCACTCCGGTTGCGGACACCCTTGGATGAACTCCAGTCCGCTGCACCACATCTCGCACTTAAACTTCGGACGATTTCAAATGCACTCGAAACCACATCACCACATGATGGCTCCCAGCCTATGCTGGATAGCTTAAAGCATACCAGGGACCTGGAGCAGGAGGCGACACGTCGTCGTCTCCTGAACAAAGACTGGAATGATCACCTGGAAGAGGTGAGAAAGTTGAAAGGCTATGATAGTTTTTTGCTGCCAAAGTCTATCTCCCAATTGCGAAAGGCCTCTTCCAATGGTCCCATAGTCTTGCTCAATGCCTCCGATTCTGGATGTGATGCCCTGGTAGTCACACAGGATGAGGAGGTGAAACATATTCCGCTCCCGGATCTTTCAATCAAAAGGACTCAAGGCCTTGCTGCTATCTTACGGATGGCATTATCGTCGCATGGGGCTCGTTCGGATATCTTGCAAACACTCCTCCAACCAATACGTACCAACCCTCGGCTTAAAGCAGTGCGAATGCCGCCGGCAGGCCATACTCCTGATGATTTATTTGGAGTGGTCTTGGGAATGCTATGGTTCACTGTCGCCCGTCCAGTTATTGATGCACTGGATCTCAAGGTTGTATGCTTTTATCCCTTTCGAATATTCTTATGCTCATACTCAGTTTGAATCCCAGAAGCCAGATGATAAGGGCATTCTTCCCTGTATCTGGTGGTGTCCCACAGGCCCGTTTGCCTTCCTTCCAATCCACGCAGCTGGTGTATACGAAGGCGAGAATCCTGAATCCTTATCCGATTATGTGATATCATCGTATATCCCTACTTTGGACACTCTCCTCGCATCGCCACCACCCGAAGTCCATGAGCCCAAGATGTTGGCCGTGGCTCAGCCTGAGATGCCAGGTGATCATCGTCTCGACTTACCCTTCGCTCTCAAAGAACTTGACATGATTGAACGACATGTACCGACGACGTGGCTAACGAAACTGGGAACCAAAGAAGAGCCCACATCTGTTGGAAGGGTCCTCTCCCTCCTTCCTGACGCCTCATTCGTCCACTTTGCATGTCATGGATCACAGGATCTTGTAAACCCGCTTGAAAGTGCTCTCCTTTTAGGTGATGGAGATCTGAAGGTTTCGAAGATCATGCAAAACCCTATCCAAAATGCATCCTTAGCGTTTCTTAGCGCATGCGAAACGGCCAAGGGGGATGAAAAGGTCCCAGATGAAGCCATACATCTTGCGGCTACGCTGTTATTTGCTGGTTTCCGTGGAGTGGTGGGGACAATGTGGTCAGTTTAATTTATTATCGTCATCAGAGATCTGACCTACTTTTCTTGCCCTCACAGGACTATGCACGACGAAGATGGTCCCGAAGTCGTAGATGTCTTCTATAACCATGTCTTTGGAACTAGCCCCGAATTGCAGCCTGACTCCACTAAGGCTGCTGAGGCGCTACATCTTGCAGTCAAAAAATTGCGGACAGAGAAGAAGGTCTCGTTTCAGCGTTGGGTTCCGTTTATTCACTTGGGACTCTGAAGCCAACTGCCTGATGAGCTTGGTTTAACCTTGTGAGTTTCTAACCGCTATGCAACGAGTTTAATTGGGTTAATGGGTCATCTACCCGATTTCAGGCACAACTAGCGGTTACCTGTACTATGCTAGGGCAGTAACTAGATCCATTTAGACAGATGAATGAATTCCCCATTGTCAGTTTGAAACTTGTTAGCACAATATGGTGGCGGCTATCACTCCGTGATAAGTTTGAGACCCAATTTCGAAATCATTACGAGTGATCAAAATATTTGCCTAAGGTCAAGTGAACGCTACGAAAAGTACTGTAGATGGTAAAGAAGAGATCTGCCCAGTCAAAACTCTGAAAACATCAATTATATTTTTTGTCTGCCAGATTTCGCGCTTTTTGGCTTCGACCGGACCGTCTCTTGCGAAAGCATCTCATTGATCTTCTCAAACTGTGGAAGACCGTCATACTCAGTTACAAACTGGTGGTTGACTTGTTACTGCGACTTGTCTTGAATCTAGGTATTTGGACGATGTACTGCGGCATGGATTAGACTTTGACCGTGAAGGTCTAGTGCTACAGTATAAGTCACCATGCGATGGCGGTGTGATACATCACCTCCTCCCAGTAGAGGCTAGCCGTTATACATCAGGGACTCACCTTGAGAGCCGGCCATAATGTATCATATGAGAGACACTTACCTTTTAGGTACCAATCAGCTGGCCCGTGCATGTGTCCTATTATCGCTGACAATGAGCAGGTTGTTCTTTCCTGTTTGGCTTCACTGTCTGGGGCGGGATTGCTAATTTCCCAAAATGGTAACTATTTCTGCCTATTACACACTTGTCGTAGAATACAATCGTGAATACATCTCCGTCTTTACCCAGTCCCAGTGTCCGTGCCTGCGCCCTCTCCGTCTGCATCCTCTTCTTCTCCCTCCATTTCATCTGCAGTCGTCTGAGCATACTCCTCCTGCGCTTGCTTCATTTTTTCCAGCACATTCCTCCACAGATGCGTGAAACGTTCGCAGATCCCTTGCAGGTACCCGGCCTCCTTGAGCGCATACGCAGCATGGCCCTCCCGCAATGTGTCATCTCCCTCGACCCGCAATCCCACAAGAGACGTCCACCACGCCGCCCGCCAGTCCAAGAATGCGAGAATGCGACGCATTTCCTCCTGCAGCAAGTCTACCTCCTCCGCACAACGCATCGCCTTCGCGCGGGCCTTCGCCCACTCAATTTGAAGAGCTATCTTACCCTCTGCCAACCAGATCCATGACATCTGCCTCTTCTACTCTGCCCGGCGCTCCGCGGCGTCCGTCATCTCCTCCTCATTTGGCATCCTCTTCTTCTTTCCCCTTCGTTTCCATCTCTCTTCATCGCTGAACATTGACATCGGTCTCCCCCGGACGTCGTCCGCGAGCAGTGGCTTCAAATGCTCCTCCCATTCCATACACCCCAAAACATGGCCAAGCTTCACCAGTGTGGTGCGGGCTGCCCGGTAATCCTCCGTGCTGGCATTGATCTTCACCTGAATGGCATCCATCCTGGTCCCTGACTGCGTCTTCGCCTTCACTCCGTGAATCATATCGCGGTATATCCACTGGTGCGTCTGCCACTGCAGCCTGTCCTGCATTTCCATCAGCGCCAACACCTACTGCCCGTGTCGAAGCTCAAACTCGTACTCCCGCAGCATCCCGCCTTCCCCATGATCGCCAAAGGCAGCCACAGCTGGATGTCTTGCACCTTTAATCCACACAGACTCTGCGTCGCAGCCACGCGTTGCCGCTCGGCGTCCTCGCGCACGCGCACAACGATGACCTCTGGCATAAACAGCTGCTGCACCACCATCCACGCGTCTATCTTGCGCCGCAACTTCGCCTCGTGCTCAATCCGCCCCCGCTCCTGGGCCACCGCCTCGTGCGCTCTGATTTGCTTCATATGCATCGTGAGTGCTCGCATACTAGTATTAGCAAGCGTCAGTATGGTAGGAATCAGTGGTGATCACAAAAGATGTACTGCTGCTGTTCCAGCTGCAGACCCATAGATAACATCTCCGTTTCGTGCATGTCCTCGAACGTGCTGGTGTAGGGTATCCGCCGCCGCGACCAGGGCCAACCACCGCTGCACCTCCCGCAGGTCATCATGCTTCACCGTGGATGGGAACAGATTGGGGCTTTTGCTATCCACTTCCCAAGCAACCGCCATGGCCGTCCACGTCGCGATCACAGGCGGCTCAAACGAGGCCTCAACGCCGACCCACACTGCCCGCGTGTCCAACATCAATGGGACGTTCTTCTGCATCTTTTCCAGCAAAACTGTGCCTACGTTTTTCAGTAAGCTCACTCCAAATCATTCTATGGCTATACATACCCAGCTTGGTTATTTTTTTCCAGTTGTAGTACTGGAAATGGGCATCTAGTGTATCACATCGAGCACCGGGGCCCGAAACACTTGTGATATTCGCCAGGCGGTTGGTGTTGGCCCAGCCGCGCTCAGGAGCCTCTCTGTCCGTCCAGCTCACGAACGGTGTAAGGTTGAACGAAAATTCCAAGTTACACTCTTCAATGTGCACCAGCAAGTGGAATTTGGGCACCAGGAAAACCACATGCCTCGCGTTCACCCTCAACGCCACCTGAACTTCCTCTGGGAACACAATATGCAGTCAACAATGCCGAAGAGTCTAGGCCCCCTACGTATGATTAATCCCTAGAGTGTAGGGTTCTCCGAAATCCGCCGGATTTTGGGCTGAACCCTAACAGGTAGGTTGAATAATAATACTTCTTCAATATGAATCCGTGAGGAGCTTAGGGTGCAGCTGATCGACTTTCTGAACAGCTGCAAATATTGTTCTGCCTAGCTGTCTGGGTTCAGCTGATCGACTTTTTTATCAGCTGTAATATTATGTTGGCTCTGTGCCAGCAGTCAGCTGATCCATTGTTTGAGCAGTCGCAATATTATTTCACCTACATGCTTGGCTTCAGCTGATTGAGTTTCTGATCAGCTGCAGATATTGGTCTGCCCAGCTGTCTGGGTTCAGCCAATTGACTTTTTTTATCAGCTGTAATATTATTTTGCCTGCATGCCAGCAGTTAGCTGATCAGTCCTTTGATGAGTCGCAATATTATTTCACCTATGTGCATGGCTTCTGCTGATCTAAATTCTGACCAGCTGCAAATATTGTTCTGCCTAGCAGTCTGGGTTCAGCTGATCGAATTTTTTATCAACTGTAATATTATTTTGCCCGGTTGCTGCAGTCAGCCAAGATGAGGACCAATATCTTTTGCCTAGATGCTTGACTTGAGCTGATCGACTTTCGCATCAGCTGCAAATATTGGTCTGCCTAGCTGTCTGGGTTCAGCTGATCAACTTTTTTATCAACTGTAATGTTATTTCACCTACGTCCTTGGCTTCTGCTGATCAACTTTCTGATCAGCTGCAAATATTGTTCTACCTAGCTGTCTGGGTTCAGTCAATTGACTTTTGCATTAGCTGTAATATTATTTTGTCCACATGCCAGCAGTTGGCTGATCTATCCTTTGATGAGCCGCAATATTATTTTACCTATGTGTGTGGCTTCAGCTGATCAACGTTCTGATCCGCTGCAAATATTGTGCCACCTAGCTGCCTAGGTTCAGCCCATCCACTTCTTCATCAACTGTAATATTATTCTGCCTGCTTGCCAGCCGCCAGCCGATGCACCCTCTGACCTTCCCTTTTGGGACAGTAACGCCTTCCTCCCAAAGAATAAATTTCGCCAGAATCTCACTATCTTGCTCAATACCTGACCATTTTGGATGATTTAACTTCACAGGCCCATTTTTCTATACTCATTATACATGCCAAGATCATTTTTCAGCCTAATTCCAAACTGTAATGCGGTCATAAATCCCTGAACAGCTGGATCGCCCATCAGAGTAAAATATCTTGCCTACAGTGTAATATTTATCGGTTCCAAACACACCTTATCGTCCATGAGAGTATATACAATGCTCCCAACTTCTTATGAGGGAGAACAGCAATATTTGGACCACATCAAAAAATGTGATCCTTCTCTTATGTGGAGCTATCCTAGTCTGAGAGAATCTATGAAGGCTCCCCTAACATATTCCAGTCCATATTGATTATTCCAGAACACATCCGCCCTTGTGCCTCCTCACAAATTGAAGATGGAAGCTGATCAAGATTGAAATATAAGTTCATGGTAGTTCATCTTCCTCCAGGCTATAATAGCATTGCGGAATGCTTAAATTTAATATCCCAAACCATTCTTGCTCAAAACCCTATGAATTCAGGCAAACGAAACCATGAATAAGGTTCATTTTTCAAGTACTTTGAGATGTATACACCATTCATGCATACAAGATGATCCCACAGACTCCATTTTTCAGAAAATGCCCAAATATTTTATTGCGAGAGAATGAAGTGAGGACGTTCTAGGTTAAATTGTGCATATCTTTATGAAATCGATGGAAGTTTATGCCAATATTTTATTTGGGGCGATTCGGCCCAGAAATGACCGAAAAAACCATGTGACATTTCTTTTGCCGAGTTAGTGTAACATCCACAATATTATTTGGCATGCCAAAGACCCGGAAATCGAAGGTGGGCAGGTAAAATCTTGGCTCCTTCCAGAATACATGTTAGGGTATGCTAAATAAATGCTGTCTTTTGCAATTTTGAGGTCGAAAGTAAAAATTCCACCTCGGAATTATGGTGGCCGTTGATGATATCGACAACATTGTTACTTGAACTTGGTGCTGAATTGCCCCAGATTTAAAGCTGGAGGTGGACCAAAAGTTTCCATAATCGGAAATTGAGGTTGGAGCGGGTCGCAGCATTGTTTCAAGGGCAATTATAGCAACTCTAGACGAACTGGGTGATCGATCCCGGGGCGTATAATTCCATGTTTTATTCGTAATTCCAGCCTTGAGTACGGCCGGTTTGTATCCTGGATCTTATTCCTTCGCGTTGATGGACCGTGGGAATTTAATCTTGAGAGGCCTTCTCAGGGCGCAGACTTCACAAATTTCAGTGAGGATTAGTTCCTAACAAGTTTAGCTCTCCAATCCATCCATTCAGAGTCGATTTCAATATGGTTGAACCGTGAAAAGATTGCTATAGGTGTGAATGCAATGCCCGGGTCACAAGGGCACTGAAGTATGGGTTATTTCGACACAAGCACCGATTTCGAAGGCGGATAGAAATGCCACTGACTCGAGTTCACAGGAATCATACTCGGCTGATTCACTCTTTGCTCGAAAGTTCAAGGTCAATGTCAGTCCTATCGCCTGCAGAACACAATCGGAGGGCAGCTTACATGACGAAAAAGAAAGAACAAACACCTTGGTCAAAGAAGCAAATGGCTCGGACCCCAGTCGAACGGGCGTCCTTCCAACAAACGGATGCTATGCTGGCATGGACCGATCACCACCGAGACGATATGCATTGTTGCCCTTCCCTCGAAAACATCAGTGTCGGGAGAGGCTCACCAGACCGAAAGCACGACTCCATCAGCTGAAAAGAACGTGCGCACGAGCGGAGTCAAATCGATTCAGTTGAACCTGACAGTAGCCATGGTAAGGTAGGCGAGATAAAATGGTGGAGCGCTATTTGTACTCACAAGATTTCCAGTGATACCAGATATACCCTAGGCGGCAGCAAACAGGAGAGGGTTTGACGATCAAGTTGAACGTGATATCGCGTGGAGCAAGGTAGGAATTCCGGTGTTGACTGGATTAGTCCGGTATAAAAGAAGATCCACCGCGAACCAGTGCAAGAGATGATACAGGATCGACGTGGGCAATAGGTCGAGAACGATGGCGACGAGATAGAATGTTTCGAATCTTTGTGTGAAACGCGCCGTGGTACCACGGAAATCGAAGTCGGCGGTTGCTAATCAGGACAATAAGTAGAGTCGCCCAAAGCCTTGAAGCTATCTGCTGCCAGCCCGGCCCAGACGTCTCGTAAATTTCTTGGAATATTTGGGTACCGTCCTTGCAGGCGAGAGGCCAGTCCGAGTTAAGGCATTGGAACCCCCAGACATGAGCTTTATGGCAACCTGTTACATCCACACGTACTAGTCTACGACCCGGTATACGTGCCGGCGCCGCACCTCATTCAAATAAGTCTCCAAGGCGCGCGCGGAGGACGTCTTACCCTGCGGCCCATTCCAGACGAACACGGCGGACGAGCGAAGGCTCGCACTCGCTGCTACACGGCTCCCGAGCACCGCGATGCGGTCGTCGTACTTTCCCGCAAGCGCTGGGTGAGACGGCGCGGATGCGGGAGGTGTGGAAGAACGCCGAGGCAATGGCACAGGACCATCTCCATTCGCGCTTCCCATTACGGTGCCAACAGCTGGCGTCGGTGTCTGTTGCGAATAGTACTCGCATGGTCGTGTATTGGCAAAGTCAAATACAGCCGCGACTAGAATATCGGTATCGGGATCCATCTATAGGATCCACCCAAGTACAATCCAAGCGCGGGGAGACCAGCACGACCCAAAGGCACACCCAACCCTAGAATCCGAAGCGCATTGTTTGCGGCGCCGTGGAGAAAGGACGTGTTCTGTGCGAGGGACGGGAAGAGATGACGTCATCATATGATTTCTGAAAAGAAAGGAGGATTTTCGGAGGATGAAGCCAGCGCGAGCGCGTCAACGGGGAGAAGCAGGAGCCGGAAGAGTAGCACCAATGAAGGGCGGGGGAAATACTATGCGAAAAAATTGTCAGTCACCGTACACGGGGAAAAAAAAAAGAAAAGAGATAAAGCAGCCAAGCGCGAGCAAAGCTCGCTGCCAGTGAAACACAGACCATCCCGGGCCCGCGAAGGAGTAGAATGGATAGAGATTAACCAATGTCCTACCTCATTGCCGAAAGGACCCAGAGAAAACGTGGCCGATCGAGATTTGTATGGAAATGCAAGACAGGCGAATCCGAGATGATGGCTGGAAGGCAAACACGTGTGTCTGTGTATTCGAGAATCAGAAGACGGAATGTACACAGAAAAAGAGAGAAGACGGACCCGCATGCGAAGCGCGCAATGAACACGGAGGTGTACATGTCGGTGGCAGATACCGTCCCAGTCGCGGACCGTAGAGCGAGATGTAGACGCCGTCCTTCTTGATCTGCGTGATGGTGCGGGTGACCCATAGGATTGAGGCGGCTGCTTGGACCCGGGAAGCGAGCTGCAGCAGTAACAGGAATGCATCAGAGATGTATGATTAGCCAGGGCGAGAGGAGACGTACGTACGGGAAGAAGAGGTAACTTATCCTGCGGCTTGAAGGACAGGGTGCATGCGGGTCGAATTAAGCGGCGGATCGTGGTGAAAAGGGTGTGCAGACACTGACGAGAGCGGTGTCGCAAATGCATAGTAGGCGCGAGAATGCGTTGCTAATGCTATTGGGACTTGTGAAAAAGACGTCTTGGTCGACGTGCGTTAGGAGCGTGGACGAAGACGGAATGGCACGGAGATGGAGAGGAAAGCGGTGAGATGGGTCGCCATGAGCGAGGTGCACTCGCCCGCCTCTCTCACCATGCACGGGCGGACGCGCTTCCGCAGCAAGTCGGCTCCGAGGCACTTGCGCGCGGAGCCTGCGCGCTGCGCGGTCCCCGACACACTCGGCGCACCAATGGGGCCCGCACGAGTGCGGGCCATGCGCCGAGCTCACACAGGCTCCGAATCCTGGCGGGAATATACGCCAAACGGACACGAAAAGATAAGAGTTATGCCATTGCTCACTGTGCTTCAACGTGTCTGACCCTCTAGCCCTTCACCTCATCCCGTCCACCGTAGGTAGCATGTATCGCCTCTCGACGTAGAGAGCCGCAAGGGTGTAAACTGCATGTGGGGCACAGAAGGTTCGGAGTCGCAGCCGTGCACGCAGCGGAGCGCCACATGGCGAGGTCGAGACGGCGGACTCTGAGGAAGGCAGTCTGAATCGGTTCTGGTTGAGAAATGCCCGAGGACGAAAATGAACAGAAAGAAAGTGGCGCGTATCCCAGCATAACATAATCCATTATCAGCCAGCACGAACCAAACGGAAACGGAAGGTGAAGGGGAGGAAAAGGAAAAGGTGCGCACCGCCGTGAGATTCGCCTTCTGCTCCCCATTCAGCTCGGTCGCATAGTCGCGATGCGCCGGGATCGTCTCGACGATCAACGTCGCCGCGCGCGCAAACTCGATGAACCCGCGCTCCATGTCCAGCGCGACTGCCTCGGGGCCGGGACCGCCTGCACCACCACCTCCGGTCCCAGTGGCGCGGGCCATGAGGCTGGCCCCGGCCTTGCGGTGCGCCTCCGCGAGGCGGAGGTACTGCTTCAGCTCGCGCCCCGGCGGAGGCGGCGACTCCGCCGCCGCAGCAGCGAGCTCGGAGATCGTCGCAGGGCGTGTGGGGGGTGCCATGAAAGTACTTTAGACGCTAAAACCCAAGCAGCGCCAATCGTATCGTGTGATCCACACTGAATCTCGAGTCCGTGCGAGAGGAGAAAGGCTCGGGTTAGACTCGACCCGCGTCCTCGTATCGTTACTTACAAGTTGTAATCGTAATCCGTAGCCGAGATGGACGTCAAGGCGAGGAAGAAGCAAGGCAGTATGTGGCAGTGCACGCAGCATCATGATTTTCTGATTCCATCACTTGTTGATTAACCGTTCTTTAAGCAAATGGCTCCTCGGCTGTGCTATTCCCCCATATATCCGTCTCCTTTCGTTTTTCCTCTGCTCTTGCTCTTTCTTTAACTCCTTTTGTCCTCAATTTCCAGTGACATCGGACACTGCCTCTCCATTTACTGCCGCCCCGCTGACCTACGCGCGGCATTTTCTTGACAAGGCGCAGCTGAGCGCAGTGCTGATGTCTACGGCGCAGCCTCGTCTTAATCATCTGGCCGGGGGCCACGTAGTCCCGCTCCAAGACATAAAATGGTACGCCCATCATTTGAATCGGCAGTCTTGCTCACTTTTCCGCCCTCAAATATACACCTCAAGTGATTGATTCTTGGTCATGATCCGTTCTTTAAGGTTTTGCTCATTTGGCGGTGCCCATCACACTGCATCTATTGTGTTTCTTCTCCATAAGGCTTAATTCACCCATTTTTTCCGTTGCGTAGTGCCCTCATGATGTGCTCCGGACTGCGTACTTTGAGTTGAGCTCTGCCAGTGAGCTGCCTATTTTCAGCTTCCTTGGCTTTCGAGTTGCAACATTGCCTACATCCGCGCTTTTATAAAATTAAACCTCTCAACAGGGCCATCTGGATCCTTTCTTCTCCTTTCCCCCCACCATCTCCACACCAATCATTGCTTAACCACCTTTCTTGCAACGCAGAACTTTGCTTGCTGCACCAACACATTATAAACCCACTGATCATGTTGGTACTAGCTTTCCCCACCTTGAAGTGTCCACGCAAATTCAAGGAGGCAAACAAGGTCTCGCCTCAAGGGCCTCCGATCGCAACATCTTCGCTGGCAGCTACCGTCCACAATTCTGCTTCAATATTGGTGACTCGAGATCAAAATTCAAGACTGTGCAGTGTGTGATTCGCTCAGGGTCATAACCCAATCTTCTGGTCGGCAGTTGTTTCAATACCGGCATCTTCTGACAAATCCTCACTTCCGGACTCCTGCTACGCCTCCCAGTCGATCTTATCGCGCCGTGTCGTCTATTAAATGGTCAGTGGATTTCCGCGGTTTCAACATGCAAGGAGCACAAAGATCTCCTATGGTTCTTCGCACTCCGGATAGATTTTACCTGCAGCTCAATCAACAGCAGACCAGCAGTGGAAACGGATAACAATGAAGTGACTTTTTTCCGTTCATTCCTGCATCCTGTAATATTTATCTTATCCCATGTAGTGCCATTCACAAATATTTTTCCTTCTGTCTACCTATGTCTGTCATCGCACTAACTACCCTCCAACAGTTAATTAGACCACGGTCGCCACACCTCGCCAAAATTCCGGTTAAATCTTGCGTGTTTCCGTAACCGAGCCAATATGCCTGTGGTATGTGATATTGTGATATCCCCACATCCTATGCTGAGGAGCCCAAATAGTTCTTTGTATGATTAAGTCCTCCATTTTCCAACCCGATCTTGCGCACTCCCGTAAGCACAAGTTTTTGCACACCAATTTCCTGCTTCCCATACATCGGTTCTGAATTGATAACCGCTAGTTGACTTGAGTCAATGATAGTTCCCAATGTCCTCGAGATGCGGATTCAACTCTTAGACTTGCCCCGAGTGAGGTCTCACATTCAGCCTACTCTCTTTGTTCATTACTGACCTAGCTGTCCTCTATTGATTTTGTCATTCGAGTCTCGGTTCACTTTTTATTTTTGTAGTACATGTTCACCAATTTCTCTTTCCCTCATTACTGAACTACACTTCTTGATTCCTAGCTCAGCCATTTCGATGAGGTTGTAATTTTCCTTTCCCAACAGCTCGGAGTTTCAGCAATGTTGAATATTTGTGGTTCACTTATGGCTTTTGAAACTGAGAAAAGCAATATGGATCTTTGGTGTGTTTCTTCACGTTACAGTCTCCATCTATTGTACTGTAAGAGGTTGATTCATTTGCCACTTCGCTCTCGCTATGCATTACTCTCTGGGAATAGAAACAATCGACGTGTGCGACGGATTTCTCAGCCGCAAGCATTCCTCCATCTTCCATTCTGTATTCAGGGCATTTTTTGGCCGTAATTTCCTCATATCTCAACATCTCCCAGCCGGAGCGAAGCGTAGGCATGTCTTGTAAGACTTCAACTGTTGAGTTTTCGTTCACGGCTGGATGTAAACTAAGCGAACGGTTTGAACTTACAAGTAGTCAATTTGATGCTTCTTTTGGGAGTGTTTTGCTTTTGCTTTTGCTGCATCGACCTGCACACGAGGTTGCTTAGAACCGCATCCAGCTACAAATTCAGAGGTGCACACTATTAACTTAAAAGGCCTATTGTCGCAAAAGGGCCTGGGCGACTATAAGGGGTTATGAAGGGTTACAGGCTTATAGGCGCTAATAGGCCACTAATAGGACGGTCATAATCAACTGACAACCGGCATGTAAGTACTTATAAGGGACTATAACTGTCTGGTCTTCCAGCCATATTTTGGGGATTGGGGTGATCTTTTTTGATGTGGTAGAGGATGTAATCCAAAACATAATTCAGTTACTGGCATACAACCACCAGCCGGACCTTCTCGATTCGATCGTAAGAGCAGCGCAGCTCATCTTGTGAGGAGACTGATATTTTCAACCACATCTGACATTGAAAGCTGCAAAATTCAAAGATTAATTGAATATTAATCACCCGTCGTAGATTCAACCTAGTCCCGGCGCTCTCAACAAACCTCGGAAATACATAATCTATTTCGCTATGTGTTGCCTCCTCACCTTCCCACACTTTAAGCTACCGCAAAGAAGGGTTCAATTGTTCTCCAGTTCAGAATCGGGGACATGGGCAGCGTCTGCGTCGAACCGACATATTAGAGAGTAGAATGTGTGAGGAGAGCGCCAGCTGAGGAGGCGTCGAGGGCCGAGGCCCGTTGTGGAGTAAAATGACGACATGTTATGAGTCATGAGATACAAGTCACCCCACAATGTGACTCTGTGACTTCACGTCCTTGTTTTCGACCACCACCACCCGCCCTCCAGTCGCCCTCCAGCCCAGTGCCCTTGGTCTGAAATTTGCTGCTAGATGAACTGGTGCGTGTCACTACTCTCTGACTTTCTGCAGCCGCCTCACCCGTCGCAACAGAATAGCCTCGCCGATTCCCCACGCAATGCGTCCACACCGTGCGGTCAGCTCTCCTTCCTCTCCTAATCATCTTTTCCCATTCCCCCATCCTCCACCCTGTCCGTCGTCTGACAGATCGGATACCACCCAATATTTTGACCTTCCCGAGAGCATGTATCTCCGCGCACTCATTTCCCTACCCTCCTACCATACCCATTTATTTACCATCATGTACCTGTAACCTAGAGTACGAATAAATGACTCCTCTTTGAACGCAAGTGTTATGAATTTATCAAGAAAAGTGGGAAGTATTCATTGTAATGATCGTCGACAAGACAGGTATACTATAGGGAGCTATAAGCTCCACTAACTGGCCGTAAGAGCTTATAAGTCCTATAAGTTCCGTAAGTGCCTATAACCGAGGATAGCGCCTTTCTGAAGTCTATAGACCCCCGAAAAAACTTACAGACTTATCCCGCCTTATAGTTTCTTATACCAACTTATCTCCCACAAAGCCCTTTTGCGACAATATAATGCGTTCAATTTAGTTATAAAACAGGGTTATGGTTTAGTTTTCAGTTTTTTATTGTTTGTGAGGGTTTGAAACCGTCATTCCCGTCTTTACACCCGTCCGTCACCCGTCTTTTGATCATAAGTTTCATAACTTGTTACCAATACTTATGCACAAACGGGGTGAACCTTTGACGAAATCTGGCCATTGCAATCAAATGCACAAACTGGTACCAAATATGAGATGCATTGCCATAGTCTATAGACTCCCGAGAAAATTCAAAAAAGACATCAAAATTTTACCCGTCCCTCATGTAAAGACGGGCAACTTGAAGACGGAGACAGTACTACAAAGATCCTCCATTTGCACCTCAAAGGTGTACTACATGATAATTATTTTTCGATACAAATTGGGGGACACCTAATGCCCTTCTCCCCATCTATACCTCACCAGTCAGAAGTTGAAGGGCAACACAAAAAAACGAAAAAAAAAAATTTACATAAAAGGACGGTGACGATCCCTAAACTGTTATTATCTGAGACTGGGTACTGGGCCACCTTAGCATTTTTTGCCCCAAGCCCATACACACAGTCGAGTATGTACAGGTATATGACCTTTAAAATGAAGGTATGCATTCTACGAGCGAGTGGATTATTTTACCCCGACTTTATATCATGATTTGAGGGCTTGCCAAATTTTCCTTCCGGCGGAATCCGAAAAAGGCAAAAAACAGGCTAGTGGGCCACCCGCTCAATTCCTCCGTTGACATTGGTACTGTTCAGATATAATTACAATATTCCATACACATGAACTGTACATCTGGGGAATATTAGAGCTGTAACTATTTCCCTTTCCAGCCAAGAAGAGGGGTAAAATGGCGGTCTGAACTGAATCGCGTACCCTACAAAGCGAAAAGCGTGTCAACAGTCCGAAATAAGGCCCATATAGGTGAATAGGATTTATTGGAGCATGATTGGTTCCAAAAAATGTTACCCACATGCCTATAACCCCTCGAACAAAATCCATCTTCACGCCTAACTCAAATTTGCCAGTTTTCAGTAGTTGCCCGCTGTGACAGGGAATTCGGACAGTTAAAAGTCTAACTACTGGGGAGAATACACAGATATTGGTTTGGAATACAGCAACCAAATCCTAGGTCGGTGGCAAACACAGGCGGTTTGCTACGCAGGTGGCTCAATTGTGCCACCCGGGGTCAGGTTAAGGTCTTCTTCAAGGATTGTGGAGGAGTTAGAGAACCATTTTCGAGCATAAGGCCATCCCATATTGTCTCTGCGAACGAGGGGAAGAGAACAAGCCTCAAACTATGTGAATCGACAGGGAATTGGTGGAGAAACAAGCGGAACACGAGCGCCACATCTGGAAACGGGGTCTGCGCACATAGAACCCGAGTATCTCCGTAGATTCGTTGGCTCTGGATAGGGCCCCATAGATCCGAAGTCTCTCGGTAGAGCCAGATAGAGACACCCTGCCTATCATAGAGATTTGCATCTATCCCGAGATTGGGCTCCACCGAGTTCTACATGGCATCCTCTTGCGCTATCGCGTCCACGCAACCTTCAGCTCTGATCCCTCGGCGCCATTCCCGATCACTTGCTATGTGCTCAAATGAAATTTCCCTTAAAGTCATTCGAACTCCGCCACCTTGACGATATATAAGAGGCCGTGTTGTTCTTTTCCCTCCGTCTCTTTCACTCCGACTTCATCTTTCCCTCCAAAATTGTATGTGTGCCTTTTATGCCTTTTGTCTCAAGTCACCGTGCTCACCCTCCCCTCAAGTTGACAAGACCACCTCGAGACCGCGGTAGATTTCGAGCAGGCCGGCAGTTGCTACTGCGCCCGAACGGCATCGCAGGTATGCACCCAACCACCTTTTTTTTGTCTGGTGGCCCTGAGCTCATGTCCCTTTCCAGTTCTCATTCCCGGCGTCATCCGCTTGCCCACAATCCTGGCTACATACTACGCCACGTGCGCCGGCACTGTGAAGTCCTTCCGTTCTTTTTTTGTTTTACCTTAGCAGTAGTCTACATGTACAATCCAGTGCAATACCATCCCTTCATGCGCTTCTTGAACCTCGTGCCTGTCGAATTGCAATCCTCAAAGAAAAAAAGCTCGCGTATTTATTAATAGCGCCGGTCGCGTATTTATTAGCGCGGTCAAGCAGTGTCAAGCAAGTGATCGATGCGCATGGCGACACATCTCTACCCGGCTCTACAGGGCTCTACAAGCTCTATACGCTCTATCGACCTATGGCTCTACCGCTCTTTCGATCTATGTAGAAGGGGGGGGGTGCCTCTGCCTATCAACCTCGGTAGCTCTACATAGATCTCGTGAGGCACTGGGCATTTTCCAGATGCAAGGCTGCTCGAAGATAAGAAATGATGTTCACACACCGGCATCCTGATCCAAAACGTCCCACAGTTTTTGATCGCCGTGTCGACATACCTTTAAACTTGACATACGGCATCCTCATAGGTCGTGTTCCATCCCACAGGCACCAAGTCGCCAGATTCACCATCGAAACACCTTACATTATGCAAGTGGCCCACTACCTAGTTCGGCCCACTAGGCAGTCGCATATAATACTAGATGGAAATACAAGGAAATTGGCTCCGTGCGATACCGACGCGAGTACGGTTCCCGGCAGCAAGCGAATAAGTTGATTTGGTTCAGGAATCCCTATAAACAAGTCAACAATCGCCCAGAACAGTACCCGACAGCCGAACAGGAAGTGCGAGGCGATACTGGATGCAAACAACGGATAGTCACGCATATGGGAAATTAGGATGCCGCAATCACATGATGGGAACTCTGACTATAGAAGAAAATGTGCACCTGCACCATTTTTTTTAGCCTTCCGCTACTGCAGTTCAAGCAAGATATGACATACACATGTTCCTGATATCTCGTGCTGAACGAGTTCCCAGTAGGAGTCGAATAGGGAAGAATCGGCGATGTCCTACCATTGGTACTCTGCACTCCAGTGGTGCGAGTGGATGCAGGAAGGGGGGAGAAGGAGATCGTGGGTTCTCGAGGAAGCTTTTAAAACCTTTTTCTTAGCAAGTCACCCCCGGTGGATGAAAATCAAAATGCGGCAGATGATCGATGATTGATAGTTTTTTGCCATGCTCGTCGGTAGGATACAGACAACCGGATTATGCTTGCCCAAAAGGCTCTGCTTTCCTGATTGTTGTCTTAATCAGGACTAGGCCCGAGGACCACAGGCGCATTGACTCGCGACTGTTCGGGATACACTACTTCGAAGACTGAAAAGGACAACTGAACTAAGGGAGTCATACGCCATAGAACTGGTGAAACCTGTCCCTACTATTCCCACTCTCTACCCCAGATTCCCGATTTAGCCCAGGAGGAGATAGTGATTAGACGATGGCTTCCTCCTCCGAGTCAATACTTAGTTTTATATCAAGTAGCCCGAAACTTGGCTGCTCTCGTGGGACTGCCCTTTCGGGAGTGGTTCGCGGGGCGCGTCGGGATTCAGTTTTGTCCTGAATATTGTGCCCCATCGCTGCCCGCACGACGATCATCGTCCGAAGGATATTCTGCAGAATTTATGGATGAATCCGATTGGTCTCGATACAACTGTTCCTGACTGACCACTAATTGGGCCGACGCGGAATCCATCACGCTAGACGTGATGTTGGCGGCGACGGTGCTTTTCGAGGCTCCCTGAAACCCGACACAGCGACACATCTTTCAAATCCGACACACATCAGAAGAAGTGACACGACATTCAATATTTCATGCCATCCGACCCGGTGTTCTGTGTATGATGAGGTCCTACAGAACTTCCGACACACCAGACTCCGAACGGACCCGACACACTGTACGGCACTGGGAACGTATGGTGTACTGCATGTGCTACTGAGAACTGGCAGTAAGCGTCCACATTCTGGCGCCGACCACGAGTGGTATTGAACCACGTTGCCCAGTCGGATCATTTATATGAAGGCCTGAGAGAGTTGCCTTTTGGGGAGCAAGGTCCTCGCCGGCGCGAGCGAGACGTCGCTGGACGCGTCAATTGCGGCCCTCGACAAGGTTACGGCTGCGGGCTTCACCAAGGTACCCTTTTCCTCGTTGATTCTGTTGCATTTGACTTACAAGCGTGCAGGCCGCCGCGGCCCGCGGACCTCGTAAAAAGCAAGCCCACGTATATTGTTATCAGCGACACGCAGGCGCTCCCGTACACGGACGAGCTAGGGCTGTATTTGTCTGGATAAATAGAGCGACTATTTGTTCGTCGAATAATAGCAGCAGCAACAACATTTATTCCATTCGATTCAGATGAATTATGATACATGGAGAGTGTTAGACAGACGTGAGATGAGGATTGGGGAAGGAATAAGAAAGAGAAATATGGGACTACGCACACAAAAAAGGTTAGGATGCTGCGGAGAATTCGAGTAAGTATAGCTGCATGTACGCTCTGCAAAATGGGACGCCTCACAAGCTAAGAAAAGACGAGTTGAAAAGATCAATGTTGCACTGCTAATACTCGACCACGTCATCGCCGTCCGCGAGCACGACTAGTGGTTCCTCTTTCTCCTTCTTCATCTCTTCGGCCATCTCCTCCTTGCTCACCGCCGTACCTAGCGTCGCGCTGTCGCGGTCCCCATCCGCGTCCTCCATGTCCATCTCCACATCCGCGCCTGCGGATTTTGGCGGCTCATTGGGCTTCTTTTCCGCATCCTCGACGTCCATCTGAGTGTCCATCTGCGCCTGCGCATCACGCTCGGCCTTCTTGCGCGCCTCCTCCTCCGTGACGGCCTTGCGCGGCGTGAGGATCTCCGTGATTCCCGTCGCGTGCTCCTCGAGGAAGGTGCTGTACTCCTTGATGACCGCGTCTAGGACCTGCAGGCCGCCGTTAGTGCGCAGAATCAAATATTCGGAGTAGTGTTGCCGCGACTCGCCAAGTCGAGTCGCGACTTGATAAGTCGACTTAATTTCACTTTTGACTCGACTCGACTCGACTTGGTCACGGTTGAGTCACTCCAAGTCACTCCAAGTCGACTCAAGTCGGCCAAGTCGATTCCAAAATATCTTAAACCAGAGAAGGACATAATATACATATATTCAAGTCATCAAACACCGTTTCAGATTATTTATAACACCTGTCAAGTCATATCATCCATCATTTTCCTCTGGCATCTCCATATCTGCAACTGCTAACTCGCAGCTATCTAAAATTTTCCACCGGATTCCATCCCTCTGTGTTCCATCAGTGGAGGATGCGAGAATGCGAAGCCAGTCTTCCTCATCATCTGGAACAGCCGCCGACTGCCATTCAGCCATAAAGTTCAGCCTTTCCTTCTGATAATTGAACTTCAGCATTTGGAGTGCCTCAAAGAGTAGGGCGTTGGTACGATTCCGTCATTTAGTATCAGTCTCAGCCAATGAGGAGAAAACCCTCTCAGAAGGCACAGAAGTGGCCTGGATAGGTGCGTAATCAGTGAAGAGGCGGAATATCTTGGGCCACGTAGTTTTCCCATGATTCTAAATATTGGTTTGAATAAGTGGTACTTTGTTTGAAATTTAGGAAACAAACCATCCAATACCCAATCATGTCAGTCGACGCCCTGGGTAGGAGAGCACTGGTGATACAGTGGTTCACCTCATCTTCAAGAGACTGACTGCCATCTTCAATACCACCACCAGTGGGAGCAGAAAAATCAAGTGTCTGCACAACATTACGATAATGCTTCGCTGCCTGCCTCACTCCAGTCATAGATGGTGTAACTGAACGAGATCGAGAGTGAGACCGGGATTGGGGGTGAGAATCGGACCCTGATCCACTGGGAGTAGAATCCCTGAGGTCGTTGATTTCCTCAGACTCATATGCTCCAATAATGCTCGGAGCTCAAGGGAGAATCAGCAAATAAATTCAAAAGTCGAAATTCAGCTCCACTCACTCTCTCCATAATGATTCTCTTTGCCTTATCTTGCCCATTGCGTGTCCAATTTTTCCGGATCCATTCGAACCGAATTGAAGGGTTAATGACTGTAAGGATTCAGCCTCCAGAGATCATGGAAAAAAATAACTGAGTCTACGCACACATTGCGATAATGTATGCATCCGTTTCTCCCATTTTATCATAGTACTTGTTTGCAATCGCGAGGCCAGGGTTAATAAACTTTCCGATATCCTCATGTTGCAAGGCAGGATCACGGAGCATGGCCTTCCAGGAAGCCATAAAAAGTTCGAACGAGGGGATTGCACCAGCCAAGATGGGTGTATTCTCTGCAGGCATGGTAGTTTGGATAATGTGGGGTTGCTGAAAACACAGTCAGACCAGGAGGCACACAGCATTCAAAGACTCACCTGAAGGATCAATTCCATCAACTCCAAGCGATTCCAGTGCTGCTTGTCAAGCGGGTGGCGAAATAAAAAGGCATCCCGGTTCAAAGCAAAAAAGCGAACCACAGGCTAAAATCACCTAATTAACAGTGTCATTACTAAAGTCAACTCCATATACTTGATGTAAGTATCGCAACCGACACAGCATATAAAACACAGAGTCCCACTGTGTTTTTACATCTGCCAAGACTGTTACGGACACTAGATGGAGCTGTAATAGAGAGCTTGCGGCAGCCACCAGGAGCCACCCGGTGGCTGATCGGGCATGCGGTAGCTGGTGGCTGTGGCTCCTTCAGTGGCTGAATCTCGCACATTTTGGGGTGGCACCCAAGTCTATTTATGGTCCTTTACCACTATATTTGACACCAATTTGTATTATGCCTGCATGAAGAAGGCAGCACAGCTAAGCTTTCTTTCCATTCATCAAAAAAACAGCTTGTTTTTGGCAGTATAGTGCAGTCTGGACACCAGGATGACTTTACCTGCTATAAACAGGAACCAGAGAGCGGGGGGCTTTTCTAACATTACACATGAAATCAATGTGCCAGCCACCAGCCAGCTACAGCCACCGGCTACCGCATGCCCGATCAGCCACCGGGTGGCTCCTGGTGGCTGCCGCAAGCTTTCTAATAAATGAGGTACAAATTAGAACAATTTCCGTGTCTGTTTGGAGACTGATGATGTTGGCTCAGATGAGCTGCCTGATCTCATTGATGCTGATATGTAGGCGCTCAAGGAGTACAACATATATTATGTTGTATGATACTTGTATCTTTTGGCTGCGTGATAGAAGGATGCTGCTATCTTGAAAATCATAATGTCAGTATTTGGGCACCACTGAAGGCACTGAACAGCTTGATTAGGGTACGCGGGGTGCACACCATTTGATTCGGGATCAGAAGGTTGCCGGTACACGTGCCCTTACTTTTTGATTGACAGGCATAACCACCCATAATGTGCCCTGGTTAGCTCTACGATCATTTTTTCATCGTAGAGCTAACCAGGGCACATTATGTAGGGCTCCTGAGACAGTTTTTGCACAAGATTTTTGCAAAATATGGATAAGTATCTTAATTTAAGACCTTTGATGAAGTGAAAAGTGGCAAAAGAAGGAGAAAATAAAAAAACCTCCAATGGGAATTGAACCCAGCGGAGTGAGTATACTGACATAAGATGATAGCAGGTGACTATCCAGCGGAGCCAAGAGAACCTGAAGAACTATTGAGGCCGGAGATGATGAATGGGTACCAACATGCAGAAGGAAAGTGCCTGCCGTGCCCATAACTCAAAATTCAACCAAGCTTTTCCTATGTAGTCTCATTGGTTTTATGCTGTGCTGACTCTGCTATCACACATTGCACACATATCCATGTTTCCAGTGGGAAACCTTTGGCGTAGATACCCATCTCCTACCAGTGACCTCACCAAGGAAAGTAGCCACATTGCAATATGGCAGGTCTATACCTGCAGCCGCGTTACAATATTCCCGATTGATGGCCGGGCGACCGTAATTCGACGTGCGTTGCATTGTGGTAATAAATAAATTAAAAGGAGTCGGCATCGGGAATTGAACCCAAAACCCTTGCGTGATCCAATCAAATTTAGACCACAGAGAGCAAACCACAAGACTAAGGAAGCTATACAGAGCTATATTTCTGATTGGGATACAGTGCGCTGGGCTGACTCATAATAAACAGTGTTTCCCACCCATTATGGCCCGACTAGGGCCACTGGTTAGGGTTTGGTGGTTAGGGTTAGTGGTTAGATGTTAGGGTTAGTGGTTAGTGGTAAATGGTTAGGGTTCCTAGGTATATTTTGGCTGTGTTGGTTAGAGTTAGGGGTTAGGGGTTAGTGGTTAGGTAGTTAGTTGGTTAGTAGTTTAGGGTTTGCAACAACTCAAAGCACATAATAAACAGTGCCAAACAATTTTCGAAGACCTAGGGCAGCTTGCCTGCCCTAGGTGTGGGTATTAGCAGTCCCGGGTAGAAAATGTTCTCAGTAATAGCTGCTGTAGTGTAGTGGTTATATTGCTGTCTACATTCTACCAACTTTTCAGAATGGGAAGGCTCTGGGTTCAAACCCTACTGGAGCTTGCTTTTTGCATGCTGGCTTATTATTAATTGCCGCCATTTAACCACATTGCATTATGGCACGGTTCCTCACCGCACGGCCGTCAATCGGGAATATTGTAACGTGGCTGCAGGTATCCACCTACCACATTGCAATAGAGGTACAGTCTTTACATGTGACCTAGCAATACATCACAACACTTGTTATGCTTTATAAGAGTTGAAAACCAGGAAATAATCATCGTGATCAAAAGCTCAGGGTATTCTAGGATTTTCGATCTGGAGACCCGACTCAAGTCTACTTGAGTCACTTGAAGTCGACTTGGGTTGACTTTGAAGTCGAGTCAAGTCTTGTGTGTGACTTGACTCGACTTGACTCAAGTCGACTCTGTTAAGTCGACTTGGAGACTTCAAGTCCAAGTCGCGGCAACACTAATTCGGAGTAAGACACACCTGGGCTTTCCGGCACTTGATGTACGGCTCTTGCGCGTGGGTGAGGACGGCAGGGAGGTAGTCCAGCGGGGGCGGGTGCCCGCGGGCACAGCAGACAGTGCGAGTGGGAGCGGCACGGGGTCCTCCTCCGTCGTGGACGCGGGGATGATGTCGGACGTGAGCAGGAAGCTTACGAGTAGTGGTAAGTGTGTCCTCCGCAGCTTGTATTACGCCCGAATGTGAAATCCGGCTTTAATATACCATAGCGAAACAAGGGAGGGACGCACGACCGAGTCCTTGAGCTGGAGGTCCTCTTCCTTCCGGCTGGCGTTGAGCTTGCCCGTGCCTCGTCGCGAAAGGTATCCAGAACAACGCCCGGGAGCCGCGCCAACAGCCTCTCGAGCTCATTCATAGTAGGAAGACATGAGCACCGACATGGTGGGAGGAAGTGAGTCACAAGTCGCGACCGGGTCCAGGCAGATCCGTGGGCATGTGTCGGGTTTTCTGAATGGCAAATCAATGTGTTGGATATTCTCAGAATTGTGTTGCTCTTTCTGAGTGTGTCGGATATTGTCAAAATTGTGTCACTGCTTCTGACAGCTTCTGACATGTGTCGGATTTGAAAGATGTGTCCCTGTGTCGGCTGTCCTATATCCTCGTGCTTTTCCGAAGGGTAACCATGATGGCGGTTAGTATTGTGAAGAGGCAGTACAGTGCGCCAGATTCGACACTGTTGAAGCAAGTCAGTTTCAGAAACAACCGGTAGTATCACGGATAACATACATAGTGGTGATGACGGTGTTGTACCGATTCAAGGCATTGTCGGCGCCGATGTGTATAGCATCACGTCGTATGACCCATATTCGTCCAGCTGGCGATTCCTCAGCCAATAACAAGAGCACCAGGAATGGTCGCTTACCATTAAATGTTACCAATCACTGGTGGAAATATTCAAGTTTTTCACCCGAATTTTGAATGAAAATTTAATTGAGTTTTACACCGTTGTTTCCACTCAAAATAATTCAAGTTTTTCAGCTGGGTTTTCATTAGCTTTTCACATCTTTCAAATTTTTACTACATTTATGATGTTCCAAACTTCACATTATTCCTTTCGGGAAACAATTTTCAAGCTGGAAAAAAAAATTCGACCAAATCTCAGGATGCCTTGATATTATATACCTACATTCTATAGGGGTGCAGTATGCTCGATCTCGCAGGAATAGAGCATCAACTGCGTGGATCAGGCACAGAAAGCAACTTCGGCCCAAAGCGCCGATGGTGCACAGTCACTATCTCCGCTCCGTGATCCCGACGAGGCTTTTGCTCTTGACTCTACACTCAGCTAACGAACGCGACGGGCCTCTTCGGATCCGGAAGAGCTCTCACCAATATTCTTATTCAATCTGCTTTGGTATCCAACTCAATAATGGAATAGAACCGCTTGTATACAAGTCCGAAAACATTTTCAAAGTTCAAAGCAAAAGAACCGTTTATGTATGACGTTCCAAACATCACATTATTCCGACCTTGAAAAAAACTTTGACTCCTTGAAAAAAAACCTTCTTCAAGGTTCAGATTACAGCTCTTTGCGGTGCAACAGGCGCGAGCCGTTTTTTTTTTCCATTTTGGGCCACTTTTGAGTGTTTTCCACTAGGACAGTCGCCCTGCCCTCAATTTTTACCCGTTCGCCTTGGTTATAGGCTCAATTGATTTGGATTCAAAATCCAAAGCGAAATGGCTTCTCAGATTTGCAAACCGATCCCCAAGGCGTCTTCCTGGTAAGGGAAATCACTTTTTTCCGGCCACTTTTGATTGTTTTCTACTAGGACAGTCACCCTGCCCTCAATATTTTCCCGTTCGCCTTGGTTATAGGCTCAATCAATTCGGATTCAAAGTCCAAAGCGAATAGGGTTCTCAGAATTTCAAACCGATTGCCAAGGCATTTTCCTGGTAAGGGAAATCACCTTTTTCCGGTCACTTTTGATTGTTTTTCACTAGGACAGTCGCCCTGCCCTCAATTTTCACCCGTTCGCCTTGGTTATAAGCTCAATCGATTCGGATTCAAAGTCCGAAGCGAATGGGCTTCTCAGACTTTCAAACCGATCGCCAAGGCATTTTCCTGGTAACGGAAATCACCTTTTTCCAGTCACTTTTGATTGTTTTTCACTAGGACAGTCGCCCTGCCCTCAATTCTTACCTATTCGCCTTGGTTATAGGCCCAATTGATTCGGAGTCGAAATCCGAAGCGAACGGGCTTCTCAGATTTTCAAACCGGGCGCCACGGTGCTTTCCTGGTAAAGGAAATCACCTTTTTATGGCCACTTTTGATTGTTTCTTGATAGGACAGCTGCCCCGCCCTCAGTTCTTACCCGTTCGCCTTGGTTATAGGCTCAATCGATTCGCCTTACGATCCCGCAGCGAACGGGGTTCTCGGATTTTCAAGCCGATCGCCAAGGCGCTTTCCTGGTAAGGGAAATCACTTTTTCTACAGCCACTTTTGAGGCATTACTCAGTACCCTGCTCTCAGTTTTTCGCCTTCTCCCTCGGTTATGGGCTCAATCCCTTTGCCATGGAAGTGCGCAGGGCATCAGTAACTCAGATTTTCTCATCACCCCAAGAACATTTCCCTGGCACAGGAGTTCAGTTTCAAGTGGATTTTGGCTCAAGACAGCTGTAGGGTTGGTTCTGGGCTTGTTAGAAGCACGATTTCATTGTATGTTTGACTTGTATCCTATAATGAACATACTATGTTTTTATATTGGTGTAATACACTATTGTATGTGGTCCTGCCCACACGGGAGGTAAAAATAACAAAATGTTTGGGGTGTGAAATGAAGGGCTCTGAAGGGACTGTTCAGTGCGGAATTTGAAGCCGAATCAATTGAACCTATTACCAAAGCGAACGGGTAAGAATTGAGGGCAGGGCGACTGTCCTAGGGGAAAACAATCAAAAGTGGCCGGAAAAAAGTGATTTCCCTTACCAGGCAAACACCGTGGGGCCCGGGTTGAAAATCTGAGACGCCCGTTCGCTTCGGATTTCGACTCCGAATCAATTGAGGCTATAACCAAGACGAACGGGTAAGAACTGAGGGCGGGGCAGCTGTCCTATCAAGAAACAATCAAAAGTGGCCATAAAAAGGTGATTTCCTTTACCAGGAAAGCACCGTGGCGCCCGGTTTGAAAATCTGAGAAGCCCGTTCGCTTCGGATTTCGACTCCGAATCAATTGGGCCTATAACCAAGGCGAATAGGTAAGAATTGAGGGCAGGGCGACTGTCCTAGTGAAAAACAATCAAAAGTGACTGGAAAAAGGTGATTTCCGTTACCAGGAAAATGCCTTGGCGATCGGTTTGAAAGTCTGAGAAGCCCATTCGCTTCGGACTTTGAATCCGAATCGATTGAGCTTATAACCAAGGCGAACGGGTAAATATTGAGGGCAGGGCGACTGTCCTTGTAGAAAACAATCAAAAGTGACCGGAAAAAAGTGATATTCCTTGCCAGGAAAACACCTTGGCGATCAATTTAAAAGTCTAAGGCACCCGTTCGATTCGGATTCAGAATCAGAAGCGATTGAGCCTATAACCAAGGCGAACGGGTAAATATTGAGGGCAGGGCGACTGTCCTAGTAGAAAACAATCAAAAGTGGCCGGAAAAATGTGATTTCCTTTACCAGGAAAACACCTTGGCGATCGGTTTGAAAATCTGAGAAGCCAGTTCGCTTCGGAATTTGAATCCGAATCAATTGAGCCTATAACCAAGGCGAACGGGTAAAAATTGAGGGCAGAGCGACTGTCCTAGTGGAAAACACTCAAAAGTGTCCCAAAATGGGAAAAAAAACGGCTCGCACCTGTTGTACCGCAAAGAGCTGTAAGGCTTTACTGCACTAGGGTAACTTATCTAGCCTGATACACCATTTCTGAGGCCAATCCGACACCGTTTGCAAGCTGTATTATGCAAACACTACTGGCATCAATCAGTGTTCGATGGCTGGCAGGATATGCCAAAACAAGCTGTACCGTTCAAATCATGCATACACCATGTGAAGGACAGTGTGTCATGTATCTTAATGTCATTATGGCGTTAGGATCAACCATGAAACCAGATTCACCCTCTACTATTTTTTGTCGGGTAGCTGGTCACATAAGCATTTATGCATAATTATCTTCTCTTACAGTCAGGATGTCAAGTAGCAGCTATATTATATTGAAGACCTGCTTCCTGCGAAGAGTTCAAGCCAACTCCAGCCAAAATATATGCCGATTTAATGCTGCAATGAATTTATTTCGGACGAGGGTACAACATTACCAAATAACACTCTAGATGGCCACCCCCCGGAATAATGAACTGAGGACTTGCAGTGTGGCCACATGCATCACGAATCATAGAGGGTGATCGTAGGGACCATTCCACACTGTAAGATTGCAGGTACAAGTTTTGTGACCCGTGGAAAATTCTGCGCCAAGGGAAGGAAATCACCCAAAATCCCGAGTCCCGACTGAACGAGTGTCCCACACGAGAAACATCTTACAAAGGCCCAAATTAAGATACCGGCGGCTTCATAAGAAGTATTGGGACATAACTGGATACTTAAGTTCAGGACAAAGAACTTGCAGCTACTCCAAAAAATCCGACCATCTGGGACACCAAAATTGGGTAGTTTGGGGTAATAAGCAGTGGTGTGAGGGAACCAGAGCGTAATTTTCTTTTAGACACATCCCATGGCAATTCATTCCATATTGCGATACCCTGTACCAGGTTTCAAAAGTGGCAGTGCAGTAGTGTCATATAATACGGGGCTGGACAGCCTGCGCATCTTGAAAAGGTGGTGCCTTCTTGAGCACATGGCGCATACAAATCTGGCCCAAATTCATATATGGCCCTGTTTTATGAATGATAAGCACAATACAGACAGAATGAGCCCAATAGTCCTGAAACAACGAGGAATTGGTGGAGAATGGCGCAAGACAAGTCCGGCATGCGGTGAAAACGTAACAAATTGATGGTACCACCCAGCGGATCAAAATCAGACATGCCATAACTTTCGATCAACCCATCATTTTGGCACCAAATTTAGTCCAAACCTTCATTGTGCATCATACTTTGATCCCTCATTCACCGGCAGTTAAAATCTTCAAGCATGGTGGTTGTAGATGCAAAGTGGCCAGCTAGCTATGGTGGCCAGCTAGGGGGTCCCAAATAGTAGACCCTGAAAAAAATTTTTTGGCTGACTTTTCGACAACCAATTTCGCGAAAAAAAAAACTTGGACAAATTTCCCTTTGCCCCCTCAGCGAGTTCACTTAAGGTTCTGAATGCCCCCCACTCACTGCTCTTGCTGTTGCCGGCCCGAAAATCCGTGGCCCGTGAGGAGGACGCGAAAGTGTTTCCTTCAGCCTCTATCTAACGTTCCACAAAATAAAAATAAAAATAATCCGTGGCCGGTGTGTGCCGAGAGCCATCAGAATGTGATGGCGTCTGTATTTCGATGGTACAGTCTGCTACTGTAGTCAGATTTCTCTCAGGAATGGTCTACTAGATGTAAATAGTCTACCCTGGTGTGTAACAACCTAATTCTGAACCATGAAGATTTTTTTTTCCAAAGGGTCGAAGTTTTTTTCGAGTTTGGAATAATGTGATGTTTGGAACATCATATTTGTGCGCGTCGCAATTACGCGGTGTTCTGCCTCTGATGAACACATTTTATCAAGACGTTTCATATCACGTCGTTCTCTGCACCAAGGGATCTGCTGCCAGATATCGGTGATTTATGTGTTTCGGCCAGGCTGTCGTTCGCGTGGAGTTGGCGTGGAGCATCGGAGAACCGACAGCAGGGCGTGCGCAAAAATCTGCGCTGCCGCTCCCTGTCAATGTCGCAGTTGTAACGGCGAGCTCAAGGGGCTTGCATTGGAGGAGTGCTGTGAAAATGTGCCCGAACCAGTGGTCGCTTATGCTGCTCCATTTGTAAAAAAAATCAATTTGAAAAAAAAATCAGTGAAACTGTTTGAGCTTGAGCAGCGGCAAACATATTTTTAGAGTCACAATCAAGCATTTATTACTGAGAAGAAGAACCTCTTCCCTTGGATCTCAATGTAGGTTTGAGCGACAAAAGGGCATAAGTACGAGGTCTGCCGCGCCCTGCGACGGCCTTTACCCCAAGTTGTGTGCTTCTCCATTGCCTCTGCAGTGCTCTTGCATTGCCTGTGAGGCTTTGCATGCTGCGTGTTCCGGGTTCCGCGATCTCGTGTCTGGTGTCCTTTGTCAGACAGTCTTGATGCCAGCGCGCACATGTTTCGCATCGGAAAGCTTCTAAAGTAGCATCATCCTCGAGGGGGGCATTCTGGAGATTCGGAGAGTGCTTGAGTTGATGTGATTTGGACCTTTCTATATTTAAATTTGGCAAGGAACCATTGTGGCAGTGTTTCAGTGCTAACAGCACCGCCGTTGACGCACTTCGCGTCGGACAGCCTCCTTTCAGAGACCATCCTAGAGTTTGCCACTGCCACTGCCATTTGGGTTAGAAATTTATTTCGTGGGATTTGGCCAATAGCTGAACCTGCTGCACCTAACTTTGTCGAGAGCCTAATCTGACTGAGTGCCAAAAAATGGGGACAGCATCGGCGGTGCTCACGAAGGCGGGAGGATGGCATCGACCACGCAGATGTATGGGGAGCCTTTCCGAGCTGCCGAAGGTCGTTGAGATCGGGGGAAACAAGCGAGATTTGAGTGGCTTGCACACACTTTTATCTGAGGGGGCATGTGCTTCAACGTCGATGCCGGGGACGGTAATAGCGGTGCTGTCGAAAGCGAAACAACCTCCCCTACCATATAGATAGGTGGGGAGCCTCTTTGAGCTGTACAGAGTGCTTTGGCTCATGGGAAAAGACCAAAAGTCGAGCGAGCTTGACCCACTTTTGTCTGAGGCCAGTTGGACCTGCGGGTCGGCGGGTACGGTATAGACCCATACCCATGTTGGGGATGACTACTTGTATTGGTGTTGTTGATGACCGCCCCATGCTGTTCTAGGAGAGACAAGGAGAATCAACCCACAAGTCCAGCAAGCTCCCTGTCTTGCACTTTCAATATGGCAGCCAGCTATGGTGCGGTTCACTTAGTCACCACCTCCTTGTGACAACTTTAATTACACACGCAAAATAAATACTATTTTTATTTCCTCTTGCCAAACGACTCCTTTGTATGCCAGCGATCGAACCCCAAGACAGATTTCCTATTACTAAAAAATTGAGCGAGTAATAAGATTTGGACCGGGCCGATTTGGCGCATGGGTACAAAATACAAGTGTTACTGGTCATAGGCATTGTATACCCTCTCAGGGATGCGTCGGTGTGATATATACTGCTTGGAACCGAAGTTACGAACATGGAGCTGTGCTGCCTGTGTCTCCATTCCATTGCGGTAAGCCTCCATCCACCTGTCCATGCGATGTTCCCATCTGCGGATCGTTGCGAGCTGAACTGAAGCCAACGCTGCGGGCATATTCTTCTTGAGGGTGTCAAAGGTATCATCACAGTTCTTGCGAAGATACCTCTTGACCATACCCCAGAAGAATTCAATGAAGTTCAACTCACAATAGAGAGGATGCGCAAAAGCCGCATGCGGCTTTCAACGCCGCACGTGGCAATATACTTTTTTTGCTCTAGGATATCACTATGAGTGTCGAATGACACCCTCTGACCACTGGAGCCACAAAAAGAAAAGCCGCCTGCGCTCAGCTTGTGTGCCGAAAAAGCCGCATGTGGCTTTGCGCATCCTGTCTAATGAAACTTTGGGAGGAAAATGCAGAGGTGGCCAGCGGCCTCAATGATTTCTTGAACAAGAGATTTCTGTTCCTTGAAATCGGGTTGGAGTTCAAGCATGTGCTTGCAGCAACAAGCTGTCGCTTCAAAATCGCATTTGCCCTTGCATTTTCCCCGCAGTTTTTTGACATTGAACCCACGCTCCAAAAGAACTCGCTTTATTCCTTTGGGCTCGTCCGGATGGTCTGCGTGATCTGGAGGGAATATCATCGGCTGAATAACCCTCTGACCGTTCTTGATGAACCACCCGGCGCGCATGCGTGCTTGCTTCCCTCCAGGTTTGGTGTTCATCCTCGAAACGAGCAGTGCATCGTCGGAGTATGCGGAGTGACCCTGAGAGTTGTCGACGATAATCAAGGCCTGATACCCTGGTCCATGGCGTGCCTCGAAACCAGGCAGAATTTTTGTGCGAAGTTGTTTGCAGAAGAGCTCGCCGGTCCAATATCCGTCGTAATTCTTCCCATATTCGAGCTCCTCGCCGGCCTCGGGAATATGGCCAACAGTGGAGCAGATGACATCGCTTCTGTGCAGTCCCCGCCCCACACCTTTCTTGCGAAGTGCATGTTGATCCTCGAAGACCCAAGATTTCCCAGCCATGTCATTTGCCTGTGCAGTCATCTCATCGTGGGAGACGCGGACAAGCCGAGTTTCCACGTAATTGTCGCGAGGGACAATCAGCTCTTTATTGACGTCCCCCACAACATAACGGACCATTCTTCGCATGTGCTCCTTCATCGCTGGAAGGAATTCGTTCTGGCGATACGCGACAACATCTGGGTGGTCGTGTCCATCAAAGTAAAGGCCCTTCTTGTGACCAATATATTTGAAGCCCTCGCGATGGAGCCAACGACGTGCCGTGCTCAGAGAGATGGTCCTCGACCCAACTTTGAGCTGAACACGTGGGAGAAGCTCAACCTCCATGTATTTCTTCAATCCGCGCGGCATCTCGTCCTGCACAATCTGGCGCAAATATTTATCGGCCGCGGCAGGGATCAGGGTTCCGTGGGTAAATGCGGCAAGTTTTCCGGGATCCATGGACCATTTCTTTGAACGCACGTATGCCCGAAGCTCTGCTCGGATCGTGGGATCGTCGAGCAGTGAATACACCTTGGCATGTCGTCCCTTCTGCGATGTGGGAAGCTTCCGCTCTTTAATCCAAGTCCGTGTCCATTTCCGGACAGACCGTCCACCCCATTTCGCTGCAAAGCCTTGGCTCTCGGCTGCTCGCTCAGATGCGTCAACAGTTAAACGGCCACGCCGGACGACCATCACGAAGTAACTCTGTATGGCTCTGGCGCGGTATTCCTGGAGGCTGTTCGTCCCTGCATCGAAGTGGGTTTTCTTTGAGAGAAGAAATTTCTTTATGTCGGCGAGAGCATTCTGGAATTCCAGAACTCGGTTGGCCTGTTTCGCTCGATGTTGCTCTCGCACGGAAACTTCGAGCTTTCGGCGCTTGAGTGGGGGCGCAGCAGGCAAGCAGCCACTACTCGCACGTTGTTCATCATCAGATTCGTTGCCGCTGCTGTCGTCCGACTCGTCTCCTCCGAGTGGTGACGGATAATCAACGAGTTCGGCAGGGGTTAATTCCATGGAATCAGACACAGGAGTCGGTTCAGCAGATGGTGTCGGAATGCTCGGGCTGGTGGCAGGAACAGTTGGTTGACAGGTAAACATATTGCGCATCGTCACAATTTGCAGGTCATTACTGCATCACAGTATCAGTGGGTGAGTCTTTTGTGACTGCAATGAGAATGGTGTACTGACGATTTCTTTGCGTCCTTGCGCTTGACCTCTCGCTCACGTGCTTGTTGGTCTCGGCGTTGCCTATTCCGGTCCGAATTACCAGTATAACCAAGCTTTCGGTTGGTTTCACTTTTCTTCCAGTCCTTCCTCGAAATTGATTGGCCGTCGAGAACCTCGTTTACAGTCCCAGGTTTACTGAGAGAAGCCAGCTCCACCTTCAGAGTTTCAATAATCTCCTCGTCAAAGTCAGATAACTCGGAATCAGTGAAATCTGAGTCGGAGTCGGCCTCGGCGTCGTATTCGTCCTCCGAAAATCGGGTATTGACAGTTCCATCATATTCACAGTCTTCGTCGCTGTCCTCGTCCTCCCAGACAATTATTGCGGAGTTTTCTGCAGGGGAGGGAGGGTCGGATAACAGCACATGGGCGATGTTTTGAAGGCTCTCGCGTGAGCCATTTGGAGGGTTTTGTGAAACAGGATGTCGCGCTGCACGAGCTCGAGCCGCAGCAGTAACCTGTTCCGCAATCTTTCCTACCAATCTATCCATGGCCAAGGATGACCACTTTATCCAGTGCTTCTACTGCAGCTTCATATACGGTCACATGAGGAGATAGGGCTGCGTCAGAGCGAGTAGAGTTACTTCAGAATTTAATTTTTCACTCTGTGCACAAGTAATTTACGGTAGTGTACATTATGGAAAATTTGAAACGCCATGTCCGATAGGAATCGTCATGGGGAGCGTCGGGGGATGTTCGCAGAACGTCCAAAGAAATGGTAGGAACGCTGCATGTAATATCGCGCGACCTTTGCCTCGACCACAGCAGTATTCAGGATAAAATCCGACCCCTCTGCGCGGGGGCCTTGCCCTTTGGTTCAATTGTACCTCCATCTTCAAAGCACGTCCTCCCGCATTCTCAGACGCTTAGGTTCATCTGCCCTCGCCACCGCCGTTGCCGTTCCCGGTGGTATTTTCGAAATGGACACGGGGTTTTTTGTACGGGGCTCTTTCTCTTTTCCCCCCTCATACCCTTGTACCAAGACAACATACTTCCGTCATTCCACAAATGGGCACCGGGATTTCGGTACAGGGCCCTTTTTCTTCCTCCCCATGGTACCCTTGTGTTCATGAAAAAACCTATCGCTGTTCCAGAGGAGCTGCACCTCAATTGCGCTCGCCGTTGCCGCCGCCACCACTGGGGGGATTTTCGAAATGGGAACCGCGTTTTTTTGGTACGGGGCCTTTTCCTTCTGTTCCATTGTACCTTTGTGCTAATAGAACACCCTCCCATCGTTACAGGTGAGTAGCCTTTCACCTGCGCTCGCTGTCGCCGCCACCGCTGCTGGGGAGTATTTCCGAAATGGAAACCAGGTTCTTTTGGTACGGTGCCATTTTTCTTCTGGTACATAATAGAAATCCCGGCCGTCGTTTCAGGGGAGTGACCTCTCAACTGCGCTCGCCGTCGCGGGGCCGTTTTTTGGTGCCGCATATTTCGCAATTAAAGTACATGTACTCCAGGCCTTTACGTACGATTCATCTTGTCGCACTCCCTATTTCAATGGAATTTTACCTGATCTCCTTCACTTTTGGACACAACTCTCTCAACATTTCCGTGTGTGAGTGACCCAAGAACTGTTGGCAAGCCAGACGTGAGAAATGATGCGCTTCACGTGATCTGTCAAAGCCGCAGCTGCAGCAAGTGTGCGCACTGCTGACTCTCACCGTGACACCCACCCTCGCATGGCAAACTCCTACCCAATTTCTACCGCCTCGTACCAAGCAGCATGGTATCTCTCCAATTCCGGGATTTTGATGCATGATTTGTGGGTCTTATTTCCACGGAATATATCTACTACTTATATGCACACACAGGTTTTCTCTCCACAAGCAAATGGAGGCCGATCGTCTCGGAGGCTACGAATCCGGGATTTCCCCTATTCTCTCCACATCCACTTTGCAAGGCGCTGTGGATCAACTCTACCTCTGCGCCGGATTTGAAGGCGCCGTCTGGTACACCAAAGGCCACGCTATTGTCACAAAGCAGCTGTATTTTGTCGTCGACGGAAGCCCCCACATTTATGGCACACTGTTTGTCATCTGAGTCGTCTATTTCAGCTTTGTGACTTATTTTGGATTTTCTAGTATGAAAGCGTACAAAGCGTGGAAAGCAGTGGAAAATTTTTATGGCGACATCTTCGTGACTCCCTCCGCCACCGCTGCTATACACCGCGTGGCCGATTGCAGAGAGGCGCTGGCTCATGGCTCCGCTGTCTCCACTCTCAACTGACTCCGTGCGCGCAGCATCAAAAACATCCTCTCACCTATCTCTCGCCTATCGCAATGACACCAAAAATGTAGTACAGTACTGGGTCCAGCTCTAGCTTTTTGTTTTTAGCCAGTTGATACTCTATGTCTGCTCTATGTACAGGCATACATGAATTCTGTTCATCCTATCTTATTTTTTGAGTTACCCCATCCAACTTTGAATCCATGTCGGAGACATCGGGATTATCGCCTCGTACATGGGTGGCGGTGCAGACGTTGTTTGCTCGAAATTCTCCAAGTCCAAATTGATTGGGCGCTTAAATAGGCGCCGCAATCGGCGTCATGGTTAGGGTTTGACTGGGTTAGCAGTTTTCATACATCACGGCTCGCCGCTACTTAGAGGAGCCTGATAGATCATACTGCTGGCACATAGTTGTAGAGAATTGACTATGCGGCAGGGGACCCGGGTAGCAAGAACAACACAGCCAGAGAACATTTGGCCTGTAAGTACACAAGAAGGTGGTGGTACGAAGGCAAACGGATAAGGATCCGTGAACGCACGTACACTACGTAATATACGCACAGCCCCACAGTTGATCCGTGAGCTCGCCAAGCTTGCTCACGTAATGCCAAGCTTCCACAATAGTTGCGTCGGTCTCTGCAACATCTTCCCTCTGAAAAACCTTGTGCCCGCCAGAAGGAAGAAGTCCAAGTGGAAATTCTGGAAAGGTGATCGGCAGCGCCCTGGAATCAGTTGCGAGATAAATTGAGGGCGGGGATCGGTGACAATCAACGAAACGGAACTGAACAGGGTCTGACAACGGTTTCAGATAACAGAAGCACGCGGTTCTTGCCTGAAGATCTTCCTTCGGAGAGCGTACCAGCGGCCACTGGTTAAATTTGGCTGGCCGCCGGACAACCTCCCACTACTTCAGTTTTTGTTGCTTAACAATTCTGATCGAGCAGAAAAGGAATTTCAAAAGATGATCGAACTGTTCTAAATATCACAAGAACAGAAGATCCATCCTACTACTCTCGCTCTCGTGTATGGATTCGCGCTGTTTCAGGGTCCTCGATAGGGTCCGGCGGGGAGATGAATCCCGATGGAGCCCAAACAGAATCTCTAAAAAGTATCGCACTAATCTACATGAGCGTCCCTGGAGTATGTACGCTCAAGCCAAAGTGGCCAAGATTCGGTGGTCCCCGATATTCCAGAGGAACTCGGATTCTTGCTGGATCAGCCCAGCAGGGTGACCGCTGACGGTAGAAAAGTAGTCGGGACGGAGGTTGTGGCGAGACAGCTGGTACCAAAGTTCCTCGACCTCCCAGGCTGACGGCAGCTGAGTTTCAGTATGACGGAATTGAAGAACAATGTTGAGACTTACGATGATTGTATGGGAAACTTATGTACAGGGAGTATGGGTTCTTGTGTTTCCACCACTGCAAGTCCTGGAAAAGGCGAGGGACGCCTCCATCCTCCTGGCAGTTGTCACAATGTTTAGACCAATGGATCAAGCGACAAGTATAACCCCGCTGTACGCAGTTATGACAAACGATGTTGGGCTGTCGGACTGCTTGTGAGGTGGGACATGTAGCTGCCAGAGGAAACTCACGGTGGTATACAATCTCTTGACCAAATCCTGGGACGCGGTGTGGAAGGGCTGGCTGCCTGGGAGGCGGGTTCTTGAAGAGGGTTGGTGGTTGGTGGTTTTTTGGAGTAGAAAGTCGACGGTATATGAGAGGGAGATAAGGGTGCTGATAGACTACGAAATGGGGAGGTCACGGGAGTAGCGATAGGTCGTAAAAATGAACACGATGCAGATTCCGCGTGAATCTGGGGAGACAATGAGTTTTGCACGCCGAGTGCGCACACACGAGATTACGTAGGATGACACGAGAAGACACGGGGGTTCAGCCGCTGAACCGCACTGGCTCAGACGATGAGTGTAGAAGGCAAGAAAGGTGATTATTCGGCCCCATGGGCGCGTGTTTACAGGACAAACAATGATGTAACTAAAAATAAAAATAGAAATAGGTAAGAGCCGAAACCAGCGTGTGGTTGGATTTCCACATGCCGGCCATACGACCCTGCCACAGCGGTTGGAAAGTCAGTGAAGTCGATTTGGACCTCCCCAGCAGGTGGATGAACATTGCTCATGGGCGGTTGGAAGGGACCCAAGGAGGGCTCAATTTATGGGTGTCACTTGCGGGTTCACGATCCAATCCAGCACAAGTCCCAATATAGAAGCTCCCGCCAGATATCACAGGTGGGAGGAGTGAAGATCAAAATATTGATGAACATGTGCTATGTACTACCAGTCAAACCACATCCTAACGATGGGGAAGGGCCGTGACTGCCGGACAATATTGTCTTGAGCAGCCTGCTCCACGGACGGGGCAAAGTTGTGGGCGTCGGGCTGTCGAAGTTCGATATCCAAGGCTACTTGGCAGGCCATGTTATACATGAAGAATTGTTGCTCGATCCGATAAGCTTCAGCGACATGATGGAGAAGGCTGAAGTCGTAAACTTGGCAGAGATACTGAGTCTGGGCATGCAAAAAAACCAGCGGGGCCACCATCGGAACTGCTGTCCTCGAACATCCATGGCTGAACATTGTGCGTGGCGAGGTAGTGCCAGAGCTCGCAGAACTCTAGAGCGGCTGTTAGCCCCCGTATGAAGACCTGGAAAAAGAAGTATATTGCACAATAAATAATGTTGTAGGTTTCCACTCCTTCTTCTGGCGGATGAGCAAACCGCCGCCAGTCTTGTCTCAGAAACGTGCACGTTGAGTGGCTGTTGCTACGGCAGAAGTCACAGCGGGCGCCCCACCGCAGAAATTCACAGGGACATTGTTCTTCTGTGCAGCAGGAACAGACGAGGTCAGGCTAGCGGTGATGTGAGCAGAAGATTAGTTGGGTCGATGAAAAGACTCCGCTGAGCTGAACTCACCACCATGTATAAACAAGAGACTAAAGTCTGGCTGGAGGCGGGATAATGATTGAGATTACAGCTCTTTGCGGTACAACAGGCGCGGTCCATTTTTTTCTGTTTTGGTAAGGAGTACTGCTATTTTTAATTCTTTCACATAATAGAATTTCTTCCGGAAAAATTTGGTGTTGAGAAGGACACTTGTAGCACTCGGAATACTGCCCCAATTGGCCTTGTTTTTGGATATTCTTATACATCTGATGTGAACCTAGCCAATGTGGGTGTTTACGGAGCTTAATGTACTCAAACTTCCATGGACAGCTCTACTTATGGTAGTGTCCGGATATCTACCTTGCTAAAGTGTGCACTAGATCACAATCACTGAGTATGTAATATAAATAAACATGTGGTTCTCTAGGGCCACCTCAGATGTATAAAAATATCCAAAAACTTGGCCAATTGGGGCAGTATTCCGAGTGCTACAAGTGTCCTTCTCAACACCACGCTTTCTGGAAGAAATTCCATTATGTGAAAGAATTAAAAATAGCGGTACTCCATCCCCTGTGGATTTTCAACGCAAATCGAATGTGCCTATTTTGAGGGGAAACGGGTGAGAATTGAGCTCAGGGCAGCTGTTCTCGTGGGAACTTGCCAAAACAGAAAAAAATGGACCACGCCTGTTGTACCGCAAAGAGTTGTAATCCGCCACGCACTGGGCTGAAGGTGACCCTCGTCCGAGAAGTCGTCCATTGAGGGATCTACAACATTTGCCAGCCTCATTAAGCCCTCTGAATGAACCATCAGTGATCCCAGCATGAAGGAGTGGTCCGAACACTCCCATTTTGTGGGACTGCATTCCTCACGATAGCAGGTCTCCAGTGTCGAACTTGCTTGTGACTGTGATGTCACAGGAATTTCCTGATTAACAGCGGCTGGCATCAGGTACAGCAGGAACTTGTCAAGGTTCGTGAGCCTCGGTGTATACTGTACTATTTCGAGTGAGTGTTCAGGTGACGCATGACACGGGCCTCTGAACTGAACACTTTTGGTCTTGGTGACGGTCACACAGGACTTTTGTCATCAAAATAGGCAAGAAAATGTCAAAATTTTCGTTCCGGCATTCACCAGACTCTCATATATGGTAATCTTTTTGTGATTGCTGAGAAATGGACACTTGGGAAAATGAACACCTTAGGTGACACTTCACAAGGCCTGAACACTTGGTCGAAATAGTCCAGTAGGTGGGTATTGGTTGTATAGCGCAAGTCCAAACTGCACACAGGGCTCCAGTATGTGGGGCTGTCTGACAGAGGTTCCTGGCACCGGGGGCAAAAGCCAAGGCATGTGAACCTCATATGCCTTACACGCATGTGGTTCGCATGCCGTCAAACTTTGTGACAAAGGTGTCAATCACCTTTGTTGCACCTTTGTTTTTGCCTTTGAGCCACCCCCAAAAACAAAGGTGCAACAAAGGCAACTGAAACCTTTGTCGCACGATGTGATGGCATGCGAACCACATGCATGTAAGGCATATGAATTCCATATGCCTTGGCTTTTGCCCCCGGTGTGAGTCAGAATATAGGGTTGGAGGATTAAAGTCAAAGGAGCCAAATACGAGGTCGTAGTTGTTGTAGTCCATCCCAGCGAACATTCGTGAGACGTGTCTCGAAGGTGGGGTAGGGAAAACGCGTTGAGTCATCCCAGCAGTCACTCAGAATCACATCAATCAGTTATTTCGGCTAAAAGTAACAGGTGATGGGGAAAATCTGAAGTGCACTGCAAATACACTCTAATTTGGCGAATTACCTTAGATTACTCTGGTTTCTGGTAATCGGAGAGGACCAAAGAAAATTTGGGCAAATTTACCCAAGGAGGTTTTTCCTGATAAGTTGATGCACATGACGTTTTTTACCTGCGGGTGTTGTTATGCAACTCCAGGACAACTCCCAACCACATCCCGCCATCTCCGGCCTTACTTCCAGCCTAATCCGCCACTTCCGGATTCACCTCCGAACTTCCGGTCCTCCGACTTCTGACTTCTGTCTTCCGGCTTCAGCCTCGGAAGTGTCACAGAACCTCCTCGGACTTATCCCATGACACCAAGTCCAGGCAGTGTCGTATCCAATAGTTTTCATCAGTCATCCGACTCACCATCAAATCCTATGTCCTTATGCACTATGCTCCACATGCTCTCCTTCATTTTCTTTATTGTTATGACTTATCTTATTGTCTTTTAGTTCCTTCTCTCTGCATCCAGATTTGCTCCTTAAATATTATAAATACGTAGTATCATCTTGGATGTATTTCAGTTTGATTATTAACATCATTTCCGTCTCAAACATTAATTCTGGTCTTCATCCTCTGTTCGCTGAAGCGGTGCACTAGCGTGCAGCCGTGAAATCTAATGATAAGAGAGAGAGAGCGAAGCGACGAATCACTAACACCAACTAACCCAAAATCAAAATATATCACAAACTCCAATCTAATACTTTGTGTTGTTGTTCGGGGAAGTAGAGTACGTATCCCTCTTCAAGAAGGGTGTGCAACGGGGGTAATTGAGGAAGGCAATAACTGTGCAATCTGAGCACTTGTTATGCTAGAGCAGGGACTTCACCCATTCAAGGGATCAAAGACTCTACAGTGAACTCAAGACTTTCAAGAATCTCACATATCTGTGAGCATACGGACCCTAACACTGACTGTTGGCGCGCCGAGGCAAAGTAGTGCAGGATGAATATCCTCAGACAGACTTTTACTCGGAGCGGTCCGAAAGAGCAGCTGGCAGCAGTTTCAACAACACTGGCTTTTATACAAGACAAGTGGGAGGGCAGGGCCCAAATGTACAAGTACGGGAGGCAGCAGTGCCACTTCCTTATCTATGTCGAGAGCAGCAGGAGTGTCTCCCGGGAACAAGCCCGCACGGGATTCAGCACCCGGCACTTATATGATCTTCACTTCAAAGGGTTGAGCTGGCTCTTATACTGGTGTCCGAGACGGTCTTTTCAAGTGTCCTGTATCCTCTATTCTTATCTGTTGTGTCTGCAGTTCTTATGATATCTTTACTGATCTCAAATCCACTATATTGTCCCGATATCTAGGGGATAGTATGCTACTAATACAAATGGTATGGCTGGTTTATATACACTTTATGATAATAAAAGGGGAGACTCGGAATTCTCCAGGATCAAGTGTCTGGTGAGTGGACAGCCAATTAGATTGCGAGTATTCACAATACTGCCCCCGCTGGAGCTATTCCATGTGCTCTATCTTGAGCACACCATAGTGCGTGCTGGTGGATCAGGTACCAACTTTATTAGGTAGGCCCTTCCTATTTCTTGTGTTTTCCTATTCTGCCCCTTATACCATTAAGGATATGAGGTCTTGAGTTGTCTCAAGCAGCTGCATGTCTTGAGCCGCCAGAGACTATTTCTTGGTTTCTCCTCCTCTAACGTTCTCTAACAGGACCAAGTCCCTTGTGATAATTTGAATAATCACATGTATGCGGTGATCGCATTATCGAGCCACTGCAATGTCCGGGCTGATCCTTAGTAGGACAGCTAATATCTTATCTTAGTGTCCAATTTCTAGTGCAACAATGTTTCCTGCCTCTGGCAGCTGCATATCTCTGGCCACTAGAGACCGTTCCCTAGTGTCTCTGTTCTCTTGCTGTCTCGAGCAGGACCAAGTTTCCATGTGATAATTCGGGTAACCACGGGAGTGCGGCAGCCGCATGATTGGCCGCTACGCGGTCTAGGTCTACCTTTACTAAGGCATTTAATATCTGTCATCTTTATTATCCAATTTCTAATGCAACCATGCTTCAATGTTGCTCTCACGACTTCAGGTCTCTGACCGCCAGAAGCAATTTCCTAACTCAATGTCTTATTCAGACCATCCAACGGCTTCACAACTACAAGGCCACCAGCATATTTCTATGCCACAGCTCCATACTTGTTACTCTCTGGATGGTTGTCCGGTTTCTGTTTCTATAGGTATTTCTTAGTTCTTAATAGACTTACCATGGCCGCCACATGATCTGCAGCCTAATCAATGATAATTTGTTGTTCCCATTGTGATTTCACCTCCAATGCATGGAGTAGATGGCCATAGACCATACTCATAGCCTAGTGTAATGCCATTCAATCAAGCCGCAGTAACTCAAAAGAGTTACGTTGTCAAGTCAATCAGCCAATAATGCTTAACCGCTAGCTTTCGGTCATCAACAGTGTAGCCTGCCACCCACACCCTCAAAGCTAATACCTCACTTCATATCTACTGATAGTTCGGAAATTGAAAAAAAACTGGTGTTTTCATATGTGTTTTGGTACACGCCCTATTATCGCCTCTTCCAGCTTCTTCATCTTGACAACCCTATCTTCGTCCGGCCTCCGTCTTTCATCCAATGTCCGGACTCGATCTCCGTCCTTTGTCTGACTTCCGGACTTGACCTCCGTCCTTTGTCCGATGTCTGGACTTGTTCCGATCCCTTCCAGTCACAGCTTTAGCCCTTGCCTTTGGCTCCGGTGTGGCAGGGTCGGATGGCCGACATGTGGAATGCTTCACATGTCGACTATTTGACTCTGCTGTCTTCAAAGCTCCATTAATCATTAGGTCATTATTTACGTAGTAAATATGTACACAGTGTGCAATCTTACCATCGTACCACCACCATCGCGACCAGTGCAGGGCAAGCGCCCAGAGGCAGCAGTGGAGCTCCTCGTCCTTATTCTTCGGAACGTCGCCAGTGGGCTTCTAGCCACCAACACCCTCGTCTCGCATCCCTTCTACCTCGCTCTCATTTCCTATTGTTTTTCCTTGGTATCAACACTCTCGTATCTTCCCAACCTTGCACTCTACCACTCGGCATCACCATTCCCTTCGACATTCTCGACTCTACTCTACACTTCTGACCACCAACCCCTCACATCGAACCTCCCACCGGGCACTTAACCCTACTTCACCGGTCATCCAGAAACCCATCCGGCCTTCATTCGTCTCATTCGGCCGACGAGCAAAGTCCTTTGGCCCTTCCTGTTGTCATCCTTCCCTATTCATGTTCCCAGTAGTACAGTCCCCACTCACCCTTAACCCCCTGTGGTGTAGTGGTTTGATATCTGTAGTTCCGGATCCCAGATCGTTGACCTCCATTAACTTCTGTACTTCCGTTAACCTCTGTCCAGCTCCATCCTCCGACCTTCTGTCCCTCTGGCCTGGACATCTGTCATCCGGAACCTACTTCCTCTCCTCCTCTCTCCCTTCTCCTTCCCGACACGGATATAACAGGTGTCATCTGTGCCGGTCCTTAAATTTGAGTCTCCTCGACCTCGGAACCCCTGCCTCTCACCTGGCATCTCATGGTGCATGAGAGCATGCCATTGTGCTTAATGTCAGAAAATGGGCCAAATAATTGTCTACACAAAATTGCATCATACCGGTGCTACAGCAGCTAATTTCACGATTCCTTTTATCTAGGGCACATTCTGGGTGCATTCATGTTGCAAACATTCAGTTTCATCATTGACTTCCAAGTTATCAAACACCACATTGTTTCGCTTCCACATTGCGTTTCGCTTCACAGTTAAAGGCTGTATTTATTCCTTTACCTCAAAAGAAACCACCAGCAGAGGACACCACCAATATTTTGAAGATAGAGGGCTAACGTGATTCGTACTTCAAGTCCATACTTGCTAAAACCTGGTGGTCTAAGGCAACAATTAAGCCTCATCTAACTCAATGATCCACTCTATTAACCAGATCTGATCATATACTGTATGTGTCGCACAAGTAGCTTAGGCCGGGTGGATGAGGTCCAGTGCTACTTTTGCCAATTTGATGATGAGTGCCTTTGTCAAAATCTTGTAGTCTGTCTTTAGCAGTGAGATAGGTCTATACTGTAGTTGGCTATCTCAGCCAGGTCATTCCTTGTCCAAACCTTAATTTTATCAAGTGCTCCCTGCCAAATATGCCTGAAACACCCACAATCTTTGATCTGTGGACCTCTTGTGGAGAAAAATTGTTATTTTGGCGGAACCACTGAGCGGATGAAATCATTTGGAGCAGCCAGTACAGTTATCTGACATTTGTCTTGTCTTGTCTTGCACACACAGGAAGTGTTCAATTCTTACCAAAACTTCCAGGACAGGCACTCCACCATGCTCTCATGCTGCCATTTTGCCACCTCCCGAGGCGATTGTTGGATATGACCTCATCACCGTGGGGTCGCGGAAACCTGTCAGCCTGCAAAAAGGACTCCAGGGGCAGCTTCTGCCCGAAATAAATGGATGTGCTGAATAGGGTTCCGCATTTCGAGGAAGCTCCACTCCCTTAGTTTTTCAAGCCATGTTTCAGAAAAACAGCATTGAAACACAGCTTCAAATGTGCTCTATTTTCCAAAATTTTCGCTCTCTCCCCTCAAGGCGAAGAGATTAAAGAATCACTCAGTACCTACTTGTCCTGTATTTGTATACAGCAAGAAATGATTTGCTTTCGCAACTACTGTAAGCTTGCTAGGACTTGCCAGGTCATAATTTGCCTTACGGTACGTAATTAAATCTCATAAGCCTCCTTTACCCAATGGCCTTATTAGACCTGGGTAGAAAGAGAAGGATGATTTCCACTCCCGGCATTCAGAAGTGATCATCCCTACTTTTTTTTGGGAAAGGTTATGAGGCCTTAGATCATGCCACTAGGTATGAAACTTTCCGTCTGAGCATCTCCCATGCAGCCCCCCGGGGCAAATGCCTTGGAATCTTGATTTGGAAGATGAACAAGATAAGAGCACTTACAAAGCACCGCTACTTGCTGACGTTGGGTACCACCTGAAAATACCGCCACCTCTCGATAACTATCGACAGGATATTGAGGTTGGCATCGTGCCAGCACGAGCTCTTGGTGGCAGCTGTGGCACCTGGCCGAGCCGTGGCGGCAGCGCCACCCAATATATACCTGGCTTTGTTTGGTGGTTTTTTTTTTCGACCAAACAGTGCCATATGTGCCACGGAGCAGCCATGTATGCCACAGAACACCAAATTGCAATGGATATGGTGCCATCCATGCCACGGAGCCCTGGACCCAGGGTCAGTAAAAATTTGTTACCCAAATAGTGCCATGAGTGCCACAAGACGTTCTGATTGAGGGTCAGTAAAAAAATGTGACCCGATTACTGCCATCGGTGCCACGAGACGTCCGGGACGAGGGTCAGTAAAAAAATGTGACCCAATTACTGCCATTGGTGCCACGAGACGTCCGGGACGAGGGTCAGTAAAAAAATGTGACCCGATTACTGCCATCGGTGCCACGAGACGTTCTGACCGAGGGTCATTAAAAAATGTGACCCAATTACTGCCATCAGTGCCACAGCTTGTTCTGACCCGGATCAGTAAAAATTTGTTACCCTAATAATGCCATCAGTGCCATGTACCATTATGATTGGGATCCGGTGGAAAATATGACCATGCAATGCCATGCGTGCCACGGATCATTTTGAAGCATGACAAGGAATGCCATCGGTGCCACCAATAATTTTCGGGAAAATAATATGTGAATACCGCCATTGGTGCCACGAAACATTTCAGCGCTGGACCAAGGGAAAAATAATACCAAAGCCGTGCCATCAGTGCCACGGGTCATTTGGATGCTGCATCAAGGGGGAATAATAGCTAGAAAATGCCATTGATGCCACGGATCATTTGTGCACCGGATTAGGGGATCAATAATACCCAACCTATGCCATGGATGCCACGGACCATTGGATCGGGGGAAATACCCTAAAAATGCCACCGGGCCACAGATCATTTGGATGGTGGATTATGGGGAAAAATACGCCACCATTTCAAGGTTGGATCCCAAAAAGAATGAAAAGGAATAAAATGGGTGCCACACAACAATGAGACTAGGATCACTAAGAGAGCTTTCAACAAAGAGTATTGCTGACGAGAACTTCTATAAGCATTTTCTTTGTGATCCAGTGGTGGTGACTTCAAGTGCCATTGGTGCCACTGTTCGATCACGACTTTGAAAGTCTCACTCCCTGTCAATTCCTAGTGATGCTACCCCTTCCAACACTGCAGACAGTTCTTCTCCTTCAGCATCAGGTCCCTCATCCTCATCGCTGGATCCATCATCCAGCAGCCATCCGTCCTGAGATCCTTCATCATCCTCCCCCTGCAGGCTCATCAATGTTCATCTCCGTTGTTTCAGGTTCCACATCCGGTAGTGGCATCGGTGGCATCGATGGCTCAGATGGCACTGTCCCTTGTTCTTCAGGATTTGGCACCGGTGGCACTGGTGGCGAGACCCGGATTCCGGGTTGAAGGGTCCCTGTGAAGGCAGGGCCCAACTTGTCCTTCATTGCTTGGAGCCTCTTGGAGTGAACATCATCAAACCTACCCCGTCGGTTTCGATACTTTCGAACAAAGAAGGCCAATACTGGATCCCGTGCCTTAATCTCTGACTCCCACTGGACAAGGAAGGTCCGTTCGTCCTTCATATGGGTCACAAAGCGGCGGATTTCGATGTTCAGTCGCTGAATCTCTTCCCTGGCCCGCTTGAGCTTGTAATAAGAGTCAAGGAGCTGACGGGCAGCAGGTGTGGCCCAGGCACGGATGGAGGAAGTAGTGTCTGGATTCCGGAGAATGTTGAATTCCGAGAGGAAGGTATAGTCAACGACTTCAGCCCAAGTGAGGAGGCGGCCAGGAGGGTCAAGCACTGCGGCTGCCGTATTGTACCGATTCAGGGCGTTTCGGATGGCCTTTGATCTAGCTTTGAGAGCTTTAGCAATGTGGTCTCTGAGTTTGTAAGCTAAAAACGCATATTAGGCCCACTCCCCCTGCCAATTAAAGGAAACGCTGACCTAGACCTGACTGGTTAACCTTGGTGAGCTCCAAAATCCGCTTGACCACCAGACCTTCGAGCGTATTGATGTTGTCCACCTTACCTCTATCGACAATTGTCGTTCTGTTGTCTGCACAGTTTCCACTGCCCTATCATAATTTTCCTTTGCATGGCGTCTGGTGGTCCCATTTGCAGTGGAGCCTTCAGCAAAGACATCTTTGAACTTCTCTCTGCAAAAGGAGCACGGATGGCAATGGTGGTATGGCATGGGTGGCACCAGTGGCATGATATCAGTCACACGTGGAATTATAGGTGAAAATGCCCATGTGGCAGGAATGGCATCGGTGGCACGAATTGGAGGAGAGTGGCACATATGGCGATTTCAGTGGCACACGTGGTGATTTTGCGAAAGGAGACAGTGGCACAGGTGGCAGCAAGATTTTGTGAAAGGAGACAGTGGCACATGTGGCATCAAAAAGCCGTGAGCTCATTTCCAAGGCCAGTCCAAAAGAACACACCTTCTATCCGCCAGATTGACCAGCTGTTGGTAGTATTCCATGTGATCAGTTTCTTTGACTGGTTCCACTGATAGTCCATCCAGGTACACCTTCTCTTCTTCCAAACGAGCCTCCATCATTTCTTCAGTCACACTGGCCTGTGCCATGGTATACTTGACAGTTTTTTCGGTGTTGAGTATGCCAACTGCCTGTTTGTAGTTGTTGACCAAAAAGGTGCCTTCCAATTTATGGTAAGAAATATGATGAGTATTAGATGAAGAAAAGTTACTCAGGTTCGCTGTTAAAGATTAGGTGATATCTTTAAGGTTCACAAGAAACCGAGTGGAGAGCTCTTGAGAGTTTTGGCATGGCCACATCCAATGTCATAGCCAAGCCCTATATCCTTGCCAAAGGCATCCATCATGACATTCTCGATAGCCACAGAATACTTGGCACTGTCTCTTGGTTAGCGCGCCATGAGTGGCATCGGTGCCACCACTCACAGCTCTCCACTTCTGACCATATCGGCCACCAACAGCACGAAGCTGTGCCGGCACAATGCAAGAAAAATGCCTGTCTCGTCGAAGATGCCCCACATTTTCGAAGTGAGCTCCTCAGAGAGATTCTTCCAACGCTCCTCGCATGCAGACGCCTCTTCAGGATCAAGAATATCCTGAAGGTCTTGAATCAGTACTATGCTACCGATGCCACAGGCACGTCGTGCCACCAATGCAGGCTGCACTTGGAGTCTGCAGGTGCCACGAGTGCCACAGTACCGATGCCACAGGCGTGTCGTGCCACCAATGCCATCTTTGCTAGGCTGCACTTGAATGGTGCGAGTCTGCAGGTGCCACGAGTGCCACAGACCGAATAAATGACTCACTGGCAGAACCACCTCTTCAGCCAACCATTCCTTTACCCACCGGTCAACATCCGGCCTGCTAATGAAATAGTCTCCGCCTGCAGATGCTGCTCTGGGGTCTGGCCTCTCACAGCCACCACGGAGAGGAACACCGTCCTCAGTGAAGCCCTTGTCCTTCCGAAGGACGCGTTTCAAGGAATTGTCACCATCACATGTGGCTAGTATAGAGAAGTACAGCTGGCCTTCACCTTCGAGCTTGTATGTGCAGGCTGGGCAGCAATTTTTGAGACGCCAGTCCTTCGAATCCCTCTGCAAGGCTTTATTCACCCAATCGTCCACCTCTTCAAGTATACCAAGATAGACATCAAAGCAAGTCGTGAACTGCTGCGCCCTGTAGGGTTTGAATGCTGCTCCCTGAAGATCTGACAGTGCCTTCATCCATGCCTGGATTCCCAAGGCTGGGCACCTGAGATGGGTCAGTCTATACATCTCAAGCACTTGCATCGTGATAGCGAGTTTGGGCTTCCATGGTGAGCATGGCATCAGGCCCTGCCCCACCAAACAAGATGATATATAGATGTCCGTGCACTGCATGGGGACATCAACTGTGTAGGTGTCTACCGTTCCTTAGCGCGGAAAATTCAGAGAAGAAAGCAGACATACTGAAAATATCCACGACCATGACAGTATATGCATTCTCAACCAGCTCTGGTGGCACCGGTGGCGGTTCCTTCTCCAGCCTGCCGCCCTGCGCAGCCGTAAACTTCATGTACGTGTCTGTCATCGCTTCCATTTGCTGGCGGAAGCCATTAACACAGCGCTGAAGAATATCCCAGCAGTTTTGGGTATCCCGTCGTCGTCTCCTGCAGTCCACGAAATTAGGGCAGTAAAAATGGAGAAAAAAAAGTACGGGCCTCTTCTTCTTTCCGTGAATATCTTCCCAAAGACCCCTCTCCAGATCCGCCATCTCTCCACCCCCATGGCTAATATCAATGGGCACTGACCCATCCACTACATCGTCGTATGTGACAGCGTTGAAACGGTTGCCACTGGCCCAAGGTTGAAATGTAGTAGTGCAGTAGTCCGATGAGCTGAGTGCCAGATGATAGAATGTGACCGTGTTCTGGATGGGAAAATCCAGAACACTCAAACTAAACATCAACCACAACTAACCAATCTACCACAACCACATCCATGTTCTACCAAGGAGCACAGTCGAGTTATGGGTCTTTGTGTGCCGATAGAAGACACACGGGAGCCAAGCTGACCATCCACGCTGCTCTTGCAACACAAATCCAGAAAGCCCGCAGGCAAACACAAGTTCAAGAATTTACAGCTCTTCAACTTTGGACCTGCTACTTCAGAAGCAACAAATCGCAACATGTCCCAGGTTTGTACACAGACAAGGTTCAATTTATAGTTTTGCAACTCTGGGTCACCCACTCCAACCTCGGTTAAGAGCAGTGAACCAAATTGATACGCAACACGCAACAAATCCGGAACACACACTCACAGCACGGTAGGACTACATCCTTTAAACCCGTCTGCTACGTTGAATACAAATCCAGAACACACACTCACAGCATGGTAGGACTACTGCCTTTAAACCCGTCTGCTATGTCGCAACACACAAGGGAAAATCCAGAATAAAGCTGATTGATTGATTATAACTTGAAAATACAAGCAGGTCCTTTCAGACTAGCCTCGATGAATCAAGCCGGAAGCCCCGCCCATCTTTACTCGCTGGAGAGCCCATCAGTCATCTCCGCATTCAGCGTCTGGGTAGGGGCTCCGTGCCGTCTTGCTACAGACTGTGCTCCTTATATACTGTACAATTTAATCTATTATTAACTACTGAATTGAATGAGTCAGTGTTCCCCTGAATGTCATATGTGTTGCCTGTTCCTGTAACTCATTCGATCAGTGAGCTATTCTTGGAACCCAGTTCGTGAACTTTGCGGTTTTCCCTTCTGGATGACCAGCTACTGAAGAACTTGGAGTCTTGCCCTTGCCAGGGACACCCTGTACTTCTCAATAGCTCTAGTATTCACTGAGCATTGCCCAACAGAACCTTTTGTGCTCCAGTTGCCAAGAGACCCTATATGTCCTGTGGTCGACTTTAATTCGATCACAGTTGCACTGCGATCAAACCCAGTTATTCTTGGATACCAGTATGTTAAGTTTGCGGATTTCCCTTGGGAACAACCAGATATTGGAAAGCTTCGAGTAAATCTCTTCCCAGGGACACTACACACTTCCCAATAGCTTCAGTATTGCCTGAGTTCTGTCCAAACGAACTTCTTGTGTTCTAGTTGCCAAGAGAACCCTATATGTCCAGTGGGTGCCTTTAATTCGATCACAGTTCCACTGGGATCAAACCAAAGATAATTCGGACATGATAGGTTTCCCTTCAACTTGAGCAGCTCTACAGAAGTCCAGACAGCGAGCCCTTTCAGTGGACACCCTGAACTCCTCTCTAGCAGTAGTTCTTGAGTTATGAAGTCAAGACTTCTAGTTTCCCAATTGGGACGATCAATATATGATCGGAGTGATTCCGGATGTACCCATCTCGGATATATTCGGAAATATCGGACATAACAAGTCCAGATCACATGTCTGATAGACCCTCCTTCAACATCGCCTGTTCTGGATATCAAAAATCCAGAAACTGCACAAGTTGAGGATGCCTCCAAATGCGTGCCCTCAGAGTGGATGTTATATTCCCTGATGATCATTTGGACTATCTGCAACCTTCTGTCGATGATACGACAGTGGGATCCAGTACCAGTGGCATATTAGTCGGAGGTACCCAGTATGTGTGTTTTCTGGATACTCATCTGCAACCAGTTCCGGATTGGGTTTTCAGCGAATAGCTCCTGGTCTACTGAGGTGGGATATCTCATAGACCTAAGATGTGCTATGTGAACTACACTTGTAATGCATGAAATATGCAACTTTCAAGCTTGGGTTAATTCACTGCTTATCAGCGTTATCATCTTCCCATTGATCGTCTTCATCTGGAATGTGTCCAACCTTGTCCAACCTTTGTTGTATTTCGGGAGTCCGAGGTACAAAATTAAAATAGGCTCCAAGTAAACCAATCTGTACGGACCTGCAACTTCATCTGCTACTGCCTTTTGCCTGGCTGCAACATCCTTTCTGAAAAGGGTTTTGAGTTGGGAGGTACGGTTTCCGTTTCGGTCTTGGGTCTCCACTGATAATCTGATCTTGGTTTTTGGTCTTATACGGTTGGGATTTGTCTTGGTCTTCTTCTCCTTTGGCATTAGAGAGTGTGTTGAGTGGCGGGAGAAAAATTTGACAGCTTACATCATTCCGAGCTTACCGATGTCAATCTTCAATGATTTCCCACCAGGATCCGAACAATGCCATGAAAGGCTCTAGTGGCACAGGTGGCACAGGTGGCAACAACCTCTTTATTCAGTGTGTATGCCATGGATGCCATTCAATCCAACTCCTTGTGCCACCAATGCCATTTGATTTGAAAATAATTATGTTACAAGTGCAAGGAAAGTTATGAATTACGCCAGTATTCATTGTCAGAATCATATGCATACTCCTCCTTCAAAACCTGCCCCCCTAAATTACCCAAACAGACAAGGGCCCTTGCCTCCTCCAGGGTGTGGCCTGCTGCCACATGGGTGGCGATCCGTGGATTATCCGTGGCACAAAGAGTGGCTTGGCCCCGGGCTGCAGCTATGGTAAAATCTGCCAGGGCGTCATCTAGAGAGGTGTGGATGGCACCGCTGCCACGGACGACATATGTCTGGGTGGCATTGAGGGGAAGGTCCAGTGCCGGGGACAGAGTCCTTGGGCCACACCGGAGGGGCTCCAGGGGAGGGGGGGAAGGTGATCAACTACCAGGGATAAAGTTTTGGTCACACCCCTCTTCGTCAAAAGGGTGGGGTGGAGCTCGGCAGGAGTTCGCATGGGCAAAGCGGTGGAAGCTGAAGGTGGCACCGGTGGCACTAAGCAACGACACAGTGCTGGGAGACGCTGAAGTGGCAATAGTGGGAGTGCGTGGGGTACGCGCAGCGGTGGAGGAGTGGGCCAGGGTCTTGGGGGTCCGGGGAGGCTCCAGGCACGCAGGGACGGTGGGGCTCGAGGGGTGGGCATGCTCCCCAGCGTCGCAGCAGGCATGCCACACAGGGAGGCAAGCCTCCCAGGAGCGCAGACGCGCTGGGCGCTTGACCTTTTTTTGTGTTTCTTTCAGGGTTGGACCAAGGCGGGAAAAAAAAACGGACGCACCAAGAGGTGTAGATGCCGCGGTTGTCCAATGCAGCCGGGCTGGAAACCAGGTAAAAGGAAGTGGCTTGGGCCCGTGTATCGCCTGGGTCAGAGTGGAAGGGTGGGGAGCATCGATAGGGCGAAGACATTGAGGACGAAAAACAAGTTGATATTAGTCACGGGACTTGATCCATATTTTTTGGGGGTACCGTGCCATCTGTGCCACCCGAAATCCTTCAGCCTGCCACTCCTGCCACCGAAAATGTTGATCTCTCGGGAAAAAAATGAAGTTTTGCCACCTGTGCCATCAGTTTCATACACAAAAAGTTTGTACCCTACTGGCCATCCTGCCTCAGATACCCATCTTTATCCCTCCACAGTGTATCTGAAACCCTTTGCTGGAGCTCATCTTGTCTTCTGTGGGTCCAAAGTTCGTATTCCAAGGCATAATCTTTTTTTTCTTCCACCTGATAACCCTGCTTAGTTCCCTTTTGCGCATTTGCTTCCTTCCTTTTTTCCCGCTTTTTGAATGCTCAGAGGTTTCTGTTTCTAATTGGGTCACTCAGAGTGGGAGAGCGTGAGTAAATGGAATTACTTCTTCCTGTAGGCCTTGTCAGCACATTTCTTCCTGTCCTTCTGCTCCTGTACATGCTCAGGGTCGGCCTTAATGCTGGCTCTAAATCTATCCAGCTTTCATGTAGATATCTCAGACAATGTCAGTTGCCACATACCTTGCAATCCGAATTCTACTTTTCTCTGCTTCCTCTTCTTTATGGCTGCAGCAGCTGAGTATGGATTGCGGTTAGCTCACTCTGTATACATACTTTTCGCGATATTTGGCCTGCGCAAGCCGTCTGGCAACTGGGGTACGCAATGGCACCGGTGGCACAGGGGAGTTTTTCTCCCTCTCTGGCATTCTAAATGGACAGCAGGGCATTCATAATAAGCCAGAGGGACAAGGATATCACTTACCAAGTCAACTGGGTTGAAATTTCGAGGTTGAGAAAATTTGGTTTTGTGGTAAGAGTCGAGAGGTGGGGTACCCATATGGAAGTAGTGAACCATTTGGTTTGTTGGATGTTTCAAAATATATCACATTCCATGCTGAAAGAGCAAATTCAAAAATATTTGGGGACACCCAAGAGATGTGTTGCTTTGATTCTGCTGATTCAGATTTAGTGGCTGGGAGCTTGGGATGAGGTGCGAAGCGAAAATGTGGTGGGACGTGTACGTGATCACGGCGGGACGTGTTACGGGATCACAGTGTCACAGCCAAAATTCATGTGGCACTGATGGCATTTATTGTGGCACCAATGGTATGATTCATTTTGTTACATTTTTCTCATGGCATCGATGGCATGGGTCACAAAATTTGTGATACATCTTCAATGAACCCATGGCATCAGTGGCGAGATGTTTCAAATTCGAGAAAAACATGTCAAACAAGATGTTCTACAGCCCAGCCTTCAGCTCTTCAAGAGTAGAAAATAGTGTGGACCCAGCCGACACCCGCTTCAAGCCCAGCCACTCCTCCTGCTTCACCTGCGCATCTGTAAGTGTCTCAAAAAATCCCGCCTCTTTTTGAAAGCCGTGCTCAACCCATCGGAAGAGACCCCCTGCAGTGTACTGGGTGAACGAGTATCGCCGCTCACCAGCTGCAATGGGGATATTGGAGTGGAAGATGGCTGCGCTTGGAATGAGGATAGTGGCGCCAGAGGGGAACTCGAGGACGAGCTTGCAATCCCAGAGGATAAGATGTCCTCCTCTCGTGAAATCAAAGTTGCCAAGCGCTGTTATTAAGCACCATCCGAACGCCAGGTTTGCAAAGTTGCGATGGCCCAAGGTACAAGTTCGTGGGCCAAGATTGAAGGTGCATGCAGACCATATGCTGTTTTGGAAGGGACGAGAGAGCTGGTCGTACTTTTTGTAAAATATGCTCATGTAGTCGATGTAGAAATCAAAAACATTGGGAGCCCAATTGGCGAACAAGCCTATAAGAAAGCATTGAGGAAAGCTGGAGAGGCATGCCAGTCACATACCGGTGGCAAAGCCCGCGAGTCGTTGGAAGGCAGGTAGGGCAATGAGTGCTGCAAAGATTGCAGAATTGATGACACCGTTGACCAATGCCCCATGCTGGAGCTGTCCACCCCCATGTGAGTCCCCGCCCAATACCTGGGCAATGTTCCCTCGACGGTGGTGGAGCCGCTCATAACTGAGGGACGCTTGGGCCCGAGCAGCCTCCAGTGCCTGGACAGCGGGGTCATGGACGTGTGTCATGAAACCCTCATCGTCAGGCATCCCACCATAAAGCGCACAGACCTTCCCATCGCGATCTACAATGGCCCGGGGGGTACTGGAGAATGTGTTATGAGAGAGGGAAGAAAAACAAAAATGCAGCATGACAAACCTTCCACTCGACTTCACCAGCCGAAAGCCTTTATGCTTGGGTTTATCTCCAAAAAGATCCTGCAACCGGTAGGTGCAGCCGCCATCGTCATGGAGCCCGATGAATCCAGTGGCTGCAATCCGAGTTTTCCTGAGATGAAATTGAGCTGTGATAGGAGGTGCGGCTGTGTGGATATGTCGTTGGTGACGGGATGGACGAGGGTCACGGAGAGGATCCGCTAGGGCCTTGACAGCTGCACGGGCATTGCGACGTTTAACTTTGGACCGAAGTTTATCCCTTTGCATTCGTGTAGTCGGGGTCGGGGTGGTTGGTTGGTCAAAGGGAGTCATAGGGCTCAGAGACAAGAGGCTCGAGGGAGTTCCAGTGTCAAGCTCTGCGAGATCCTCGTGGCATTGGACACCGACAGCAGCAGCAGCAACTGCATCAGTGATGGAGAAGTTTGTGGAAATTTCCTCCCAAGAGCCAAATGTGTGGCCAGACCGGGTCTGCGAATGAGTGAGCGAATTCAGAAGGGGAGAGTGTTGGAGCCGTACAGTCCGAAGGGAAGAAATGTCAATCCCAAGGAGCGAACCTGAACCTGGTAGGAAGGTTAGCGGTGGCACAGATGGCAGTGGCATCGGTGGCATTTCGAGTCACAGTTGACAAGTCAGTTGACTGGGTTGCACGGGTGGTCTTGGTGGCAATATTTCAAGTCCGAAGCGTACATGGCACAGGTGGCACGGGTGGCACGATATGTTTCCATTCAGACACATTGACGCTGGGTTCCGGGCTCGGATACCGACGACATGTGCATGGTTCCCCAGCAGGAGTACCGCAGACAAGGAAGGAAAGGAAAAAAGGGCAGGCACGAGTTCCGGGCACGAATCTCGGCAGCCAGCCAAGGCCCGCGCGTCTCAGTGTTCCCCGGCAGGAGTACAACAACAGACAATGTGATGTTTACCTTGGAGCTTGATGTTCAGTTGCATGGTGGCCCCAGCGGCAAGAAAGCGCAGATGGTGGTGGTAGAAGCCAAAAGGGAGCTCCCTTAGTCAGCCCTCAAGAAATTGTGCCATACAGGTGAATTTTACCTCTTAATTACATCTTCAAGACGTACTGTGCCACAGGTGCCATGGCTGATTTCATTGGCCACCAGTGGTGCCATGGCTGATTTGGTTGGCAGTCAGTGACACCGATGCCACCAATCATAGCCCAACGGTGGTCACGTGATTGATCAGGACTTCAAACTTTTTTATTTTACCACCACCATCACATTCGTTTCAACACTACAACTTCAAAGGTAAGTGTAGGTCAAAATTGGCAGGTGGGTTCATATACTCATTACCGGATTCCCTAGACGTCAAAGGGCAAAAGAAACACCAATTCCAGCAATGCCACCCAAGGGTCTCCAACCGTCTCCCCAACTGCGTCTCCCCCTTCGCATCGTAGCACCCGCAGCAACGCCAACACAGTTCCACCTCCCAGCGCTGGTCCATCCGCATCCGAAACTCCCTCCCGGAGTCTGCGCAGCCGGGCAAGTGGCCGAGCCACTGATGCCACCACCCCCCCAAGCGCAAAGGCCAAAAGAAGGCGCCGCCTCCAACAAGGACGAAAGCGACCCCTGAACCCGAAGATTCCGACCCCGACATGCCGAATATGGACTGCGCTCCCACTGAAGCCGAGCTTGCGCAGCTCCGTCAACTGGAGGCTGCCCAGGACGTCCCGGAGTTTCAAGCCCCTCCTGAGCTGGAGTTCGACTTCGAAGACCCCGCTCGTAGTGATGGGCCGCTCGTCGACTATCATAGCGACCAGGAGGAGGCCAAAGCCCTCGATGCGGACCAGTCCCCATCTCCCACGACCACACGCAATGCGGTGCCGGTGCCACCCGCCCGCCCCTGCGACGACGATGCGCAAAACGAGACGGCGCCACCAGTGCCACCCACCCGCCTCCGCGACGACGATATGCAAGACGAGACGGTGCCACCGGTGCCACCCACCCGCCTCCGCGACGACGACATGCAAGGCGAGATGGTGCCACCGGTGCCACCTTCGAGTTCCCCCCAACAACGATGCGCAGGACAAGTCGGTGCCACCGATGCCACCTTCCAGCCCCCATGCAGACGAGCCAATACTGGTGCCATCAGCCCCCGCCGAGGACATGACAGTGCCACAAGTGCCACCTGCCACCCCCTCCAACAACGATGAGGAAACGCAGCCAGCACCTTCACGCACCGTCTCCCCGGAGCCTCCAAGCCAGCCAGCGTCTACCCCGCCAATCAAGATCATGGCCGCGGATGGCAGCGACGACAATGACGACAAGAGCGACAGTAGCAGCAGCAGCGACTCCAATTCCGACGCCGACGGCGAGTCCGACGGCGATGGCGAGGGCGCCGGTGCCACTCACCGCGAGCGACACCCCAATGCGCCGCAGCAGCCCCAGACGTCGAAGAAGACGAAGCCGCCTAAGGGCAAGGGGAAATCGACAGCGGAGGTGAACACAATGGCAGCGAGGCTGAAGGCGGTGAACGAGGCGAGGGCGGTGCTGGACGCGGAGGTGCGTGAATGGGACGCAAAGCTGGAGGCGCAAGCAGCGGAGCTCTCTGAGCAGCTCCACCTGGATGAGGATGAGGACGAGTGCCGCAAGGCACTTGTCCACTTCCACAAGTGGAAGAAGCAGGAGAAGTCCCGCAAGTACAACGAGTGGTCCGCTTTGATTTGGAAGCAGACCCAGGAGATCAATTTGGATGGTGCGCTTTGTTTCCTCCACAGCACGCCAGTACTAACCTTTTTTTTCCATAGGGAGGGAGGTCAAGGTCTCGATGCCCGACATTTCCAAACTTGTCAAGCAGGAGATGCTGTTAGACAAGACTTCGAGCAAGCCGCGGTGGACACTGGCCGCACTCGAGGAACTCAAAACGGAGTACCTCACAGCCCACGTCAGCAAGGAGTCGGGTACCCATGCCAACGACCTCTCCGCTGCCCAAGACATCGCCTCCCTCGCAAATAGTGTTGAGAAAGCGGTGAGCTTCCAAATTGTTCCCGTGGCAACGGTGGCACTGATGGCTAACATATTGATTTTGAAGTTCTGTTCTGCCGAGAAGCGAACAAATGTCAAAGTGTTCGCCGTGACATCGACGCGGCGACATTCGGTTTATCCTACAACACGTGGGCCACCAGCAAGCCTGTTCTCAACTCCGAGGTCCTGAAACCCAACCCCAAAGTCACGCTTAAGCCTGTCAAGGTGGAGCCCCGTAAGGACACCGGCAAGATGACTACGACCAAGAAGAGGTCGTTTGTCAATAAGTGGATGGAGAAGTCGCTTCGTGAGTCACCCTCTTAATTCTACCTCCTATTTATTCACCTATTAATACATTTTTTATCCAGGGGAGAAGACCGGCGTGGCCACTGCTACTATGCAATACACCAACTACTGTCGAGTCTGCATTGGCCAGCTCGGAGTCCGGCTCGCAGGGTGGCCCAACCCTGTCGAGATGATGCCCCTGTCCAACATGAAGACAGGTGCGGTGTCGGTCATTCAGATGCTGTACGACCGAATTCTGAGCGGCGAGCTCGAGTGGGTGGATGTGGACCGGAACGAGCAGGAGGCGGTGCAGGCGGAGTTCAGCGTGTGGAAGAAGGGGGACACGAAGAAGGTGCCGAAGGCCAAGGTGAAGTCCAAGGCGACCGCCAAGAAATCGGGCGGGAGGAAGCGGAAATCGCCAGAGAGTGAGGACGAGGCAGAAGAGACCCCGTCTGAGCACGACGACGAAGACGCCGCGGCCCCACCCCCCCCATCCAACAAGCGCAAGCGGCTGGCCGACGACAAAGAGGAAGAGCAAGATGCTGAGGACCAGGACCTGACCCCCGCCCCGCGCAAGAAGAAGGCCAAGCAATTGGTGGCACTGGTGGCACCCCCGGCAGCGGCGGCCCTCTTGAAGCAGGGTGGGAAGGAGAAAACATCGGGGAAGAGGAAGGAGTCGAAGCGGCCGCGGAAGCTGAAGGAAGAGGGGCGAGGGAAGGAGAAGAAGAAGAAGAAGGAAAAGCGGAAGCAGGAGATGGCAGATGCAGCCGAGGACGAGCCCCCCTTCAAACACGCGCACCCCAAGCCCAAGTCGCTTGAGAAGAAGGTCCCGAAGAGCGTCACGTTCATCGAAGACTCGGACGACGAGCCAGGTGCCATGGGTGCCAGCAAGACGGCCAGTGGCAGCGGTGGCACCAAGCCCACCATGAGCCCTTCCAAGACTGGTGGCTCGGACAACAACAACAAGGATCTTCCACCTGCGGTCCTTCAAGCACGGAAGAAGCGCAAGGAGGACGCAGAGAGAGCGGCCCCCATCCACGCCAAGAACGCGGAGGAGATGGCGAAGAAACGGGCAGAGGGCAAGGGCAAGGGCAAGAAAGATTCCAAGCCCAAGACCGTGAAGGAGATTGATGAAGACGCCAACGCCAGCTTTGACGACGACGACGACAAGTAGCCAAAGCACGGGCTTTTTCCTCCCCTCCTTCCGTCCCCTCTGCCCCACATTCTCCTTGCCGTGGCCCGCTCAACTCGGTGCCCACTTCGCTGTCCTGTCGCTGTGGCCCGCTCAACTCGGTGTCCATGTCTCCGGCCTTGTGCTCGCCCAAAACGCCCCCTGCCTATCTGCTGCAGGGGGCATTTTTTTTTTGAATACATGTAAAGCACGTTGTCTCGCATATTTTAGTAATGTACCACCACCAAAAAAAAAAAAGTTTTTGAATTGCGTCCATGGCACTCGTGGCACCCCTGAGAAGGCACAAGTCAACTTGGTTTGAATTGGTGGCATTGATGGCACTGGCACCGGTGGCACATCACGTGCAGAAACCCATTGTGTAATAAGGGATAGCGAGATGTTTCGTGGCACTGGTGGCACTATTGGGATATTATTTTGCCGGAAATTATTGGTGACACCAATGGCATTCCCTCTGCTTCAAAATGATCCGTGGCACGTATGGCATTGCATGGGTCATATTTTCCACCGGATCCCCTGTCAAAGCGGTACATGGCACTGATGGCATTGCTACGGTAAACAAATTTTTACGGATCCGGGGTCAGAACAACCAGTGGCACTGATGGCAGTAATTGGGTCACCTTTTTTTACTGACCCTCGGTCAGAACGTCTCATGGCACCGATGGCACTAGTAGGGTCACATTTTTTTACTGACCCTCGGTCAGAACATCTCGTGGCACTGATGGCACTAGTAGGGTCACATTTTTTCACTGACCCTTGGTCAGAACGTCTCATGGCACCGATGGCAGTAATCGGGTCACATTTTTTTACTGACCCTTGTCCCGGACGTCTCGTGGCACCAATGGCAGTAATTGGGTCACATTTTTTTACTGACCCTCGTCCCGGACGTCTCGTGGCACCGATGGCAGTAATCGGGTCACATTTTTTTACTCACCCTCAATCAGAACGTCTTGTGGCACTCATGGCACTATTTAGGTAACAAATTTTTACTGACCCTGGGTCCAGGGCTCCGTGGCATGGATGGCACCATATCCATTGCAATTTGGTGTTCTGTGGCATACATGGCTGCTCCGTGGCACATATGGCACTGTTTGGTCGAAAAAAACAACCAAACAAAGCCAGGTATATATTGGGTGGCGCCGCCGCCACGGCTCGGCCAGGTGCCACAGCTGCCACCAAGAGCTCGTGCTGGCACGATGCCACCCTCGATAACTATCGACGGGACTTGGGGGGGTAGTCCCGTCGATAGTTATCGAGAGGTGGCGGTATTTTCAGGTGCGCCGGATATGCCCAGATTTGGATAAAATCTAAGGCCTCCCAACTTTATTCAAAGAAAGTAGGGATGATGACTTGTGAATGTAGGGATATTTAAACTTATTTCCAGGAAGATAGGTGGCCGGAAAACTCGCTTTTCCCGCAACCTATTTTCTTTGGACTTTTGGACTTGAATGTACGGAGAGAGCACAGATTTGTAGCGGAACCTGCTAAAACATGAAAGTAGGTGGGGAAGATGCGTAATGGAGTGGAGGCTTGCCATAATGGTCGGCTTGGTCAATGGATGTGTTGTGCTTCATGAGCAGCCCTATGATACTGAGGTGATCATTCTGCGATGCATAATGGAGTGGAGTCTTGCCATAATGGTCTGCATGGTCATGGACGTGTTGTGCTCAATGAGCAGCTGCGTGATGTCAAGGTGATCATTCTCGGATGTATAATGGAGTGGAGTTCGGCCATAATTGTCAGTTTGGTTGATGGATGCATTGTGCTCAATGAGCAGCTGCATGATGTTGAGGTGACCATTCTCCGATATGTAATGGAGTGAAGTCCGGCCATAATTGTCGGCTTGGTTGATGGATGCATTGTGCTCTATTAGTAGCCACGCGATGTCAAGGTTATTGTTCACGGATGCAAGATGCAGTGCAGTCCAGCCATCTTTGGTGGCTTGGTTTATGGATGCATTGTGCTCAATGAGCAGCTGCACAACCTTGAGGTGATTATTCTCTGATGCATAATGGAGTGGAGTCCCACCATCTTAGTCAGCTTGGTCAACAGATGCGCTGTGCTCAATGAGCAGCCCCACAATGTCGAAGTGACCGCAGATTGATGCAAAATGGAGCGCAGTCTTGCCATCCTTGGTGGCTAGGTCAGCAGATGCACTGTGCTCAATAGCCAACCTTGCAATGTCGAGGTGACCCTTCTTTGATGCGAGATGCAGTGCAGTCTTGCCCTCTCTGGTGGCTAGGTTGACAGAAGTGTTGTGCTCGAGGAGCAGTCTTGCAATGTCAAGGTGACCATGCAGCACTGCTAGATGCAGGGCAGTCCTGCCATCTGTGGCGGCTAGGTCAACAGATGCACTGTGCTCAATCAGCTGCTGAGCAATGTCGCGGTGACCCTTGCCCGATACAAGATGCAGCACAGTCTTGCCTCAATGAAAATGCGGTGCGCCGAAAACCATGCTTTAAACATGGACTTGAAGTATTGCCGTGATGGTGCATATCCTGCGTAGCCAAGTGGATCACTGAATTTGGAGAACTGGGGAATCTGCTGGGGACTGCGAAGAACAAAGTGAAGTGCAGCACAATAGTAGATGGTCTCCAGGCGATCATGATGTAAGGTTTTGAGTTCCCATACCATTTGCGAGAAAGGTTCAGCACCAAAGTCACCTGCAAAGGCCACCTTCATGACATCCAGTTCGTTTTTATCAATGGCACCCCGAGTGCTGAGGCAAGCTATCTGACAGTGAGCTGGTAAAACACGTACAGGAGATTGAATATACCAGGGAATGCCCTTTGTACAAACTCAGGCAGTTGCTGAATGATCCAAGGGTCACTGCCCTGGTAGCTCTGGCCACAACCTGTACCATCTTCTCGTCGTGATGGGCACAAAAGCCGATTCGTAAGGAGGAAATAATCCTGCCCAGTGAGTGTACTGACTCGCCGAGCAATAGGATTCTCATTGTACCCTCGTAACGCATTAGCAAAACTGCAAGATATATAAAATGAAATTTCTACCATCCCGAATGAGATTCATTCCACATTCACACTTGAATGAGTCTGGATGGCCAGGCAGAAACATAGGTAGCCAAACAAAGATCGGCAGAAGGTAAAGGATTGTAGGCAAGAAACCGGTGATAGCAGCACGGTCAAGTGCAAAGACAGGGTCAATGGGGCGCACCCAGAATTGCCCATTCCAATAGCAGTTGGGTAGTTTTCTCTGTACCACTGTGTCATTGATAATCTGGTCTAGTGTTGCCTTGAGCCATTGTTGGTTTGCAGACTCAATGATAGTGACCTCCGCATCTGCAGCATCTTTCTAAGCCGTTTCTGCACTCACCGAGTCATCTTCATCTTCATCTCCATCCTAAACTCTCGTCAAAGATTTATTCAGTAGTTTCTTGAGCGTCATCAAGCGCAAGCGCAGTTAGGTCACTGCATAATTGACCATTTGCTGCACTTGCTGAGAGTGTCTCCACCAAATTATTGGTTGTGTTAATGTGATCTATTTGGAGGGTACAAGTTCATAATGATTCATCCTGGAAAACCAAATGAAACCAACTGACTAGTGTGTCCAACAACCTGTGCCTGCTGCGAAGTGCGAGTTCCAAAAAAATCACAAACTGTGTTGCGGATTGAGCTTGCAACAGTGGTTGCAGCACGCCGCACGATGTTAGGCCGCTGACGAGATATTGATTGTCCAGTTTCACTCATGCTGCTAGGACGAGAAGTAGAGGGCTGCCCTCCACCAGCTCCACCGCCAATTGTATCTTTACAAGAGCGCGGCGGGCCGCTTCGCGGCCCACCACTTCGATCAAAGAAGCGAGGTCGGCGCTCGAGTGCGCGCTAAAGAGAGCGTCAGCTGACATATATAGGTGTAATTTTGGGGTTACTGTGAAAGTTCGAAGCTGATGGGCTCCAATGGCTCGGGCCCAATGAGCCAAAAGCGGGCATGGGAAAGGCTTCGACACCCGCAATTTTATAAAGAGGGAAATTAATATCATCGTCCGGAATGAGTTTTCGCTTCTTCCGACCCGAATTTAGACGGCGACCACCCCAGCTGCACGATTTCGGGGCTTCTTTATCCATGGAAGGGATTTCGTGTGTGTTGTTGCTTCAGTAGTTTTGCGGAGAGCGCGGCAGAAGGCAAGAAGACCTGATTTGACATCAAGGCAGTGCGTGTGACTCAATCTAATCCAATGGGGACTGTGTGAACTGAACCCACCGAGTAGCGACATTTTCGGCAATCTGAAGGCACTTCTGGCCAAATCGAACCCTCGGAATGACCGATTCTTCCACCGTGTGGCAAAAAATGAGTCGGATCATGGGCCCGCTCCAGAGATTTATTCCAGGTCATTCGCCGTGCGAAGGTGCAACCTGTCATCTTGCTGTCCGCCACGAGGCGGTGCATAGTCTTCTTGTCCTCTACATCCACCTCCACGTCCACTGCTCCAGCAACGCAACGCAACCTCTTCGTCCCTCTGTTGGTCAGCCCGTCTTCAGTGTAAACTTCGCGGGTCGCTGATTACTATGATGATGTCCCACGTAGATTAGTTTGACACGCACGACCCACTAAGGCTGGAGACATGCTTCGCGGAGCTGGCAACCAGACATTCAATAACTATATCTCTGGTACGCGGGAGATACCTCGGGAACCACTGTCGTAATTCATTCATACAGGAGGGGTAGGAGGCAATGGTGGACAGAGCCGACAACAAGGTACTGGTGGCACTGGGGGTGCTGGGGAGGGTCCCAGCCTGAATTATGTTACTGGGGGAGAATTCACTTCACCCAGTAATGTCACGGTACACCACCACTACGCACACGTGAGTTAAAAAAATGGACATTCTGAATCATTGCGGCCTAAAAGGTGTTTGGTAGCCCAATGAAGTAAGCATCGGGAATCGCCAGCATCCTTCAATGTTCAACATAATGGACGACACATTCTCAGAGAGCGAAGTCTATTGCAACCAGTTATTGCGGAAGAAACGCGGATTTCCTTTATATGACCCAGAACCCCGACAGACTCTTCCACTGGAGTACCGGATGAGTGGTGTCGCAATCGGAGATGTCGGCAGGATCACTCCAGAGGGCTCATTTGACTTCTTCTTCAATATATATCTCCCGGCAGACCATCCCGTTAACAATAACGATGTTCCTGAAGCCTTTTGTCCCTTGCCGCTGTATGAATCTCGAGATGTGTACCACCGGTCATATCCTGCGGGAAATCATATTTCGACATCGTCCCTGCAAAGGCTGGATACAAAGTAAGTCTTGCCTCCTACTGAAGCTGAGGTGTTTCTCATTGTCCATCTGCAAGCACTGTCTTCCCAGGGGATGAATTCATTTTTAATTGTCATGTTCCCCAAGGGGCTGTGCTGGCTCTCCCGCATGGTTCACAACTCCGGAAACTGGACAACCTTGAGGCCCTGCGGAAGTATGCAGCAACACATGCAGAAAGCTGGTTCAAATACATCAATGGCCCAAGGGGACGTGGCCTTAATGGCTCGCTGTACCTTGTCACTGGCTGCGAGAAGGCTGTGTCATGGGGTCAAGCATCCTTCCATAGCCTCTATAATGCATTCCAGCTGTCATTCACGACAGCCGCTGGGGCCAATCATTACCAATGGATAGGCAACCCGGCCCAGAAAAAGTCATACAACTCTCTTTCCCCGATATATGAAACACCCCGGAATCAGACGACCTTCATCCATGGGCTATCTATTTCGCTCGGAATAGGAATTTGGGCTAGATTGTTTGAAACTGTGCAAGTCCACGAGGGAAGAAACATGGAAGCCGGATTAGGAAGTGCTGGTGGCATTTCCAGGTCATCCAGTCAAGGATCATCACTGTTCTCGCAGGTCCTCGGATTTTTCGGGGGAGGAGTGGCAATGGATGGGTCACATGCAAGCCAACAGAGGGGTGTTGTTTTATCAGATCTCCCTCCCATTTCACAGGCATGATATTCCTAGCACCACCGTGATCATGAGCTCAAGCTACTCAGATATTCCATCCTGGGGAACTAATCAACAAGTACATTGTCGAGAAGGTTTCCATTCATTTACACGGAGTTGTTCATCATCTTACAGTCGCGAATTTAGGCCCCACAGGCAGCGGTTGTGATGTCTCATGATGATGATTGGTGTGACATTCTTTCAGATGTATGCTGCCCCTTGTTTGAATGTGTGTTCATATCTCTCAACTCTGATAGGGCAACACAGAGTCCCAGATTCAGACTATATCAGAATTTCTGCAGAGAATCAGTGACCAGTATGAAATTATAGAGAAGGATGGTGGGCAGAGCATCCTGTTTGATTCATTTGGACTAATCATAAAATTCAGGAGCAACATTTCTTTCTCCCTTATTAATGAACCAGCCTCAGAGCAGGTTCGTGTTCGAGGAGCATCTCAGTGACCTCAACAAGTCCATCATGATGGAAGAAGAGGCTCTCCGACTTACTCTAGATGGCCACCCTGGCAGGCCTGGGAGGTTGAGTAGCCTTAGCCATTCGCTTTTCCATCATTTTGAGCAGCTTGGTGATCTTAGTGACCTGAACAAGTCCATCATGATACTCGAACAGGCTGTTGAGCTCACCCCAGATGGCCACCCTGAGCAGCCTGCAATATTGAGCAACCTGGGCAATTTGCTTTTTTGTCGCTTTAAGCATCTTGGTAATCTCAACGACCTCAACAAGTCCATCATGATACATGAACATGCGGTCACTGTCACTCCAGATGGCCACCCTGAGAAGCCTGCAATGTTGAGCAACTTTGGCAATTCACTTCTTCATTGCTTCAAGCAGCTTGGTGACCTCAGTGACCTCACCAAGTCCATCATGATGCTCAAAAATGCTATTACTGTCGCTCCAAATGACCATCCTGACAAGCCTAGGATATTGAACAACCTTGGCAATTCGCTTTTCTGTCGCTTTGAACAGCTTGATGATCTCGGGGACCTCAACGAGTCCATCATCATGGTTGAGAATGCTGTCCAACTCACCCCGGATGGCCACCTTGACAGGCCTGGGAGGTTGAACAATCTCGGCAACTTGCTTCTGGGTTGCTTTGAGCGGCTCGGTGATCTCAGCAACCTCAACAAGTCCATCATGATGTTTGAAGATGCGGTTCAACTCACTCCGGATGGCCACTCAAGCAAGCTTTCACTGCTGAATAACCTTGGGAGGTCACTTCTCAGCCGCTTTGAACGACTTGGTGATCTTGATGATCTCAACCAGTCCATATTGAGGCTTGAAACTGCTGTTACTCTAAGTCCAGATGGCCACCCAGGAAAGCCTTCATTGCTGAATAGTCTTGGGCTGTCACTTCTCAGTCGCTTTGAACTGCTCAGTGACGTTGATGACATCAACCAATCCATATTGAGGCTTGCAGTTGCTGTTGCTCTCATTCCAGATGGCAACCCGGGCAAGCCTTCACTACTGAATAGCCTTGGGAAGTCACTTCTCAGTCGCTTTGAACTGCTCCGTGATCTTGATGACATCAACCAGTCCGTGTTGTGGCTTGAAGCTGCAGTTGCTCTCACTCCAGATGGCCATCCAAGCAAGCCTTCATTTTTGAATAACCTCGGGAATTCACTTGTTGGCCGTTTTGAGCAGCTCCACAATCCGCAAGATGCTCAGAAGCTGCTACTTCATTTCACCTTAGCTGCATGTTCAGCCACAGGTCCTGCCAGCATAAGATTTTTGGCAGCCAAAAAGTGGGCCGAACATGCCCACATTCATGAATCATCATCTATCCTCCATGCCTATACAACTGCCATTGAACTTCTACCGGAATTAGCATGGTTGGGATTGTCTATAAGTGATCGGCGTCATCACCTCTTACAAGCAGGTCAAGTCGTCAGGGATGCTGCTTCAGCTGCGATTGCAGTCCATGACTATCAGAAAGCAGTGGAGTGGCTTGAGCAGGGTCGTTCAGTTGTCTGGGGTCAGCTTGTCTGTCTGCGCACACCAGTAGATGAGCTGAGGCAGATCCATCCTAGCCTTGCTGATAAGCTTGTCTATCTTTCCACCTGCTTAGAAACTACTGGTTGGAGAAATGCCGTTGTGGATTCTAGTAAACCACTGTTGCTTCAGTCCATTGCACAGCAATCTCATGCTTTTGCTCTTGAAAGGAATCATCTTCTGCAGAAGATCAGAAATTTGGCGGGGTTTCAAAGGTTTCTCTTACCAAAGCCAATCTCTGAGCTTGTGTTAGCTGCCAAAGTGGGGCCAGTTGCAATTCTAAATATCAGTGAATATGGGTGTGATGCTTTGATCCTCATGCCAGGCTTTGGAGATGAAGTGATTCATGTTCCACTCCATGACTTTACACTACTTGAGGCACAGCTCTTCGCCAAAGCTCTGGGATCAATTGAGGCAGGGTATATTCACAGGTTAAAAGGTGACTCAGAAGGGCCGCGGCGTAAGGTTCCGGATGACATTTTTTCGCAAATTCTCTCTGAGCTGTGGTTCAAAATTGTTCAACCTGTCTTGAAAGGAATTGCAATTACGGTGGGCTATTTTGACACACATAGTTCCTATTCTAATGGTTGTATAGACGCCATCACACCAAGATTTAGCGCGTATCTGGTGGTGTCCAACTGGGCCACTTACACTTCTTCCCATCCATGCAGCAGGACTCTACGGGGAACATGAAGTCTTTGGCTCAAAGTTGTCTGACTTCTTAATTTCCTCCTATACACCATCATTGGCAGCCTTGATCCAAGCATTTCGCCCACAATCTCAACCTCAGAAAGAACTTCAACTCCTCATTGTCACTGATGAACAGAATCATTACCCGGGAATTAAGGCAGAACTGAGATGTATTCAGCAGCATGCTGCTGGAAAGGTTCGCGTTATGCACTTAGAGAAAGATAGGGCCACAGTAAAAAATGTTCAAGAGGGCATGGTGGAGTCCAGATGGGTCCATTTCGCCTGCAGTAGTGTGCCGAGTGCCTCTTCGACTGAAAATGCTCTCCTCCTCGCCGGAGGCTCACGGTTTACACTCTCAGACATTTTCGAGCTATCTCTCCCAAATGCTGACCTCGCATTCCTCTCTGCATGTGAAACGGCTGCTGGTTCCAAAGAGCTCCCAGACGAATCAGTTCATCTTGCTGCTGGCATGTTAATAGCGGGATACCGAGGCGTTATTGGGACAATGTGGTCTATTGGGGACACAGATGCCGCACAAGTTGCCAGCGATGTGTATGCCCATTTATTGAAGGTATCACCCCCAGATCCAACAAGAGCAGCTGAGGCGTTGCATCTCGCCGTTCAAGAGCTTCGAAAGCAGCCCAACGCAAAATCATTTTTACATTGGTTGCCCTTCATACATTTTGGGGCTTAGCTTGGGGGATACAACAACTGCGAGGGATATGGCTAGGTGTAGTACTAGTTTAGGAGTCTCTGTTTCTGTAGTACCCTTGTGTGCGAGCGGGGTTGATTTTATTCAGCAGAGTGTTAGAGGTTACGACTTCCAATCTCTGTGAGAGTCTCAATAATTCTGTGTGTCCAACTTGATGTCTGTGTTTCGTGTTCAACCCGAGAAGCTTGGTGACTTGAAGACCACAATATCAGAAACACAAACTCAATACCCCGAGCAGAAGTAGGGCTTGCAACAAATAAAAATACACCAGAGTTATGGCCTTAACCGGAAACCAAAAGCCAGTTGAGAGCTCAAGACTGAAGATGAAAACAAGACCCGCAGGGTACCAATTCCCAACCAAGTCAGCCAAATCTCTCTGCAAATTCACACCAATCACTGCATTCAGGGCCCGGGTAGACCCGGCCTGCCGCGGTTGGCCGCCTATTGGCGAGGTCCGTGATACGCGGAGACAGAGTCTGCCGACACACGTGCGGCGCGATTTGGCGCCATCTGGCACGGTGAGGTCGGCAGACCCTGCCGACCTCGTTGTCCAACCTCGACAGCCCTCGTGGATGTTTCTTTCTACATTATTGCTGGTGTTCTGTGGTATGGGCCTTCATTTCAACGGGTGCCTTGGCAACAGCGATAATTCACCAGGTGTCAGATCTTTTATTAAAAGCTGTTACCTAATGTGATTGCGCCGTCGATCCCTGTCGTGCCAAGGCTCAAGAGGGAACGGCCCTCGTCCTTTCCTTTGTCTCTGCCGCATGCTGGCATGAGGTCGACGGATCTTCAGCAGGATCCACTGCACTTGTACGTTACCCAAGTTGAAGAGGCCGGCTCGGAACCTCTGAGAAACGATGTCAGCAAGAGTTGATAGGCGATCAAACAGGGCAAAATATCGTGGCATTTGATATCACACGATCAACAATCGGGTATTCGCGGCAGGTTTGTTCGTCTTGGACCAATTCTGGATGTAGGCCCGGGTTGACCAACCTCCACAGAGTGTGCCGACTTTGGGTCTGCCGCGCTCTGGCTACCCGTGGTAGACAGATGTCTGCCTACCAACCCTCTGAATGCAGTGAATACAAGGTGAAAATTTTCGTTTCAAACTCTCGAAGATAGACCTGCTATGATAAGAGTATTCCCAACCGTGTGCACTTCAGGGTTCCAAGTAAGACCTGTTGCGGCTTCCTGCACAGGCGGCAAAGCCCGCGGCTTATTTAAAAATAAGCCACAGTGGCTTATGCGCTTACACGCTGCTGGTGGCCAGCTGATCGATTTTGGACAGGCGTGAGATTCTCTTGTTGCTGGCCATCCCAACAACTTTCACAACCAAAAATGTGTAGAAGGTAGGTTGTGTGTAATCAGAAAATCATCTGAAATTGGGCCTAAACGGTCGCACATGGATTGTGAGTTCGGTATGGAGTGTTGGTGGATGCGTCAATGAAAAAATATGAGTACAAAAAATATTGGTACCCAAAATATACAACAGAGCAACAGTGAACACGATCCATTAGGTAATCCAATCCGTCTACATAACCACTGCACCACGGAGCCATTGAAACTCATGGTTTGCCTGCAGACATCAAACAATCCAACATCGAACTTTGATCAAACAGATCACTGCCTTGGCAGTGATCTGATGTCCGAAATCGATAAGCCAGCCACAAGCGGGGTATAAGCGGGGCATAAGCCACCGACTGCGGCTTATTTTTAAATAAGCCGCGGGCTTTGCCGCCTGTGCTGGCCACATGCAGTCTCGTCCAGTGCCTTGCCAGTGCTCAGAGGTTTCCATATTGACATTTTTAAACCCATAAATCTCAGGTCACATTCTCAGCCATAAGTATCATACACTTTTGTGGGCAATAAACTGTGTCAAAAGTATTTACTACAACTTCCTAAATAATCACAACTTTTTGCAGAGACAACTCTGTAATCACCACAAAAAAAAAAGCCAGCTCAGAATGAAATACAACTTGTAGGTTACCACAGCTTCAGAGCATAACAACTCCAGAAAATACATTTATATTGCAAAGAGATACAACTCTGCACATTGGAGTGTACGACTTTCAATCAGATAGACACAAGCGGCAACTTATGGAAATACAGCTTCATTCTGCAACAAGTAGCATGGGGCGACAACTTCATCTTATTTTGCTACATGTCAAATATTGTACTAAGCAGACAGGCCACATGAAATACAAGTTTCCAAGCAACCACTGTTGTTTTGATACTTCTTCTGGGTGACATGTTTGCTTGGGAAAGAAGCGAGTTCCAACTGCATCAGATGCAACCTCCTAACCTCTAAACCCAACTTCAGTTAGTTGAGGCACAACCAGTCAAATACAAAATCTCCCTTTTTATACAATTACGCTTCTCCGTCTGTCTGAAGCCATTTTCAAAGTCCACTGGTCTGTTGACTATTGTCAATGTGATCCAGCATTATCCCATCTGACGCCCCTTTTAAAATCCGCTATCGGGACACCTGCCGGTATTCTCGGCCAACGGAAGGGGATACGAGGCCGAGAAGCGGCCTAGCAGCCGCTTGTACAACTTCAGGAATCAGGGAAGCAGGTTGACAGGTTGACCGGTCTACACTCCGATCAGTGGTGGTGCTATTCTGACGTGCTGGGCATTTGTCTGCTACCTGACGCTGGGGGTAAAGGCCAGCGCATACACCAGGCTTATGCATTTTACACCTTAGCCAGACAAAGAAAACCACATGCCCAGTACGTGCACCAGCTTTCATCCCCGGTGTGAATCCAACAAATTCCTCATGCTCCGAATTCCTTAGCTGATCACTCCTAGCTTTGGAGAACAAGATCATTTGAGAGCATTTGGGATATGGAAATCCCATGTCCCATGGGATGATCGGTGGGATGCGGATGGGATGATGGTGGGATTTATTAGACACCTCATCAGCGGCTGACTTCGGCACAGCGCCGCGTAGGGTGCAATACTTAACTAGTATATTTCTGGTTTGCAGGGCAACTTACAGACCAGCCAATAGCACATATGCTTACGGCTGTCACTGGAGAAACATTGTGTTCAAGAAATTCGCCGACAGCATTGCCGGCACTGTCAGCATTGCAGGCATTGAATGCATGTTCTAGGAAAGAAAACATAATGTTTTTGGTACACAACCCAAGGATTCGAGAACGGAGCACATATAATTCACATGAGCGACCTTCGAGCACAAGAAACACACGGAAAAACCTTCAACACGGACGTTCCCGGCAAAAAATCTCGCGCACGTCGGCACGATCCCTACATTTGATGGGAAGCTGGATGTCCCACAAGCCGTTGCAGTCTGGTATTCAGGAGGATAATAAAGCAAAATATAGAGGGAGACCTTCAGCACCCCTAGCAATTTTGACTTCGAGTGATCGCACATCAAAGTTCCATTTCGGCCTGTTGGGTGCCGATGGGATTGATGGCGGGATGTTTCATGGGATTTCCAACTCCCGAATTTCCTGGATCATTTGGAACTGATTGCGGAGTTTGAACGTGATCTCCTCCTTCAATTTCAAGTTGTGGTTTTGAAATTTGTGTCAAGACAAAAGTTGGAATGCTGTGAGCGGGAATTCGGCACTCCTGATACTGTACTATTTCGACCGAATGTTCGGACCATGTCACCTGCTACGCATGATGTTCATTTGCTGTGGTGTTCAAACATTGACTGTCACTGTAACTCCACTCACAAATGTTCATTCCCAAAGTGTTCATTCGTTAAGTGTTCACTGCGCTCATCATCGATTCTAAAATGCGTAGCAGGGCTCAAATTGCCCCGGTCATGGTTACAGAACTTTGCGGTACCTAAGGCGCGGATCGATTTTTTTTTTGAAATACCACAGCCTGTAAATGCGTGCGCACACTGGAATCACCAGGCGGTCTGCGTGAACGCAAACCTAATGTAGTTGAAGGCCCCAGAGAAAGGTTAAAAAGAAAGACGCGATATATCAGGAGCAAATTCATGCACGATTTGTGAATGAAGGGTAAAATCCGCGTGATATATGGATCCATAACGGCAGCGTAATCTGTGCAATATAAAGCCAGGAATGCATGTTGCATGTGGTCGTCAAATGTAAAAGAATTCATGGTCTCGGGTATGAGAGATTCGGATTCAAAGACAATTGGTTTCGATCGGGGAAGGTAGAACTGCGTTCTACAGGGGAACATCCCACAGAGTCCAGAGTGGAAACAGGGTGCGATGCGCACAAAGAATCCACGCGCCACAGATAAACATGCATGCAAGAAGGGCGCATTGTGGAAAGTTAGGGAAGAATTGATTAAGCTAGACACGAGGGCAACGGACATGATAACCCCTTAAAATGAGCACGAAGGGGCGAAGGCACACCCCTATGTACCTAGATAGCGCAGCGAGTTCAGAACGGTCAATTAGCTCGGTGAATAAGAAACAACAACATATTGAAAGATCAAGCGCCTGAAGTTATAGCGCGACCTTGAATATTGACCTAAACGACAAGAGATGTATGACTCCGTGGAAGAAAATACAAATGCGGGTTCGAAATAAATAGGAGCACTGAATGCGGCATAAGACGCCATTTGATTTGGTCTCCCCCAACTTTCCGGAAAGCCCATGTTCGGACTGTCGGACGGTTATATATGGCCTAGTGTCCGCAACTTCACAGGGAAATCACAGGGTGACTATCATATTCGCATTCCTTATCATTCGACATGCCAGAGGGTAAGAAGTAGGGAGCAAATAGGGGCCGATGTCCAACAACGGCAACTTCAGGAGAAGAATACGGCACTACATGCCGAAGGTCAAAACAGTGCCAACGCTAGCACAGCAATATGGCTGACAATTGATGAAAAAATTGCACAACACATTTCGAGGCCCAGGGTGTACAAAGTTGAAAGGAACCGGCAGGAAGTTACTGTTGAAGTGACCGGTGTCCACGTCCGTCACTCGGGAAATAGCAGAAGACCCTCGCAAACGCGTGGGGATTCATTCGGAATTACTACGTACTTGTACAACATCTGGCAGGAACAATTTAACTAAGTAGAGAGCAACTGGAGAGAATCAATCCAAAGACAGTGTAAGTAAGGAAGATAGAAGATAGCATATTGTCGTGCAATGTACCAGGTCAATTAGCAACAGCGGTGGTGACAGCGAGTGGCGGCCTCGGAATTCCAACAGTTACTAACTTACTTTAGGTCGGCGGCCTATCATTGGAGCCGAAATAAGATGCCCGGAGTTATAACCGAATGTGCCCAATCACGGTCGCGCGAATTTGGGCTGACATTGACAAGAGGATTTGGATTCCGAAAAAAGCCGACGTTCGGACTCGGCATTGAAAATTTTGAAAGCCCAGTTATGTGTGACGTCACATCTGGCCTGAAATCACGGTCTGCAACTTTGCCGCCCAAATATAAGTGAGACCAAAGGAATGTGGAAAGCGAAAACATACCTATAACGTATCCAAAGTAACTGGTCTATTTGAGGTTCAAACAGGAGCACACTCGTGGGGCGAAAGAAAAATCGGAATCTGTTAGATAAACAAAAATTTGACAGCGTGACGGACATTGACATCCACTACATTGGAATCTAATGAAAAAGATCAGTGAAACAACCGGCCCTAAATCAGCATCACAAAAATGAAGCAGAATAAGCATAGCCACTATCTTCATGGGCCGACAGGGGTGTTGCAAGGATATTTGATTTGGCCCTACGAGATTTTATGCACAACTACTAAAGTCACACCGCAAATGGAAATGTTTGTGGTAGGATGAAAACTGACTCTGATTCCATTGGTAGGAATTTGAGTTCTCTTCCTACCTGAAACTACGAGCATCAATGTAATATAAACCAAAAAAGATCCAACTTGTTTCACAGTGCCCTTAAATGTCACAAAGAACACCAGTTTCTTTGCTTTATGAAAGCGTGAAAAGGACTATAGCTGTCAAGGCCCTTTTCAAGCCCAATGAAAGGAGGAGTTTCACAAATAAAGAAAGGCATGTTGGAAGAACCACTTTCAATGTCCCTTTCAAACAGATTGAAACAATGTGTTTCAGGCATCAAGAAACCTGTGCTATTTTTGCTATTGGTCTGGCATTGTCTGCACCAATAGCAAAAATAGCTCAACCACTGAAACTGATTGTTTCAGGGTGCCAGAAAGCCGCACTGAAAGTGGTTTTTTCAGTGCTACTCTCTTTATTCCTGAAACTGGATATTTTGACATCATTGAAAGCTGCAATGAAACTTCAAGTTTCTGCAAGCCTTTCATGATCTGCAGAAACTATCTTTCTTTGTGACAATGAAAGCACTTTTAAAACCATTTGATTCATTTTTGGTTGACATTACATTGATTCTTGTAGTTCAAGGTAGGAGGAAAACTCAAATTGATACTAGTGGAATCAGACTTGGTTTTTATCCTACCACAGACATTTTCCTTTCCGGTGTGAGTACTTGTAACTTAGTTTCGGGAAGATTTCTGGAGGCTCCGAAACAACACATTTCCTTCAGTGTTTGTAGATTTTCAAAAGTCCCCCAAATATTCGTACATATCTGGGATGCTCGTAAATCTTCTCGCCGCTGCGTTTCATAGTTCCTTAGCCTGGATTGTGTTGGGATCGGTTATAAATTCTACATCCAAGGCAGAAGTCTAAAACGGATAGCAGGCCACATAAACGCTGACACTTTTCTACCACCGATTGTCCGGGCTCGTTCACACAAACACAAAAAGTCACTAGGAGAAGGAGAAACAACCGATAGAATCAATACTCAAACACGACCGCACCGCCCCACCGACGACAGGAGTGCCGTATTCTAGCATCCACCGACGGGCATACATAGGAGATTTCAAAACGGAAAGAAAGGCGCTCCCCAAAAGCACATCCCAATTTTCCCTTGAAGGCTGCCCACTCCCGAACTGACGGCTCAGCGCCGGGATTGAAGCAAGGGAGGGCATGACCGGAAAACAAGAGGGATGGGTTGGAATTGGAATTGGGCGTGGGTAGGAATTGGTACGCAAGGTAAGTATAATATCAGGAAGGGGGATATGGATTTATATATTACAAGTGGAAGGAGAGTAGGATCAAGGACGCCCCGTGTACACCTCGGGAGGGAAAGAAGGGGGAAGAAGGGGGACGCACGCACGCACCCGCGACGGCCACTTGCACCGTCCGCAGCTCCCGCCCCGCTGCCGTTCGCCCTTTTTCGTCCCTCGTCTAATCCAAATCCAATCCAAACACAAATCCAAATCCTGTCCAATCCAGCCCAGATTCGGGTTCGGGTTGGGCACGACGACAACGAGTGGTGTATGCATCTGCTTGCATTTAGCTTGACACGACGCGACGCGACGACGACCTCCCTCGAGGCGGCGTGGAGGAAGGGCAGAGAGGGGGTGGCGATGGGATGGCGATGGAAGAGATGGAAAGAAAATGAAAGGAAAGGGGGGATGGGAACGCACACCCCGTAGCATGACGCACGGACCGTTACTGGTGCTTTTTGGTACTTACCACTCGACTGCGTGCACCCACGGAGAGGGCAGGAGGGGAGGAACGGCAGTGTAGGAGTGGGCACGGCGTGTTTTAGAGGTATGCGTGGTGTGGAATTCGGGTTTGCCGCAGCACGTCGGTATTTCGGAGCGGGGAAGGAGGAGATTCTGTAGACGGCAGCGGCGGAAGTGACACCTGTGGTTCCCCAATATCCCCCAGTATTAGTGCTGGAGATATATGGGTGCTCCCCCACTAAGTAGTGCCGGTAATGTGTGATTTACCAGCACGGCTGAATCACGCTCAAATAGCTACTAAGTATTATCCTTTTGGGTAATACCTTACATACCTCTTAGATAGGCAGTAGATAGCGTACTTGGGCTATTAATACTTTTTGCCGTTCATGCCGTGGGCCGTGGAGATCTGTCCGCGCCATTGAGATCTCCGTGCGCCATCAAGTCCCGATGGGCCGCTGTCAAAGCCATCGGCGCACCTGCTCGCCGCTATCAAGCCCACCTCTACGGCCCAGTTATAGTAGTTAGATACTGAGAAATCTGAGGGTTTAATCCTGCCCAACTTACATATTCCCGCCGGGAATCCGTGACAAAATGGGGCGTAGAGGTGGGTCAGATTCAAGTTTGATCGTGTCCGCTTCAAAATGGAACTTCCCATAAGCCTTGTCTTCAAATGCACCATCGAAAGACTGGCGGCCCTACATATTAAATTTTGAGGGATCTGCATGAAGAGGGGTAGAAGATATTAGCCGGATATAGAACTACGCAAGCAACCCGCGCAGGTCGGCGGCACACATACTGCGACATTAACGAGTTGTCGATGCTGCTGCCCGCCGTTCTCTCCCCATCGCCCCCATCTCTCGTGGTGTTCTTGACTGAGTGCCGAGTACTGCTTATGCATCTGCTTCTCAGAAGGCACTCTACTCGCGGGGACATTCACTGTGACGTTAGCGCATCTGGAGTTGGCAGTGATGGAGATCTGCAAATGCGTGGGTATGAGTAATGTGCCTGGCATTTTTATCTGTGGCGTTGCGCGGACAAAGTCCCGTGCTGTGGGCGGATGTAATGTCACCCCGGTTGAGCTGCAAGGGTCCTCGCCACCAGCGGCGCAGCATACCATGATGGATTGATGTGCTATCAGTGCGTACTCACTGAATGTTGGGTGTCGACAATGCGGAATCAACGCCAAGATTGAACAGTGGAAGAAAGACCCGGTTACCGTATCATTACGTTCAATGTGACAGGGGGTGTGACGCGTGACCCGATTTACCTATTCGACATTTCGACATCGGCCAAAATTGTGCGTGACACCCCCAAAATTTTCGACAATCGGACAAGAAAATTTGCAAAACTTGCCTTTTTAGCGTCCTGGGACCACTTTTTGGGACAATGTCACGCTCGGGAGGTTCGACAACGGCCTGCGTGACGCGTGACATCGACAACGGGGTGCGTGACGCGTGACCCTCTCTGGTGGCTAGGTCGACAGATGCACTGTCCTCAATGAGGGATTGAGCAATGTCGAGGTGACCCTCTTCCAATGCGAGATACAGTGCAGTCTTGCCATCCTTGTCGGCTTGGTCAACACATGTGCTGTGCTCAATGAGCAACCATGCAATGTTGAGGTGACCTTTCTCCAATGCAAGATGAAGCGCAGTTTTGCCCTCTCTGGTGGCTAGGTCAACAGATGCACTGTCCTCAATGAGGGACCGAGCAATGTTGAGGTGACCCTCTTCCAAAGTGAGATACAGTGCAGTCTTGCTGTCAGGGGAACCACCCGTCCGTCCGTCCGTCCGTCCGTCCGTCCATCCGGCCCATCGCACTGCCCCACTGCCTCGTCCGATCCTTCATCCGGCCTCGCCCGATTGTCCGGCCTTCGGACCTGCACCTCAGCCTGCGCCTCCACCCGGAACGTCACCTCCCGTCTCTCCGGACTCCGTTCCCCTCCGCCCCCCTCCGTCCGGTCGCTCTCACTGGCACATGCTGTGCGATCAAGCTCGAGACCACTGCCGATCCCTCCGGACATGTGCTACTGGCTAGTACCTATAAAAAACCTCGCCTAGCATGGGAATCCTCATCCTTTCTTCTCTTCGGATTCTCCCGCTAGGTGCGTATTCTAGAAACCTGTATTTAGTACTGTCAATTGAGTTGCTTCGGATTCTCCCGCTAGTCTCCCGCGCTCCGCGCCGAGCTGAGGTTGCCCTTACAGCAGAAGAAAGGATCTAAGGGATCAACCGGTCAAGATTGCGAAGTTCGGTGTAGACTCGGACTCGGACCGCTACGCTAGCGCTCCGGCCTCCCCCACTTCCAATCTCGACCCCTCCTCCTTGATGGACGCCCCGACGCCCGGAAACGGGTCCGCGCCACCCGAGCTCCCGGATGTTTACATCCCGGACCCAGCTGCCGACCCCGAATCCCGGCTGACCGCGGTGGAAGGCTCTCTCGCGAACATCGAAGCCCTACTCCTCCGCGTTTTACACAACAGCCAAAATCCACCCACGACTGCCCCCGTCCCTGCCGCTCCGGCTCCGGCGGTGGGTCCAGACTTCACCACCCTCACCCCTGCAGCAAAATCAGTTCTCCGACCGAACCCCCTGGCCGTTTTCGACGGCGACCGGACTCAAGGACGGATGTTCCTCCACTCCGTCCTCACATACCTCCGACTGGTTCCGGAAGCCTTCATGGTCCACGGACAGGTCGTTGAGGAAAAACTCGTGCGGTACGCCATGTCCTTTATGGTGCGAGACGCGGCCGGACGATGGGCCAAGCGACAGTCCGCAATCGTTCCGTTCCCATTCCCGTCCTGGGCAGAATTCGAGTCCGAGTTCAGGCTCCGGTTTGTCGAGGAAAACGAGCAAGACCAAGCTCTCCTCCGGCTGGAGACCCATAGCTACTACCAGGGCTCCCGCGACGTTTACCGGTACACGGACGACTTCGAGGAACTCGCCGCCACGGCCGGGTACACGGATCCACTCGTCCGCGTCACCAAGTACCGAGCAGGGCTCGACCCGCGGATTAACGCGGCGATCACCACGTCCGGGACCGCTCCGGCGCTGCTAGACTACGCCGGATGGCGTCTCCGCGCCTTCCGCCAGTACGACGCCCTCGCCCGTGTCCGAGCAGGAGCACCTCCGACTCGCGCCCCGGCTCCGGCCGCACGCCCCCGCACTGGGACGTTCCTCCCAGTCCCCTCCTTCACGCCTGCTCCCAAAGCCGCGCCGACGCCCGCCCTTCCGCCCGGCATCCCGATGGAAGTCGACCGGACCCGCGCACGCTTCACGCCGCGCACTTGCTTCCGTTGCGGCGCGGCCGGACACCTCGCCCGAGACTGCCCGACTCCCTCGGACGTCCGGCACGCAGACGTCCTGGACGAGGTCGTCCATCAACTCGGTGACGACCTCCTCGGAGAACTCTTCGCGCGCCTCTCTACCACCGCTGGGCTTCCGACCGAGCCGGACGCCGGAGACGCGGAGCCGGAGGGTTTTCCGGACCTGGCCGAGTGAGCGGTGCGCCCTCGGTCGCGTCCCCCAATCGTTACTCCTGCTTGTACAAAGATATACCCAATAAATCAGCAGTTGAAACGAAAGGCGCACCCCCTATTCCCGCCCCGGAGGCAAAGATAGAACTTCCCCCTTCCATTCCCCGCGTCCGCCGTCCGAGGTGGGAACGCAAACTACCCCGGCGGTACGTTATTGATTCCGTGGAGGGCCGGAACTCCCTGCACATTCCATTGGAGATGCAATCGGTAGAAACCGCGGCTAAGATGTCCGTGAAAGGTCTGGTCGACTGCGGGGCGACCGGAGACTTCATCGACTCGGAGTACGTGATCTCCCGCAACCTTCCCGTCCGGAAGCTCTCCCAGCCAATTCCGGTCCTCAACGTCGACGGCACGCCCAATGCATCCGGAGGCATTTCCGGCGTAGTTGATATGGTCGTCAACTACAAGGGACACTCCGAACGCATCCAACTCGCTGTAACGCGGCTCGGGAAGCAGCACGTCATCCTCGGTTACTCCTGGCTTCAGAAGCACAACCCGGAGATCGACTGGGAGACCAAGGAAGTCCGGATGACCCGCTGCCCTACCAGCTGCAGCACTTGCCGAGAGGAGCTTCGCGCCGTCCGTCGCAACGCGAAGATCTCCGCCGCGATCCTCCGGCAGCTCCGCGAAGGTCCCGTCCCGTCTATCTGTGCCATTGACTCGGAGGAGTGGTGCGGAGACGACGGGTACGATCCGGACGGCGACGGAGACGACTTTCCGGACCTCACTCCGGACCCGGACGACGATGACGATGACGAGCTCGAGGAAGGCGACTGGATCCTCTACACCGCGTTCGCTCCGACCGAAGAGATCCGCGCGGGTAGCACCGTCTCTCAACGGCTCGCGGAGGCCTACGCCCGGAACTCGGCCCCGCCTGAGACCTCGGTTCCGGCCTGGGCAGAGGATTTCTCCGACGTTTTCGATAAGGAGTCGTTCGATGCGTTGCCGGAGCATCGGACGTGGGACCACGCCATCGAACTCGTCCCGGATGCAAAACCGGCCAACTGCAAGGTCTACCCAATCTCCCCCTTGAGCAGAAGGAACTTGACGCGTTCATCGAGGACGGGCTGAGCACCGGCCGGATCCGTCCGTCCAAATCACCGATGGCGTCTCCAGTCTTCTTCATCAAAAAGAAGGACGGAAGCCTCCGGTTCGTCCAGGACTACCGGGCGCTCAATGCGATGACCGTAAAGAACCGGTATCCGCTCCCGCTGATTAACGATCTCATCAACCGCCTTAAGGGAGCCCGGTTCTTCACGAAACTCGACGTCCGGTGGGGCTTCAACAACGTCCGGATCTGAGGAGGCGACGAGTGGAAGGCCGCGTTCCGTACCAACCGAGGGCTCTTCGAGCCCCTGGTGATGTACTTCGGCCTCACCAACTCTCCGGCCACGTTCCAGACGATGATGAACGACATCTTCCAAGACCTCATCCTGTCCGGAGATGTCATGGTATACCTTGACGACATCCTCATTGCTCACTCCGATCTCGCGGACCACCGAGAGATCGTCCGAGAAGTCCTCCGGCGGCTCCGGGCGCACAAGCTTTACCTCCGGCCGGAGAAGTGCGAGTTCGAGAAGTCGTCGATTGAGTACCTCGGCGTCATCATCTCGCACAACCACGTCGAGATGGACCCGGTCAAGGTCGCCGGAGTCGCCGCCTGGCCTGCTCCGGAGAACAAGAAGGACGTGCAGCAGTTCCTTGGCTTCACGAACTTCTACCGGAGGTTCATCCGGGCGTTCTCGGACATAGCGCGGCCCCTCTTCGACCTCACAAAGAAGAGCATCGCTTGGACCTGGACCGCTGCCGCGGCCGCCACCTTCCGAGCCCTCAAGGATGCGGTGACCGCGGAGCCCGTCTTGGTCCTGCCCGACGAGTCGCGTCCGTACCGGGTCGAGGCGGACAGCTCCGACTACGCCACCGGAGCCGTCCTGTCTCAGCCGGACGCGAACGGGAAGTGGCATCCGGTCGCGTTTTACTCCAAGAGTCTGAGTGACGTCCAGCGCAACTACGAGATCCACGACAAGGAGATGCTTGCGATCATCCGGGCCCTAGAGGAGTGGCGACACTTCCTCGAAGGTACGCAGCATCCGGTCGAGATCTGGACGGACCACAAAAACTTGGAGTACTTCCGGAAGACACAGAACTTGAACCGGAGGCAGGTGCGGTGGTCCCTGTACCTGTCCCGGTTTGACTTCGCGCTCCACCACCAGCCCGGACGTCTCATGGGCCGTCCGGACGCGCTGTCCCGTCGCCCGGACCACGGGGTAGGCTCGGACAACACGGACGTTACCCTTCTTCGCCCGGACTTGTTCCACGTCCGCGCGCTAGAAGGCGTCGTGGTAGCCGGACCTGAGGTCCCCCTCCTTCGTGACGTCCGGGAGGCCTTCGCGGGTGAACCGGACCTTGAGGACCCCGTCGCACTTGTCGCGCGAGAGCTCCTCAAGAACCGGAACATCCGCCCCCCCCGGTTGTCCGAGTGGCGTGTCGCAGAAGGGCTCCTTTACTACCGCGGTAAGATCGTCGTACCGCGGAATAAGGACCTCCGACGCCGGATCATCGCCCTGCACCACGACACCCGGGTCGCCGGACACGCCGGACGCTTCAAAACCCTCGAGCTCATCTCCCGGAATTACTGGTGGCCCCAGCTGTCCCGTCACGTCGGCCAATATGTCCGAACTTGCGACCAGTGCAACCGGACGAAGGCACTCCGGAAGCTACCCCACGGAGAGCTCCACCCGACCGAAATTCCGGAAGAACGCTGGGACACCGTCTCGGTGGACTTCATCGTCGAGCTCCCGGACGCGCACGGCTTCGACGCCGTTATGGTCGTGGTCGACGTCCTGGGTAAGCGGGCCCATTTTAACGAGTGCCACACCGGCCTTGGCGCGGTCGGAGCCGCTCGGCTCTATTACCGGAACGTCTGGAGGCACCACGGAACGTCTGGAGGCACCACGGAACCCCCCGGAAATATATCTCCGACCACGGGCCGCAGTTCATCGCGGAATTCACTACGGAACTGTGGCGCCTCATCGGGATAGAACCAGCGACCTCCACCGCCTACCACCCGCAGACCGACGGCCAGACCGAGCGCGTCAATCAGGAACTCGAGCAGTTCGTCCGGATCTTCACGAACTACAAACAAGACGACTGGGACGAGCTCCTCCCGGCTGCGGAGTTCGCGTACAACAACCACGTCCACTCCTCGACGCAGCAAGTCCTGTTCATGACGGACACTGGAAGGCTCCCCCGGATGGGGTTTGAGCCCAACGGACTGCGCTCGAACGTGGAGTCCGCGAACGAGTTCCGCGACCGGATCACGTCCGGAGTCTCGGAAGCCAAAGCCGCGCTCGTTAAAGCCAAGGACGAGTTCAAGCTTTACTACGATCGCCGACGCACGCCCGCCCCAGAGATCAAAGTAGGCGATCGAGTCTGGCTGGACGCCTCCGACATCCGGACGACCCGTCCATCCGTCAAATTTGCGGACAAACGCCTCGGCCCCTTCAAAGTCGTAAAGGTCGTCGGAAAGGGTGCGTACAAGCTCGAGCTTCCCCCCCGGTACTCCCAGCTCCACCCGGTCTTCCCGGTGGTGAAACTCCAGCTCGCGGAACCGGACCCGTTCCCTGGATGCCCCCGGAACGACGAACCCCCGCCCGTCCTTCAGACGGACCACAACGTTCAATGGGAGGTCGAAGAGATCCTAGAAGCGAAGGTCCGTTACGGCAGCCTCTGGTACATGGTGCGGTGGAAAGGCTACGGCCCGGAACACAATAAATGGGTAAAGCACTCCGACGTCTTCGCCCAAGACGCCATTGATGCCTACTACCGCCGCTACCCTAACGCCCCGCGCCGGATCGCCTCGGCCACTTTCGACTCGCTCTCGTTCCGGAGGCGCGACGCCCAGGTCCAATTCATGCGTCGGGACGCCGCATTCCAAGGGGGGGGTGATGTCAGGGGAACCACCCGTCCGTCCGTCCGTCCGTCCGTCCGTCCGTCCGGCTCCGGCCCATCGCACTGCCCCACTGCCTCGTCCGATCCTTCGTCCGGCCTCGCCCGATTGTCCGGCCTTCGGACCTGCACCTCAGCCTGCGCCTCCACCCGGAACGTCACCTCCCGTCTCTCCGGACTCCATTCCCCTCCGCCCCCCTCCATCCGGTCGCTCTCACTGGCACATGCTGTGTGATCAAGCTCGAGACCACTGCCGATCCCTCCGGACACGTGCTACTGGCTAGTACCTATAAAAAACCTCGCCTAGCGTGGGAATCCTCATCCTTTCTTCTCTTCGGATTCTCCCGCTAGGTGCGTATTCTAGAAACCTGTATTTAGTACTGTCAATTGAGTTACTTCGGATTCTCCTGCTAGTCTCCCGCGCTCCGCGCCGAGCTGAGGTTGCCCTTACACTTGCCATCCTTGTCGGCTTTGTCAACACATGTGCTGTGCTCAATGAGCAACCATGCAATGTTGAGGTGACCTTTCTCCAATGCAAGATGCAGCGCAGTCTTGCCCTCTCTGGTGGCTAGGTCGACAGATGCACTGTGCTCAATGAGGAACTGAGCAATGTCGAGGTGACCCTCTTCCAATGCGAGATACAGTGCGGTCTTGCCATCCTTGTCGGCTTGGTCAACACATGTGCTGTGCTCAATGAGCAACCATGCAATGTTGAGGTGACCTTTCTCCAATGTAAGATGCAGCGCAGTTTTGCCATTTTCAGTGGCTTGATGGACAGACGCCTTGTGCTCAATGAACAGCTGTGCAATGTTGAGGTGACCTTTCTCCAATGCAAGATGCAGCGCAGTCCTGCCATCCTTGGTGGCTAGGTCAACAGATGCGCTGTGCTCAATAAGCAACCTTGCAATGTCAAGATGACCCTTCTTTGATGCGAGATGGAGTGCAGTCTTGCCCTCTCTGGTGGCTAGGTTGACAGATGTGCTGTGCTCAATGAGCAGCTGAGCAATGTCAAGGTGACCTTTCTCCAATGTGAGATGCAGGGCAGTCCTGCCATCTGTGGCGGCTATGTCGACAGATGCGCTGTGCTCGATGAGCAGCTGCGCAATGTCAAGGTGACCCTTCTCCCATGCAAGATGCAGTGCAGTCTTGCCATCGTCAGTGGCTAGATGGACAGACACCTTGTGCCCAATGAGCAGCCATGCAATGGCAAGGTGATCCTTCTCTGATGCAAGATGCAGCGCAGCCATGCCATATTGGATGGCTAGGTCAATAGATGCATTGCGCTCGATGAGCAGTCTCACAATGTCAAGGCGACCTTCCTTTGACGCTAGATGCAGGGCAGTCCAGCAATCCTCTGTGACTAGGTCAACAGCTGCATTATGCTTGATGAGCAGCCTCGCAATGTTAAGGTGACCATACCACAATGCTAGATGCAGCGAAGTCTTGCCATCTTCAGTGGCTAGATGGACAGATGCACTGTACTCAATGAGCAGCTGTGCAATGTCGAGGTGACCCTTCTTTGATGCGAGATGGAGCGCAGTCTTGCCCTCTCTGGTGGCTAGGTTGACAGAAGTGTTGTGCTCAAGGAGTAGCCTTGCAATGTCAAGGTGACCGTACAACACTGCTAGATGCACGGCAGTCCTGCCATCTGGGGTGGTTAGGTTGACAGATGCACTGTGCTCAATGAGCAGCTGTGCAATGTCAGGGCAACCTTCCTTCGATGCTAGATGCAGGGAAGTCCAGCAATCCTCTGTGACTAGGTCAACAGATGCATTGTGCTTGATCAGCAGCCTCGCGATGTCAGGGTGACCCTGCTCCAATGCTAGATGCAGTGCAGTCCTGCCATCTTCAGTGGCTTGGTCGACAGATGTGTTGTGCTTGATGAGCAGAGAATGCACACCCTCAGTGTAGCCCATCTCGGAACACATACACACTGCAGGTGGTATGGGTTGATCCCAAACACTCTGCCTATGCCAAGAAAAGGGATGCAAGTGGTGCAAGTGGTGCAAGTGGTGTACATAAGTGGTACAAAGCAGCATGTTGGCTGCTTCCATCCTCCAGCAGATGCATTGTCGAGGGAAGTAGCGCCTCCTGGTCCCGGTCATCGCAAAGTCGCAGGTGATGGAACCAATAATTCCCCGCGTACCATGAGATTGGGTAGTTTTGGACTGTGTCCTCAGTCATTGAATATTTGGCATCTGTAAAGAGGAGCAGATAGCAGATACAAGTTTCGGTAATAAATCTCTGGGAGACCCTGTTTGAGAGGTCAATGATTGTGCCAAATTCCAGGTGGAATTGTGTGGAAAGGATATAATCCTTGACAGATGAATGTGCGAAGGCAAGTGACTTATCCCGGTGCTCGTTTTTGATCACAATCAGGCCCTCTAACAATTTGAAGATATCAGAGTTGCCCCCTAGTCTATTTGGGTCATAAATGGATTTAGCTGGGTCAGAAAAGTCAAACTCGGTGAACTGTCTGGAATTGAACTATACCTAAACACCGCACTTTTCACGCGTTTCGGAATAGTCTGATTACAGTATGGGCTTATTTCTGAGAGCTAGTATACGGTCTCGGTATAACTGGCAGGGTCAGGATCACAGAGTAACGGGTACAAAGGGCAGGTGACTACCCTGCGGACTGGCAGTGCTCGCCTCGAAAACCGTAGAGGAAAGTGTAGCCCACAAACCTCTAAAGAGATTATTTCTAGAGCTTATTTCCACAACGAGAAATAAGCCAGAGATACTTACAACGGGACATGCGGGAATAAGCTTATTCCTGCTCGGCTAAAGGAAAAGGGCCTTCCATGTGACAGGCGTGTGAGGTCGGGAATCTCATACCGGAGAGATTCCGGGATAAGCAAAGGTCGGTTAAGATAATCTGATGGGATTGATCTTATTCCGAGGAAGCGAAGTTGGGAATAAGAAACCTTTCTGGGAAAAGGTTACACTAGGGGTATCTACGGAAAGCTGGAGGCCAGGGGAATAAGATCCGATGGTCAGGAGCTACGGGAAAGGGGCAGGAGACAAAAGGGATAGACGGACGAAGTGATATCAGTCAGCCAGGGGACTGGTGTTTTCAAATATCTTGGATGACAAAAGCCGCATGGTCGGGAAATCAGGGACTACCTGGGCTCTGGCCAATGGCAATAAGCTCGCAGCTATTCCTCCGACGGATAAACAGGAAAGGAAGGACGATCTCGGGCCATTTTACTAATTTCTGCTTGGTTTGAGGACTTTCATATGATTTTGGGATTTGTATAAGTAGTTGGGACATTATTACGAGTAGGACACAGAATCCCCTTGTACTAGTAGGCATAACGCTTGCGATTTGGGCTATTTCTGGGGTTGGCGCAGTGTGTATTGTTGTTGGACTTTAACATTGGGAAACCTTTCTGTTGGGAATAAGAAGTTGGTTACTGGAAACGTCTTAGGGCGTGATTGAGGCTACATAGTACTGGAATCGAAATCGTCAAATTGTATCGCTCATCGTTCATCGTACATCGTAAATCATCAATCGGGTTCTCTGGGAAATAAGCTTTTGGGCATATATCCTCGTGGAAATAGTCTATCATTCGCCTCTAGGAGGTCTATCGCGCGTCTCCGGACATCACCACCACCACACACACAACACTTGCTCGTCTCATAGCTGCGAAGCTCTTAACTATCTTATTTCCATTGCTCAATTATCTCTCAGGCCAATTCCTGATGATATCTTGTAGTGAAGGTTCATCTTTCTGTGGGAATCTTATACCTTCCCTTCAACCTATTGTTAGGCCCTGTACAAGGGACTACCACTCGTCTGTATCTCAGCTCTTGCTTCCTCTGATCGGCCTATTTCTGATCCTCGTCTTATTTCTGTGGGCATCACTGCTTATATCGGAAAGACTTGGGTTATATTTGGGTGATAATTGGATTGTTTGGGTTTAGTTCAGAGCACATCGTTCATCGGGGTCAGATAGGGAGAATGCAATAGCATCTGCCAGCTCATCTGACGTAAGTTCTCTGGCGGAGAACACAAGCCACCGGAAAATTGTTGGGATAAAAACTGTTTTTTTGAGAGAATCTTTTGCCCGGGCTAAGCAACGGCCATAAATCCCAAACAGATCAGCTGGGAGGCCTGCAAGGGTTTTCTCCACATCCTCTCAGAAATAGCAACCACGCAGTTCAATCAGGAGACATGCAGCCAAGCGGAACCTCAATATCCAAGTTAGCTTAAGGGAAATCGCAGCGTGATGGGAGGACCTACATGCCATTGCTCTTCTGCACAATTTGCGTCGTGACATGCATAATTGTCATCACTAGCCCAATTTCCGACCCTGGGAACTTCGCTGCGAACAAAGGATCTAATGTCATTATTTGAGACCCAGGAACCAAGCTCGATGAAGGTTACATCCTCAAATGCTGTTTGGAATTGCTCAAGAGGTTGACTGGTAAACAGGAGATGCAGTGCACATTTGGCAGGATGGCATAAGCTGTGAATGAACTTGATAAGATGCTTCCAGTCAGTCTTGTTACATTCATCGAGCCCATCGATGACAATATATGTCTGGTCCAACTCTGAAAGTAAAGTTTTGAGGATTTCTCGGAGATGGACATGCTGTGGCTGTATATTTCCTTTCCCTAGCCTTTTATACAGCTCATGAAGAGTGCTATATGGCGAAAGTGAGTATTCTGAGAGTTGCCAGATGATCGACCGGAGCATGATGTCCATGTGCTGCTGCCTGTCATTCCTGAAATCAAAATAGAAATATGCAACAACCTGCTCAGGACAGGTGATGATGATTTCTTCAATCACTGTCGAACTGCCCATGTGGGTACTGTAAGTGGCCGATTATGTGCATAGTGATTATACAAATCACCTTAGTACACTCTTTCCAGTACCAGCTGCAAAGAATTATTAGAGATGGAATTGGAACAGAATAAAATTGACTTACAGATTCCTTTGATCTATAAAGCACCGGGCGTGGCCTTCCATCTGATGAATCGGCCGTCACGTAAGAGCCAGCCCCCAGTGGCTTCGTGATGGAGGCTTTTGAGCTCGCGCTGTCTGTCCCTTGTATCAGGGGGAGACTCCAACCACTTGTACAGAACTTCTTCGAGTCTAGACATAATTCAGCTTGAAAGGTATTTGACACAGAAATTTGATTAACCCATGACCCTGGTTCACACTGCTGTTGTTGAGAAAGGACTTTGGGAAAAGGAATGGGGGACACACCAACATACATGTTACTTGTCAAGTTCTGAACTCCGCCGAAATTCACAGTGGGACCTTCACCCGCACCCGCGGCACCACCCGTTACGCCACCCTCTCCACCCGCTCTTCCGGTGCCTCCTGGAGACACGAAATCATGTTGACATCCCCATCGAGTTCCCTACGCACCAGAAATATTGGCAATGAAGGTCTTGAATTCATTGCCCTCGCCAGGCATGGTCAAAATGGATTGTTATACTGCCGATCTTCTGTAGGTGGAACACTATGTGAACCAAAACTGAGGACTAGACAGCAGAAAGAGCCGCCCACAGAAAGGATGAGAACGATGTATTCGTGTGCAGTGGACGTGAGGTGGAAGACAAGAGTGGTCACCTTGAGCGCCTCGTGTCGTGTAGAACACCACGCATTTTCCCAGGATGAATGTCCGAAAAAGTAAGGAATCGGAGCCTTCCGGCCCGGCGAACGAATGAGCCTGCTGTATGTCACCGGCTCAAATCAGTGGTTCAATTTCATTGAAAATTGTTCATTCCAAGGGGTTCGAATTGCCCGAAATCACGCCCATGACCAAGGTGTTCCGAGCCAAAAATGGTCGGATTTACTCGGTCGTGCGATCGATTCGTTCAACGCTTGGAAGGGCGGGGTTGCCCGCGAAGAGTGGTGTTTCTGCAACGGCAAAGTTGACAGCGATCTGGAAGCAGAACTGTCCGGTATGAAGTCTTGTCCAAGTCTTGTCGTTACGGTTGACTCATCTCTTTACAAATGGGGCAATCGTCTAACCATCATGATCGAGAATCTTCTCGCACTCTCTTTTTTTTTTTTTTTTTTTTTTGGGGCGTTGAATAATGAGGCTCAGTCTGCAAAGCATTCCAAGTTCATCCGCTGGGGTAACCGATCAATTGATCAGTTGAAGCCGGTGTAGTTGTCCGTCGGGAAATGTCAATTACGCACAGTTTTCAAAACCTAGTGTGGGGCTCCGACCTAGAGTTGTCCTATCCAACTCCAATTTTTGTACCTAGGGGCCGTATACCCACTAAAACCCGATCTGATTGTATCCAATCTTCCGGCAAAGAATCTTCATCCCAAAGGGTGCCACTCCATGTTTTAAGCACTGTGTGTCTGTTTAGTGCGAGGCGGCCGAAGTGGATTTTGCTCGTGAATAAACGATCACGTTTTAATGCCAAGTTGATTGCCGCTACCCAGCGGTTATGTATTTCAGTCAGTGTTACAGTTTTATCTGAGGTTTCAAAATGGTGCTTATTTCTCAACCTCCAGATGAGGTGCATTGATGTGCTCACCACGATAGCAAATAGTCTTTGCTTCTGGGGTATCACTATTCCTTTTGTTGATTTAAATCGCACAAGATTGCAGCCAATAAGCAGTCCCCAATTTAATCGAGGCCAACTTGAAAAGCTATATTTATGACCCCAGAGCCGCGCGCAGAGTGCCCATATCAGGCGTTGACCTGGAGCATCACAGTCAAGCATAATATGCTCAAGAGTTTCATCTATTTTGCAGTATGTACACAAACCAAAAATCTCCAGGTTGTTTATGTGTTTCCAGAAGTCTCCAACTCGATATATGTTGTGTACACACTTCCACAAAAAGTTACGTGTAGTTCGTTGGATGTCTGGAGAACGAAGTGATTTCCAGATTGCCTTGTCAGATGGGCTGTAGTTTGAAATTTCCTTAATACAGCAACGAATGTGTTCCAAGTTAGTTTCTGTGGATTTCCGATGGGGCAGGGTTTTCAGGGAGTTTATTACCTTGGTAAAGTAGTGTTGTGTTCCGTTGCATAGTATTACTCCAGGGCAATTGAACATTATATCAATTTCTGTGTCAATTTGCACCCTCTTGCTGGGATTCATCTTCAACTTGCAAGCCGGGTTGTGAGTGACCTTTTGGAATCGTACACGTCCACAGCGTTCATTTAAGGCTGCCAACACCACTCTTAACAATTGGAAATTTGCATCTAGCATGTTGTTTTCTTGGAAAGTCCTGTCCACAACTAGTGTTTTGCCAAGGAAGTCGGAGGACGAGCAGATTAGTATTTCGGAGTTTGGGTCTGTATTTTGAATGACCCAAAGCAAGCCACCGAGAAGGCCTGTTGCAAGAGAGGCTGGTACTACGATAGTTGTGAAGGATAAATTCAACGCTACTTTGAAATGTGTCTCCGAACCATCAATGATATATGTGTTCATTTCCGCATCTTGTTCGCCAGGTCGTACAATATTTACATGGAGGAAAATTTGGAGTTTATCAGAAGCTGGTTGCGGCCTCCGGTATCGTTTCGCACCGATCTGGTGCATGACGTACTCATTTTCGGACCCAAAGATCCGGAACCCGTGAGAGAAATCTTGCAATCGGAAGTCCGGATCAAAGGTGAGGATCCCTTCGCCTCCATGTGCGTTCAAGTCATACTCTTCCTGGGTCAGAGCTAGTTCCTCGCAGTAATCCCCGTTCATGATCGTTGGGTTCCATTTTGGGAATATAGCCTCTAGGAGTGCCTCAGCTATTCCAATACACTTGCCAGGATTTTTACACCCCAGTTCATTTCGATCCCGTTGGCATTCAGTGCAACCACAATTTTTCCGACCAATTCCGGACTCGTTTATCCTATGTGGCCTTCGGTTTAGGAGGGAGGTTCTCCGGTGTGCAATCTTAGCAACATCATGAACATCTTTGACCCGATGGTTTTCTCGCAGACATCTAATAGCTTCCTTGCGTTTAAAAGCGTCCACAAGGCTAGCATTTATAGAAAAATGCCTCCAGATTGGCATAGCGAGCTTAACCTTCTCTGCGATAGATAGTGCGGTGAATCTCAGGTTATATTTTTTTGCAGTGACGAACATGCGTTGTATCTCATTTGGGAGAGGATCCGTCCTGAACAGTGGCACTTGAATGTTCTGTAAGAACAAATTTATCATTTCTCCAGGTTGGAGCCTCACACTGCTTTTTTCTAGTCGTTTCTCGAGAATGTAGTCAACAAGATAACACCAATTTGCTCGGTCTTCACCCTGGGTTAGGTATTGTTTTAGGTTCCAGAGATCAATGGCTTCGTTTCTAGTTCGAATGTTAAGGATCTGCTTTCCTCCTTTTTCGAGAGGTAAGCACATTGTATCTTCCGCGATTCTCGGTTTTTTTCCGGCCCAAAGGAACTCGTCTCGTAAACGTATCAGGGAATCTTCAAATTGTCTTGGCATGCCCTGAACTCGTGTTAGGTACTGTGTCCTTCCACCTATGACCATGTTAATAATGTGTCTTCGTCCTTCCAGAAGCGGGTTTTTTGTGGTCCACTTTGTCAGGTCTGCAGAGATTTTTTCTAGAATCTCTGGCCATGGAGTCGTATAATTTATGTCATTTCCGATCCAAGCTCCGAGGATACGGCAAGTCTGACCGTCTCCTATGATCTTAATATCGCTCCGAATGCGCTGATGCGATCCGGATGCATAGAGCTGCCTCTCTGCCAGTATTTTTTGACGGTATGAGGGTGTTCCATAAGGTAGGATCATTGTTTTTGTTGTATTAAACTTGGCTGTCGACGCCGTGCACCACATATCAAGAATTCGCCAGAGCTCTACCCATGAATCTGTAGAAGATAGGAAAATTGTGGTATCATCAGCAAAAAGTGACACCAGCAGACGTCTATTTTTCCCAGGTAGGTGCAATCCTTTCAAGTCTGAGCTTCGAAGGATACATGCTAACGGTTCAATGGCCAGATTGAATAAAAGGCAAGATAGTGGGTCGCCTTGGCGTACACCACGTTTTACTATGAATGTTGAGCTCAATTCGCCGTTTATCATGACCTTTGTCTCTGCATTTGTGTACAGTGATTTGACTGTTTCACAGAATTTGTCAGGGAATCGCATATGGGTCAAAACTGCAAGTAAATATTCATGGTCTATTTTATCATATGCTTTTTTTCGGTCCAGTGCAACAATAACTCCGTTTACTTCTGCAGCCTCCGCATAATTTAAAAGATATTTCACCTGCTTTACTTGGTCTTCAATTTTACGGCCTTTCATGAAACCCGCTTGGTCCTTGTGGATCAGGTCAGGTACAACCTCTGTCAATCGCAGTGCGTAGCTTTTCGTCATGAGCTTGTAGTCCGTGTTCATCAAGGTTATAGGTCTATAGTTTGAGATTATGGCCCGGTCACCTTTCTTGTATATCGGGCACATCCAACCTATGTTGAAGTCCGTCCCTTTCACAATTCCATGGGCTTCGATGTCTGCATAGAGTTCTTTCAGGTGTTCAAGGATGTCAAATGCTTCTCTATTATTATTTTTGTGCTCTTCATACTGAATAATTAACCAGCGATAAAACTCATACGGAAGGCCGTCTAGGCCAGGGGCTGATCCGTTCTTGGACAGATTTAAGGCATTTCGAATTTCTTTTGTGATTAAATTGTTGCCTAACTTTGTATTTTGAGCTTCAGATAGATGCACTTCGCATTCTTCGAGAATCATAGCCGTCGCCATTTTCTTTGCATATTCATCGGGCCGATCCAAGTCCTGGATACTGTCATGATAGTCGCGTGCCATTTCGGCCATTTTCTTTGGTCGTGTTTCGTAGTCTGGGATATCGGGGTGTGTGTTCGCTCTCCTAAACTCGTATATTGTCTCTTTCGTATGATACCCTTTGGATGTTTTCGTCCAGTACTTGCTGTTTAAGGTTTCGCCCTCCATGTCGTATCGTGCGTCAGACATGTCTCTCTGTTCCTGTGCCTTCTCCTTTCTGAAATCCTTTATTTTATTTTCTAGTAGGTATGCAGAGATGGAGCGCTGTTCAGCTGGCATTTCCGTGTCATGGATAATCAAGGCCAGTTGTGCTTCCCAAGTCAGAACTTTTTTTGTATCCTCATTTTTCACCATTAGGTTGCAAGTACGTGCGTACTTTATTACATCTTTCTTGAACTTGTGTGACAAAGTCTGAATATTATGGTCATTTCTCCTTGGCTGGCTCCTCAATAGCCCAATTTCCCTTTGCATTTCTAGGCCTAGCCTGTGGACTTCACGGCTGAACCGGTGCGTTTTGTATAGGTAAAGTGGTAAGCTGAATCTTCCGTGTCCCGGTTCCATATCCACTCTGCAGACCAGTTGGGCAGAGACAAGCGAGTGATCCGTTTTCAAGGCCGTATAGTCAATGTTCCAGTTTCGGCACGAATCAAAAATACCATGAGAAACATATATTCTGTCTATTCTCGAGCGTGACTCATGTTTTTTACCGGTTTGTAGATCTGTTCGATATTGCACACAGGTATAGTCTAGGCTATCTGGGAAGGTCTTTCTCCATCCGTCTTCCAATTTCAGTAAGGATTTCAATCTCTGGAAGCTTACTGGAACGTTTGGTTGTGACGGTAGCTTGGTTGTATTCGACAACCGATCTTTAGCGTCCTCGACGAAATTCCAATCCCCAAGCACAACAGATGGGAAGGGTAATTTTGCGTTTGTTCTCCATTTCTCCCACAGCTCATTCCACATTTCTCTTTGATCTTTTGGCTTATTATAGGCATAAATATTTAGAACCGTGAGAACTTCGCCTTTGTGCCAGGGAACCGAGATCATTATTGCTCGGCCAGGAATGAGGTTGTAAGTTATAACATGTTCCGTGTCGACCAATTTCTTATTGAGTAAAAAGGCCACTCCAGCAGTTGAGCATGGGTTTTGGGGGTGTGACGAATGGAGCAATTTGAACCAACTATCATATACATCTTGGAACTGGCTTGCTCCGGCTTCGTCGAGGTGCGTTTCTTGAAGTGCGAGAATTCCAATACGTTTCAAATCCACTGTATATTTGAGGAATTTAAATTTATGTTTAGGGTGGCTCATCGGGATACCTACGTCCCGACCTGCCATGTTCTGTGAGGCCAGGTTCAGGCTAGAGCGAGTCGATTTAGCTGTTAAGGGTAAGGTCGGAGGTTTATTTCTCCTGCGTATTTCTTGGTTGATTATTTCCCATCCCTCAGGGATGTTCTCGGTATTATTTTCGAGATCTTGATCAATATTTGTTATATCTGCTGGAGTGCTAATCGGCAATTCTTCGGCAATAGCCAGCTCGTCTGTCAACCAGTTCAACTTCCGTTTCGTACCACTCACAATATGAGCAGAAGGACCCCCTGGCTCGTCATCCTCCTCAGAGGAAGCAAACATCTTCGGCGGACAATGATCCGGGGCGTTCACATCGGGGGTGGTACGATGTTGTCGCTCTTCGCCATACTCTGCAATAGCCAGAGCCACAGAGCTACTACAGGAGGGGCCATGCATATGGTAGCCAGGGTTAGGCCCCTGATTACCCTGACTCCTGCTGATTTCACATTCTGAACTCGCAGCCGGCAGGCACTGTCGAGAGGGAGGTACCACTTCCCCGAAGCCCTCCCGCGTTCCAGGAGGGCCCTCGGTACTAATTTCGGTTTCATTTAGGTTTTTAGTCATGGTTTGGTGCGTTTAGAGACCGCCGTCTGTGGGGTTTTATTCGAGATTTTATAGAAACAAAGTCGGAAGAAGAAGTTCGAAGTCAAAGTTAGTGATTTCCGCCTTTTCGATGATATGTCTGAATCTTTTAGCGACTGGGTGCGACTGTTTGCTTTACGGCTCATCGAAGTCCTGGTAACTTGAGGAATACTCTTATTGAACACACAGTAAGGGGTCAAGGTATCCCATTTGGCAAAAAATATTGTACATGAACCTGGTACACGACAGGTGGACTTCTCCGATATAGCTTACACTCGCATTGCGTGTACTTCAACTGAGAGAAGGATATCAGTCAAATTTTCCAAGGATATGGGACGGTCGTACTTTTCAGAACCATTTCAGCTGCACCACTTCACACCTGGCGGTTGAGCGAGTGGACAAAGAGCTCCAGGCGGCGCAGCAACAGTTCGAGGCGATGCAGGCGCTCGAGCAAGGTACAGAAGCGACCATTCCGACCACGGTAGCGGCCTGCACGAGTTGTGTAGCGGTGGTTGCGACCGGTCTAAAAAAACCCATGGGAACAGCACAAACCGAGAGAGGAGAGGTGATACACATACCTCCTGGATGAAGCTGTCCAGGACAGCATCGCGAACCGCTTGGCGCAGGATTCTAGCTTCGCCTCGCAACTTGGTTACATGCGGGTGAGTGGACATTGAAGCTGAATCCGCAGCAGTCCCCGTCTCCGCACTAGCAGAGGTAGTTTTGTGCGATTTTCCGGCGCCGCGGTGCGATTCATTGGTGATGTTGAGGGAGTGAATATGCTGGATGAGAGTGGTGATTTCGCCGCCCTCATGGACTGGAAACGAATGAGCCGGGTTCATAAAACTGTGTGCGGCATACCCGGGTAGGAATCATCATTCTGGGAATTATCATCCGAGTTGGTTTGGGAGTGGTCCCGTTCGTCGTCTGACACCGGGATGAGGTCGGGGATATCGTTGTCGGACTCAGTGTCGGACATGTTCACAGGATTATTGGTGTTGGTTTCGGTACGAGGCTCCAGGCTACCGGAGGTGTCCATGTAGAGATTGTCGACCCGAGCAGTGTACTGAGGAGGAGGGGTTGACCTGGCGGACATAGCGTAGTTAGGAGGCCGACTTTAGAAGGGTTTCCGTCTTGTATTTAACGGAAAAGAGACCCGCCAGGTGTACGCGCGTCTCGCTATGCAATTCCATTCTTCGGATTTGAGAAGTAGCGCTAGTGGAGGTCAGCAGGGATGCTCAGTTGAGCGAGCTGTCGGGCCGCTTTGTCAGTTTCCGTCTTTGCTTTGACTGAAACATCCCCAACTAAGCACTCGCTCAGTAGAAGTTGCAAAAGAACGGACCCACATTGCGTGCCCTTCATTCCGCTATACGGTGGGCAATATCCACGTTCAACATGTGCCAGCAGTCACTCTTACAGAAGGTCGAGTTGAGGCTCTGTAGCAGTTTTGAGCGGAGTATAGATGGCTTCGATGACGCACTTGTTCTTGATTAGGCTTCGGTTCCTTAGGGAATTTCCAATAATCATAAAAGAGGGCTCGATAATTTCGGCGTAATATACACAAGATATTTCAGTATTGGATCAGATGGTAGAGGGTACAGTATTTCGGGGGTTCCTTCAAAGCATGCGTCCGCGGCCTCGGCCGCCGCGACCACGGGGGCGCCCTCCACGATATCCACGATTTTCGCGAGGGTTGCGGTATGGGACCGTCTTGAAACCGTCCTGGTCGTCGCGGTTTCCGATAGAAGTCAGGGTGTACCCAACGGTGACCCTATCCAATTCCGCCTCGGTCAGGTGCACCGAGCGGAATTCGGGGGATGTAACAATTGGGCAGTCTTCTTTATAGTGATCGAGACCGAGGCATTCGTTACGTTCGATGGGGCGAGGGCGACCTCCTCTAACGGGACGGAAGGGGGTTGCGCGACCACGGCAGTCCACGACGAAGGAGAAGCCGGGAGATGTGAGGTAGTCCTTGAATTCCTTGATCGCAGCGCCGTTGAGAGAAGGAGCCGGCATGTAGAGACGGACTGCATTCTGGCGCTCAGGGGCACGGCCCTGGCGTCCGGGCATCCATACCTATCCAAAAGAGCTATTAGACAATATGTATAGCGAAGACCATCTGTCGCGCACCTGGCACACTTTTGTGTCCGCATACTCAAAGAGAACCCGTACTACGAAGGGGATGTTGCTTGCCTCGGGGACACGGTCATGGTTGTCCTGGATCATCTGGATGATGGCGCGGTCTCCGACCAGTTTATTGAAGAGCGCAGACATAAATTCGAGGCGGGTGACTCGGTCAGACAGGCCGACAAAAGTTCCGATGTACCAGGTTTGCTCTGGGAAGGCGGGGATTAGGTAGAAGGTGAAACCATCGGAGCGGTCCTTCCGCGTGGTGTGGACGACAGCCTTCGAAGGGTCGGCCGTGATCTTGTCCACGAGGTCCGATGAGTTGCAGATGAGGATGTTCGTGTGGGGCAGGATGGGGGCGTTGGGGTCTCCGACCTTGGGTGTAGGCGGAATGACAACAATGTCCTGTTTATCGACCAGTTTCAGCTCCTCGAGCACGTCAGCAATGGCGTCAGCGCCCGAAGGGCGGTCCGCGGGGCGGTCCCGGGTGACTATCACCGCGGCGACAGTCGACATTACGACATGTAAGAATTAGGAGGATTTTTATACAAAGGTTCAGCGAACGCACTGGGTTTATGCATGACCTTCTCCACATTTTCGTCCAGGTGATTAAAAAGAATGGATTCGGTTGTCCATCCATGCACGACAAGGTCGTTCTTGGTGGGGCCAACGACATAGTCTTTAATCGGGCGATGGGGTTCATTCTGGACTTCGTTGTCCTCGAGTTCGAGCCCAAGCGTGGTCGGATCGTTCGTGGTAGTCTCCATTGTAATTTAGAGGTTTTGAGCAGAGTCGAGGGTGTTCTCCACGAAAAAAATAACCCTGTATTTAAGCAGGTTTTAGCGCGTTCATTATTTCATCGCGCAGCGTTTTCCGCAGTCTACCTTCGAGCATTTTCCGAGCAGGTGAGGTGACTCGGGCATTTAGCTGCGGCCGCGTCAGCGATATCATTTGGGCAGCAACTGTTAGCGAGGAAGGTTGAGCAAGAAACCGAGAGATCTTATTTTGACCTGTACGCTGCATCTCAGTCCCTCGGATTTAGCGTCCAAGTGAGCCGTGGTGAGCATATCAGGCGTAGATTGGACGTGCTGAGGAGACAACGCTGACGTATGTCTGGGAACCCAGAATCAAGGGACAATAGCGCGATCGATCGAGCAGTCAGCGCTTCCGAGGTATGTATGAGTTCGAAGTCCTAGAGCGCAGCTGGGACGCGTAAGCGTAAGTCTGGGAGCCCAGAATCAAGAAACAATAGTGCGATCGATCGAGCAGTCAGCGCTTCCGAGGTATGTATGAGTCCGAAGTCCGAGAGCGCCGCCGGGACGCGTAAGCGTAGCCTAGCGTAGCTTCTGAGGCGCAGATGTTGTCGGTGTCGTCCAGCGGTGGTTAATGTCGGGCTGGAGGAAAAGGAGCGAGCTCGAGCAAGGGGTCTGCATGATGTCGGATGAGGTGACAGTCCAATTTGATCGTTCCTCGTGCCATCAGTTTTGATTTGGGATGAGCTCGTTGCTGGTCGTCGCCATTGAGGACGAGCTTTCCAATAGAGCTTTCCTCGGCGAGAATAATAGGTGGTTGGTATGATGTCCTTGGGTCAAGAATTTATGGTTTAACGGTCTCATCGTGCAATTACATGCAGTGAAGGTATATCGAGTCTCGACGCATCGTCGGCGGGTAGCGGTGAGTGCTGCAGCCTATATGCATGGCTAGGATGGGGGGAATCCGGGGATAAACCCGGGCTACAAAACCCCTTCCTTCACCGTCCCTTCCATCTTCGCGAGCATCTCACCTAAAGGCGGAATGCGGGAGATGATGGTGGTTTCGGATCAAGAAGCCCCCCACACATCTCCTCGCACTCTCTTCCTCCCTCGTTTGCACGGCGGCTATGCTACACCGCTTCTCCGTCTTCCACGCCACCGCGTTGTCGTCGTCAAGCCCGCTCTCTCGCGCGTCCGCTCGCAATGCCCCACGCCACTCTCACGTCCTCTTCCTTCTATCGTGCTCCCGTGCACCTCTCGATCTCCACGTCGAGGCAATCCTCATGCGCATCGCCAAACTATGCGCGACGTTCCCGCTCACACTTCGCCGTTACGATCGCCTTGTCCTTCCTCGTTCATGATGACTTCTGGCAATGCCTTCGAATCGCGTAAGATTTGGCACATCTATCATGCGTGGTCGTCCCAGGTTGTCGACGCATGTACTGGGTTACCTGATGAATTATGTGTGTGTATCCACTGGCTTTTCGTCATTCGTCCTCAACATCGTTCCCAGCCCATTCTAGTTGTCACACTATCTGAATGTCCAGGACCCCGCCAGTGCGCGTCCACCGTCAACTCCTGCTTCATATCGATGCTAAATTCGCACAGCTCATCACCTTCCTTTCCTCCTCCACCCCGCTCGACGCCGCTGCGCATCACGAGCGCGGACCAGCAGGCGAGCATCTTCCTCCACCAGAAGCCCAAGGTGGGGTCTTCCTCCGCTATTCCCTTCCTCTGAGGAACGCCGTAAGATCGTCGAGTGCATGCGGTATGTCATCTGCCCCCTCCTTTCCTCTTCCCTGTACGAATATCGATGATCCCACTGCACAACGGCCGCATCATCGACCTCGCGACGAACTGCTACGGGTACTGCGTCCTCCAGAAGACTCTCGATTACGAGGAGGAGGTTTGCTTGCTGATTATGTCGGAGCTGCTTCGAGGCGATCCAGCGACAACGCTAGTGAACAAGCATGCGTCGCATGTGTGGAGTAAGGTGAGAGTAGTCTGCATTCTTTCCAACCTCTCTCCTTTGACGTCCGCTCCTTCATTCGCTCTCGTTCTCTCCTTCGATCCCCTCTCTTTGTTTCCGCCTTGACTCCTGTTCCTCCGATTTATCTTGACCCTTGATTTCGATCCTCTTGACCTTCGTTCCTCCCGCCCTCCCCGAGGCTTGGTCCTTCCTTTATACGTCCACCTCCTCTTCTCATCGACGCCAAATCTAATTCTTCTTCGCTCAGCATCAACAAGTCCCTCAAGGGCAAGTGGGCTGCGCTTGCATATTATGAGACTGGATCGCTCGTCATGTAGGTACGCAATATCTCTTCCATCTTCTTCATCCTCACTCTGACTCGCGTTATCTTCTTTAGCACGCCTTCGAGAACCTCGAGGAGAGCGAAGAACGGGATCGTCGACGAGCTGCTGGGACAAGGCGCTGCAGTATGCGACAAGGTCGCGAAGAGCCAGTGGGGCTCCTACTGCATCCAGCCCAGTACATTCTTCCATCTCCTTCACCAAGATTCCCATTCTGATCATCATCGATACAGTCCTCGAACACGGGTCGGAGAAGCACCGCCAAATGGCGCCCGAGCACCTCCTCACTGGTCTGCTCGAGTTCGCGACGAACGAGCAGGGGAGCAAGGGCTCGACCGCGTCGTGCAGCGCATGTGCGGGCCGGCGAAGGGGTCGTTGTCCTTCCTTCCTTCCTCTCCTTCTCGAGACTGACCCTTCACTTAGTGCTCGTTGTACGATGATCGTAGATCTCGCGCTCTCGCTCACGGGGAGCCAGCTGATCGCCTCCGTCCTCCCTACCTTTCACTTCGCCAACTTGTTCTTATGACTCCTCCGCGGACACATCGTTACGCTGCGCAGCTGTAAGACCGGCTCCAGGGTCATCCAATCCAATTTCTCCTCTACCCGCTCCCATGTGTCTTCTCCGGCGACCGGATGCGCGCTTACTACGAGTACTAAACCTATATTCGCTCATTTCGCTTCGCGTGCATGACAGATTAAAATGTTGGTAAGTTTTCTTTCCTTGTCCATTCATACTCGACCGTGACGTCGCGCTCATGCCTGTTCTTGTTCGTAGCACCCCCGATATCGCTTGCCAACTTCCTTCCCATCACTCTCAAATTTATCAAACGATGCATCATCACCGTTATACCAGCCATGGAGCGCTTCAGCATAGAAAGCAAAAATTACCTCACCTAATCGACTTGAAGAAAACAAGAAAATCTCATAACAGGACCTTACTTCGCTCGGCATAACGCAGGCGCATACGCATACCCGCTACTCGGCTCCACTCGGATTTATCTCAGGATACCACCAGTCTCATTGCATCCCGATTCTCGACTCGAATTCGCACTCGACCATACCGAATAAATCCAACATCATCCAAGTAATCTCGGAACAAGATTCAGATAAATCGACTTGTGTACTACTCCATATCATCTCTGTTAAGGAGGTAAATTACGAGCCGGTATCTCCGAGTATTTAGATATGCGTTTGTTATTTGATACAGGAGTTCGCTGCTTGTTTCTGACCACGACGGTGCGCCGTGGGCCTCGATTTCAATAATATCATCCATTCACATATCGCTGCTAAAAAGACGCGCAAGAACAGACGACAGTGAGCTTTGAGTCGATTTCGATATGGTTGAACTGAAAAGATTGCCATAGGTGATGCAATGCCGGGTCCCAAGGGCACTGAAGTATGGGTTCAGATTTCGACACAAGCACCGATTTCGAAGGCGGATAGAAATGTCACTGACTCGAGTTCCCCCGTGCTCGAAAGCTCAAGGTCAATGTCAGGTCCTATCGCCTGCAGAACACAACCGGAGGGCAGCTTACATGACGAAAAAGAAAGAACAAACACCTTGGTCAAAGAAGCAAATGGCTCGGACCCCAGTCGAACGGGCGTCCTTCCGCAGATAGCCTCGTCAACAAACGTACCGGCGCCACACCCCATTCAAATAGGTCTCCAAGGCGCGCGGGGAGGACGTCTTACCCTGCGGCCCATTCCAGACCAACACGGCGGACGAGCGAATGCTCGCACTCGCTGCTACACGGCTCCCGCGCACCGCGATGCGGTCGTAGTACTTTCCTGCAAGCGCTGGGTGAGACGGCGCGGATGCGGGAGGTGTGGAAGAACCCCGAGGCAACGGCACAGGACCATCTCCATTCGCGCTTCCCATGACGGTGCCCACAGCTGGCGTCGGTGTCTGTTGCGAATAGTACTCGCATGGTCGTGTATTGGCAAGGTCAAATACAGCCGCGACTAGAATATCGGTATCGGGATCCATCTATAGGATCCACCCGAGTACAATCCAAGCGCGGGGAGACCAGCACGACCTAAAAGCACACCCAACCCTTGAGTCCCAAGCGCATTGTTTGCGGCGTCGTTGAGAAAGGACGTGTTCTGTGCGAGGGACGGGCAGAGGTGACGTCATCATATGATTTCTGAAAAAGGAAGGAGGATTTTCGGAGGATGAAGCCAGCGCGAGCGCGTCAACGGGGAGAAGCAGGAGCCGGAAGAGTAGCACCAATGAAGGGGAGGGGGGCGGGAGGGACTATACGAAAAAATTGTCGGTCAGCATACACGGAAGAAAAAAAAAGAGATTAAGCAGCAAAGCGCGAGCGAAACTCACTTACTTACTCGATACTTCCTCTCCCTCTCCTAGACAGCATATTTGATACGAATCCAGTCTCCTTTTATTTTCACACGAACTCACAACGATGATATTTACGATACACACCCGCGGCACACTCTCATTCCATCCCGCATCTGCCATCCACGCACTTCACGATACACATTCATAGCCAGCCTTAGTACATACATAGATACACTTTGTAAAGTGCGACATGGGCCCCAAGGGGCCCGCAGCACTCTAATGGATAAATCAATCAATCAATCAATCAAACTCGCTGTCAGGGAAACGCAGACCATCCCGGGCCCGCGAAGGAGTAGAATGGATAGAGATTAACCAATGGCCCACCGCATTGCCGAAAGGACCTAGAGAAGACGTGGCCGATCGAGATTTGTATGGAAATGCAAGACAGGCGAATCCGAGATGATGGCTGGAAGGCAAACACGTGTGTCTGTGTATTCGAGAATCAGAAGACGGAATTTACAGAGAAAAAGAGAGAAGACGGCCCCGCATGCGAAGCGCGCAATGAACACGGAGGTGTACATGTCGATGGCAGATACAGTCCCAGTCGCGGACCGTAGAGCGAGATGTAGACGTCGTCCTTCTTGATCTGCGTGATGGTGCGAGTGAGCGATACGATTGAGGTGGCTGCTTGGACCCGGGAAGCGAGCTGCAGTAGTAACAGGCATGGATCAGAGATGTATGATCAGCCAGGGCGAGAGGAGGTGTACGTACGGGAAGAAGAGGTAACTTATCCTGCGGCTTGAAGGACAGGGTGCATGCGGGTCGAATTAAGCGGCGGATCGTGGTGAAGGCAGACGCTGACGAGGGCGGTGTCGCAAATGCATAGTAGGCGCGAGAATGCGTTGCTAATGCTATTGGGACTTGTGGAAGAGACGTCTTGGTCGACGTGCGTTAGGAGCGTGGACGAAGACGGAATGGCACGGAGATGGAGAGGAAAGCGGTGAGAAGGGCGGCCATGAGCGAGGTGCACTCGCCCGCCTCTCTCACCATGCACGGGCGGACGCGCCTCCGCAGCAAGTCGGCTCCGAGGCACTTGCGCGTGGAGCCTGCGCGCTGCGCGGTCCCCGACCCACTCGGCGCACCAATGGGGCTGCGGGCCATGCGCCGAGCTCACACAGGCTCCGAATCCCGGCGGGAATATACGCCCAACGGACACAAAAAGATAAGAGTTATGCCATTGCTCACTGTGCTTCAACGTGTCTGACCATCTAGCCCTTCACCCCATCCCGTCCACCGTAGGTAGCATGTATCGCCTCTCGACGTAGAGAGCTGTAAGGGTGTAGGCTGCATGTGGGGCACAGAAGGTTCGGAGTCGCAGGCGTGCACGCACCGAAGCCGAGCGCCACATGGCGAGGTCGAGACGGCGGACTCTGAAGAAGGCAGTCTGAATCGGTTCTGGTTGAGAAATGCCCGAGGACGAAAATGAACAGAAAGAAAGTGGCGTGTATCCCAGCATAACATAATCCATTATCAGCCAGCACGCACCAAACGGAAGGGGAAGGGGATGGAAAAGGGAAAGGGAAAAGGGACGCACCGCCGTGAGATTCGCCTTCTGCTCCCCATTGAGCTCGGTCGCATATTCGTCATGCGCGGGGATCGTCTCTACGATCAACGTCGCCGCGCGCGCGAACTCGATGAATCCGCGTTCCATGTTCAACGCGACTGCCTTGGGGCCGCCTGCACCACCGCCCGCGGTCCCAGTCCCAGTCCCAGTGGCGCGGGCCATGAGGCTGACCCCGGCCATGAGGTTGACCTCGGGGGAGGCGGCGACTTCGCCGCTGCAGCAGCGAGCTCGGAGATCGTCGCAGGCCGTGTGGGGGGTGCCATGAAAGTCGTTTAGACGTAGTTGAGACCGTGACGCTAAAACCCAATCCAATGGATAATGCAGCGCGCCAATCGTATCGTGTGATCCACTCAGAATCTCGAGTCCTTGCGGGAGAAGGAACGCTCGAGTTAGACTTGACTCGCGTCCTCGAATCGTACTCACAAGTATAATCGTAATCCGTAGCCGAGATGGACGTCAAGGCGAGGAAGAAGCAAGGCAGTATGTGGCGGTACACGCCACATCATGATTTTCTGATTCCATCACTTAGAGTTACTCCGGCAGCGGATTTGGATTTGGATTTGATGGCGGATTTGGATTTGATGCCCTTACGTGACGAGTGCCGAACGATTGATGGCCGTGCTTCAACGTGATCTAGAACCACAAAATGCTTTCACATTCACTCATCTCTTGTCCAATAGTCTTCGGAGGTGGCGGAAATTCAACTGACAGGTATGTGAGTCTGAGATATGGGAAAATCCTGAGAGAAACCCAGTTGATATTGACTAAAGTGCTGCTCTGAGGGTCGAAATCCGCTACAAAATTTGTTTCACTGTAGTTTTCAGTGAAGATTTTCTCATGGGAACTGGAGGGAGTAATTCTAAATCTTTTTAAAGCCTCCAACGCAAAAAACACCGGTCGAAATCCAGGCGGGACGGGACACACAGAGATTCCAATGTATTGAGCGGAGTTTGAATCATCGGGCTTACCTTGATGTACTTGTTCTGTGGTCTTTCTGCCCCGATTTTGCCCCCAAATTTTGGTGCATGAGGGCTCTACATTCCCTTCAAGTGTATCTCCTAGGTCCCATGAAAAATGGCTTGGTAAAAACTGCAGTGCAGTAAAATTTAGTGTTCTGATGGGCTCGGCGCAGAACCTCACTCATTATCTATCGTTTTCCCTCGAGATTTTTACATATTCCAAGAATGTAAATATTTCTGTTCAATTTCCCCCACTTCTGAGGATGACTGGTCCACAACTGAGGGAGCCAGAATGCATTTATGCCTTTAGACCATCCTGTTTACTACGTCACGTAAGGGCATCAAATCCAAATCCGCCATCAAATCCAAATCCAAATCCGCTGCCGGAGTAACTCTTAATGATAAGACTCCAACTGTTTAACGTTTAGTTTTCGTTCATGGCTGGATGTAAACTAAGCGAACGGTTTGAACTTACAAGCAGTCAATTTGATGCTTCTTTAGGGAGTGTTTCGCTTTTGCTTTTGCTGCATCAACCTGCAAACTCGTTTACAAAGGCCCGTAAACTAAACGGTGTAAAAATCACAAACGTTTACTTCTGTTTGGAAAACGTTTTAAAACGATAGATTTACGGGCAGTAAATTATATGAAATTTTAGATATACAACGAAGTTACGACGGTTTATTATCTCGCTGGTTGTGTGGGTTTGCTGGAGGTGAACTACTCGAGGTATTCGACGACACATCCCATCCCATAATCCTCCCGCCGAATATTTTTCAGGCGACCATCAGAGCTGCGAGGATCCCCGCCGAACAGGATGTCGAATCGGCGACTAAAAGTGGCAGCCACGGTGCCATCAGGGTGTTCTACACGGGTGATGATGTGTCGTCAGCTGAGGCTTCTGGGACAGTCTCTGGGAGCAATGCCGAAAGCTTTCCAACCTTCTTGATCAAATTGAGAAATGGTTTTGCTGCCATCCAGTAAGTGACCACATTCGACGCTGAAACGTGTGCCGGCGGTCTATGGGTGAAATCCACTACAATGCAAATCCGACGGGCTGAATGCAATGAAGAAGTGTGCTCTAGTTCAGGATTCACAAATCCCGAAACCAACACAAATCCCTAAAACAACAACCAACCAAACTCCACTAGTGATTCCGGATGCAATCCCAAAGAGTGCGACCGAGTACGGGTCTTTGTGTACCGATTGAAGATACACGGGAACAGTTGTTTAATATTTGCGGATCGCAGCAAGCAAATCCAGGATCGTCTGCAGACAATGGTTCAATTTATAGTTTTGCAACTCTGGGTCACCCACTCTAACCTCGTAAGACAGGAGCAGTGAACCAATTTGACACGCAACACGCAACAAATCCGGAACACACGTAGGACACGCAAAACACGTAGGACACACACAAGCAACACGCAGGACACGCAGGACACGTACACGTACACGCAGGACCACGTAGAACACACACACACGTACACGCAGAACACGCAAGGACAGCCTCGATGAATCAAGCCGGTGGTTCCGCCCTTCTGTACTCGCTGGAGCAGACCGCTAGTCTCTCCGCTTTACGTTTCCGGGTAGGAGTCCGTGCCTTCTCCCTACAAGCTGCCCACCTTATATACTGTACATCTAAAAATAACTCTACAAACATAATACATTAATCATCGGTGTAACCATGTCCGTGACTCGAGAATATGAAATAACGATCGCCAAGCTTGCTGACTGATTATTTTAGATCCTGAAAATGTTAGTTCTGGATTAGTCCCTCCAGACATTGTGGTTGAATTGGATAGCCCTTCAAAATGCCTCTTTGTAGACACCCTGAACTTGTGTGCAGCCCAAGAGCTACCCTAGACCGTCTACCCGTCGAGGTGGAACATGGTTGAGCAGGCTCCCTATTTGTCTGATTTATTTCTGACGCGATCGGGGCCTTGACTTGGCACCCGAGCGGTCCTAGTATTCTGGATTTCTTGGGCGCACTACTTGTGTCCCTCAAAGGATTCTTGGAAATCCGGAACCTTGGGTCTTTTGCCTACAATTAGACACCCTGGTCCCCTTCATAGCTCAAGTTAGGACCTTCTTCCTAAATTGGGTTCGAACTCGGTTGCCACATTAAGCCGATCGATATTTGATGGGTGTATGACACCGCATCCGGATCCGGCTCGTTCCGGTCTGAAAGGTTCTGGGTCATCACGTGATCGAGCGCGTCGCCTCATTGGTACAAGCATGGACAAATAATGTTGAAACCCATTCAAGATGCACCTGCTTTGAGTTCCACAAATAGGCACAGAATGGATATTTTATTCCCCAATGTTCGTTTGGACTATCCGCAACCTCCTGCCCATAGTACGACAGTAGGATCCAGAACCAGCGGCATATTAGTCGGAGGCACCCAGTATGTGTGTTTTCTGGATACTCATCCGCAACTGGTTCCGGATTTGGTTTCTAGCCTGTAGTTCCAGGTCTACTGACTTGGGACTCGTCATAGACCCAGATGTGCGCGTATCCGCAACGGAAATCCAGAAAACGTTAATTTTCAGGTGTTGGCGAATTCACGGCTTATCAACGCGTCCTGTATGGACGTAGGACGCGTCGCATGTACCAGCTAGAACGCTCTGGTGTACAGCACTGGGCGCTTCGCCGTTCGCACCATCAGTCACTCGGGAGGATGCCTGGGGACTACGCGCAGGGTGAGGAGCCATTTTGGGTCCAAGTAGTTAGAATGAAGAACACGTCTGACGCGTCTAGTTACGCACATCGTCCCACTTTTAAGCGGTCCTGGGTGGTCCGTGCAACGCCCGGCACATGTTATCGAGGGCGCATTTGAAAAGAACTTTGCAGACGGGAGGTCGGAGACGAGCAGCGGGATTATCATGTGTCAAGTGTACGCACCATCATCAGGATCAAACGGAACAATGTTACACAAGCACAACTTGAACCCCAGAAGTTCAATGAGACCAACACTTCGAAAAAATTACCGTTTGAACCCGGGTAGGGCTTGAACCCGTCACCGTTTTTGACGTGTAGACGGACGGGACGGACGGGTTTTTACCCGTCCATTTGGAACCCAGATTGCCAACTTACACGGCACGGGGACGGACGGGTGGAGCCGTCTAACGGGTATCCGTTCCCGTCCGTTTGACGGGAACGGACGGGTCCTAGCTGAAGGGTCAATTATCGTACTCAAACTCAACTTTTTTGGGTCCCAATCAGTCCAAATGTCAGGGAACCGACAAAAGAGGCGGCCCAAGTCGCCGACTGGAGCAAGGATTTCCTCAACAATCAATACTCGGCTGCCGCATGTGATTGTTGGGAAGTGGCGGCAAGTTCCGAGGTTCAAATCTGTCAACAAGTTGAAATATTTGCATCTCATGGAGTAATTCAGATCAGAAACATTGCTGTGAGTGTATCACAGCTCACCAGAGCATCACTGTATACCTGTGATTTTCCTTTGGTAGGGATCTCCCAAGACCCGTCGAAAACGGCCGTAACGGACGGGACGGACGGCACCCGTCCGTTTTGGCCACTCCCTCCACCACCGAACGGACGGGTTGACCCGTCCCGTCGCTACTTGACGGCCGTTTTTTCGACGGCCGTCCCGTTTAACGGACGGGTTTAAGCCCTATTGAACCGTTTTTTACCGTTTTTTTTACTGTTTACCAGGGTCCGCAAACTAAAAGGATTACATGAGCAAACCCTGGGAACGGCTGTACCGTGGGTACCCCCTTACGTAGCGATCTGCGGTGCTACATACCGCCTGTACCGTGCTGTACCTTTTCGCTGACATACGTAGTGCTACGTAAGGGGTACCCACAGTACAAAAGGGCCCAAGGTTTGCTGATCTGAGTATTGATCAGTTTACAAATGTTTTTCAATGTTTGAAAGTGAAAACAGTTGGAGCCTTACGGTGGACGACAGAAAAGTGTAGTCTATTGTTTACCGCGGGGGTCTGATCGGAGTGCGTCCTTATTATGTAATTCGGAGCTTCCCGAGCCACGTGCTTCCTTTCTCCTGCCACAGACGACGCGTTTTCTTGCCCCCTGCGTCAGGAAATGGCCTTCTATTTTCTGTGATACACGATTTACACAAAAGGGATTATAGGACCACACTTTGACGTTGCTTTGATGCATATGTTGAAAGTTGGAATCAATTATGCATACTGGACTCGGTCTGGCCTCAACAAATTTCTGGAGTCCCAATTGTCCAATTTAGGAGTGCCAACAATTAATTTGAACCAAATACTTGCTTCTTACACCTCAGAGTGGTTGCATTGGAGGCGGGGCATGCTCAAGAGAGCGGACGCGTCTCAAGACGCGAGCTGCACGTGCCTCGGGAAGCTCCGAATTCACTCTCTTTATAAAATTAAGCCTGTCCGTCTGAAGCCTTTTTAAACTCCGCCATCAGCGCTAACCTTGTTCGTCGAGCTCTCTGTTTCCATTCATGCCGTGCCTGCCGCAGCCGCGTAAAATCCCACCCTCACTTGACATGTACAGCCTCTTCTTGCCGCTTCGATAAAGAAGTCGTCATCTACACTGTACCCTGCCGAGCTGCGGCGTCACTGCGAATATTTTTGTACTGCTCACTGTTTCCACTCATGCCGTGCCTGCGGCCTGCCGCAGCCGCGTAAAATCCCACCCTCACTTGACATGTACAGTCTCGCTCCTCAAGCACGTTGCGCTTCCGGCTGTCTGGACATGGACAGCCTCTTCTTGCCGCTTTGATAAAGAAAGTCGTCATCTACACTGTACCCTGCCGAGCTGCGGCGTTACTGCGAATCTTTTTGTACTGCTCATTGCTCTGTCTTTCCTCCCACATCGCTCTGAGAATGCCTCCACAAGCAACAGACGATGACCAAGAAGACACCGAAATTGAACGGCAGCGCCGCCTTCGGCGTGAATCCCAAAGACGACGCCGCAGTAACGAAACCAGTAGTGATTGCGATAACAGGCGGAAACGAGACCTGAATGCACGGCGACTATCACGGTCCCTCTTACCCGACGATCGTGCCCTTGAAATTCGCCGTGAAAATACAACACGGCGTGCTGATCTTCGGAATGCGATCAATAACTTAGCAACTACAGCGTGGTGGGATCGCATCGCCATTCTCAATGCTTCGCAGACGACCAAACCCCTCGGACTCAATTGGAACAGAAGTTGCAAGACTTGCGGCATCAAGGTGCACCATCCTTTTGCATAATTTCTTTGTATTCATCGATGGCTTTCAAAAGGCATTGACAGGGGAAAGAATTCACGATAAATGTTTCGTTTGCGGACCCAAGGGCGATCATTACCAACCTCCGCTCCCACCATACCCGCATGAGTGGGACAATTTCACTCAGAACCGAAAGACCGCCGGCATTTCACGGAAATTAAATAACATTTTTACCCTCACAGCCATCGGTGTCTACAATGGTGATTTCATGAAATTTCCGGATGGTGTTGCGGCCGTGACCTTGGCGGGTGGTCGTACTTACCACCGAATGCTCCCAGCGCACGAGGGCCAGCATGCAATTCGCTGGTTTATTCACGATCCTTCTGCGATATTCACAAAAGGCGCGGAGATGGAGATTCCGCCTTCCTGGATTAACAGTACCCTTGCCGGACTACAACGAGTGAATCCATTCATTGCAGAACTCCAGAATCTCAATTCCTATGATGATAACGACAACATTGCTCTCCACATCGAGCACTCGGACGCCATTAGCAACGAAATTGCGGCTATTGTTTCTCTTGCTCCCGCATCGCCTCCTTCACGCCGAAAATTGGTCATTCAACGGAAGGACCAAGCCGAACCTATCTTTTTGGATCTCTTTTCCCCATTCGTCGAGCCTTTGCATTATCTGCTGTTGCTTCCCCACGGAACCCTTGGGTGGTCTCCCAGCCGTCTGACATCAAGTGGTAAAAAGTTCAGCCAGGCACGATGGTACAGGACACGTTTCTACTTGAACGCTGAGCAGATGTCCACTTTCTCTCGATTGACGGGTGCGGCTAATACTGTGCATTCGACGAAGGTACTGAATTCCCGCAGGCGAATATTTGGTCGATGCTTGGAGCGCTGTAGAGGAGGCCCGGTTAACATATATCCGCCATAATCAGCATTCGGATCCTGACGAGGACGAATACATCGGCACCGGCGACGAAGAACCTGTGGATGATGTTCGGTTGCCGTCCACTTTCGTTCATTCCCCAGCCTGGTCGGCTGCCAACATCTCCGACTGTCTCGCCCTTCGTAAGGCCTTCGGGCCTGTGACCCTGTTCATCACTTTCACCACCAATCCCCGTTGGCTTGAGATCACTTCACAGCTAAAGCCGGGGCAGTCAGCAAATGATCGTCCAGATCTTATTGTGCGAGTTTTCCAACAATATCTTTCCGCCTTCATGAAGGATCTGAATACGGTCCTAGGCCCTATCCTCTATCATATTCGGGTTACCGAGTTTCAAAAGCGAGGTCTCCCACACGAGCACATAGCCGTCGCAGTGAAAAATGTCTCAAGAACTCCTGCTGAAATTGATGCCTTTCTCAGCGCCGAACTCCCTCGCAATGCCGGTCCACTCCGCGAGGCTGTGAAACGCCATATGACACATATTCACGACCCTGCAAAGTCGTATCACCGATGCGGCTGGCCACGCCAATGCCAATACGGTTTTCCCAAGTCAATGAAACCAGATTCATCATTCAATGATCGTGGTTTGTTGCCTACCCCACTCCGTGAAACTTACTTTCCCTCATATTAGCACATTCAGGATATTTTGAGCATCGACGTCGGCATGCGGAGGGCCAATTCGTCGTTTCGCATATTCCCTGGCTAATTCTCAAGTACGACTGCCACATCAACGTGGAATTTTCCACGGGTGCATCAGGAAAAACTGCCTGGGAATTAGTTCCCCAGTTAAATATCTTGCACAATGTGGCTGCCTGTAGCACAGCCCGACAGGTATGTAGCCCCGGTAGTTCACGTAGTCTCTGTAGCACCGCGCCGCCGATATGTAGCACATCATTGTTGCTGCTAATTGCCATGTCGGACCGTGTTGCCGCGTGCCAAGTCTATCACACGCTATGTCAATGGCCCAAAAAGTTTATACACGGGCGAACGCAGACGAAGGCGTTGATGGATTTCAGTCAGCCATGCATTACAGGGAAACACCAGATCTTCAAGTTCGACAAATTATTTAGGATCAACATGTCGAGGTGAAGATGAAATCCACCAAGTCCATTCAAACTCCGCCCATCAATGCCGTGATTGATGGACGTTTATGCCACGTCGTTGTTTTTCTTCCTTTCCCCCACCACCGCGCCCTCCCCAGCCTCGCTTTTGCTTCGTTTTTACTTGTTTTTGCCACTGGCACTTCAAGACCCTCACATCCAAAGACTCAAATCCACACCTTTTGGCCCTCAAGCCCTCAAAACTCAAGCACGCCAGCTGCTTCAAGCATTATCAAGCCCTGTTGCCAAGCCGTCCTTTGCCTTGAGCTCAAGTCCTGCCCCAATTTCCCTGAAACCACTTGAAGCCCTCAAGTTACTCCCCGCTACCTGAAGCCCTCAAGCTGCCTGTTTGCCAACAAGCGTGACGAGGGGTCTGGAATACTTCAATCCCTTCCCAAAGCACGAACTGGCTCTCGTTTCACAGTGGTATTTCAGATTACGAACTCGATCAACAAGTAGGCGACAGGCATCCGGACTGATGGCCCCTTTAGGGTCAGGAGCACGTTGCGTCGAAATCGACTCCTCCGAGCAGCCAGTGTTCGACCGTTTGTACGTTCTTGTTCCTTCACTCACCCGTATTCTCTGATAACACTCCCACTCAGCCTCTTCAGCTCCCCGCGCCTCCTCTCCCTCCTCCCCGGACTCAACGCTTCGCCCATCCTCGGCGCGTTCGCATAGTCACCCCTCGTGCATAGCGCCGTCGTCCGCAACTTTGCCGTCCTCTGCCTCTGCCCCACCGACCCCGCCGCGCCCTACCCACCCCCGCGCCCCCTCGACCAAAAAATCCCCCAGATCCCCGACGCGCACCGCTCCCTCACCAGGCTCGTCGCCGTGCACCTCCGCCGCGGCGACTACACGCGCCACTGCCACTGTCCGCGCGCGGGCTACATGGGCGTGAACACGCACCCTTCGCTGCCCGACCGCTTCCTCGTCCCATCCGCGAACAGCACTGCCTCCCCACGCCCGCGCAGAACTTCGTCTCTCTCCCAGGGCCGCCATGCGGGAATGCGAGGACGAAAAGACCGAGACCGGCAGCGAGGCGATTAGATATTTGTTTTTAGCGATCCAATTTGATTTTAATATATATTATTTATTCCCGTATGAAATAGCCTGAATTGGGGATGATATATGAGAGCTCATGGAACTACCTAAAGCTACTTTGAACTATGCAGGCAATACGTCTACGGTACTACGAGACTATTTAGTTAAGCGCGTGACTACATCAAACTATTGTTGTCTTACAAAGTCTTGGCACGGTGCTACATTGCACTATATTTAGGGGGGATAACTATGCTACTACGAGTGCTACTGGGGCTACGTCGCACTACATCCTCATCGGGATTTTTCCTGATGTGTGGCTCTTTTCCAATACCTTTTCAAGTATTTCTTCAAATCATTAGACCAGGCCAATTGGGCAATACGTAGGCAGCCTACTGATCCCACGACTCCCATGCCGATGCGAAAACCCGTGGACGAAATTCGGGACTATGAAAGGGGGCGATACCTCTCCAGCATTGAAGCTGCGATGCGTCTCGCATCTTTCCATATTTCGGAGAAGAAACCAGGCGTCAAACGGCTTCCGATCCACCTTCCTGGTCGACAGTATGGCCAAATGTCACGCAAAGATGGCTCTGAATCCGATGGCACACTGTTGGTTCGATACATGTCGCGACCCACACATCCTGAACTCGACAACATGACTTATATTGAATTCGGGTCTAAATGTCGACTCGAAAAGCATGATCCGGAGAAGGAAATGCATTCTCTGCAGGTTCTAGAGGACGAGGTCCCGGGTCGACCACGGATGCGAATTCGCTTTTACCAGCCAGAACATGTGGGGGTGTGTCGTATCCAAATGGTGTATCCAAGACACGGCGATGTCTTTTAACTTCGAGCACTCTTGCTCCATCGGAGTGCGCGGAACTGGATCGACATGCGCACCATTGATGGAGTTGTATTCGGTACTTACCAAGAGGCCGCGCGCGCGATGGGACTTTTCGATAATCGTGACGAGGGCATTATGGCGTTCGAAGAATTGTTGGACTCAGGTGCACCACCCACCCAATTGCGGTGGATATTTTCCGTTCTTGCTGTAGAAGGGAGCCCGGCGTTGATTATCTGGGAAGCTCACGAAGATGCCCTCTCTGCGGACATTAGGGATCGTATGTTGCGAGTGACTGCATCTCCCCCACAGGATTTGGTCAGGAACGAAGTTTTAATCGCCCTGCAGAGTCTGCTGCAGAGTCTGGGTAAATCTTTGGCTGAAATTGGACTGCCAGAGCCATCGGAACGCGAGCAAGAGGTTGATGCTGAGCGTCTTCGCTGGGGCGGGGACCCCAGCAACCTTTGTGCTTTCAAGGACGGACTGACACCCGAGCAGGTAAGAGCCAAATTAAATTGGGGCTCTCTCATGCTAATTCAGAGGCTCATAGCGGATTGTTTATGACCGCATTATGGAGGTCGCCACTGTGGAAGCTCCTTCGCCGATCCATGTTGACGGTCGTGCTGGACGAGGAAAAACATATGTCCTCTATCCGGTTATCGGCGCCCTACGAAAGTTGGATGAAATTGTATTGCTTTCCGCGTCCTCTGCTTTTGCTACTAAGAATTACCCTGGTGGTCGAACGGCTCATTACCTTTATGGCATTCCTGTGGAAGAACATAACCCCCATCTCAAATCCTCTGTTGGATCTAGGAGCGATCGTGCACGACTACTTCTGGCGGCCAAATGCCATGTGATTGATGAAATCGGGGGCCTACACTTCAAGGCCTTCGACTGCGCTGATCGTCTCATGCGATCTCTAACTGGAACGAATAATACCTGGGGTGGGCGCATGTTAATAACAGTTGGGGACTTTCGTCAGGTACGTCGACTCTATGCTGGTAATTCGCAACTGGAACACTTCTAGGTTGCTCCTGTTGTTCGCTTTGGAGGAAGAACAGCTATCTGCAAAGCCTCCATACGGACTCAACCAATCTTCCGCCACTTTGAAATTTTGAGACTTGAGAGATCTATGCGTCAACAGTCCGATTTAGCCTTCTCAAATTTTTTGGATTCGATTGGGGACGATTATGTGCATGATTCCGTCGACCTCGCCCGTCTGCAGCATACCCAACATATAGAAGACTTCATCAACTTCGTTTTTCCACCAAGCGTAGTCGCCGATCCGGTTATTTGCATCACACGGGCCATTCTCAGCCCTTTCAATGCTTTTGTGGACGAGTTCAATGCAACCATCCTTCGTACCGTCTCAGGTAATGGTCACTGCTACATCAGCAGCGATACTATTGAGGGTAGTGGAGAAACCTCGCATGAAGATGTGTTCTCTGATCCCGAATTTTTGAATTCACTTCAAGAACCAGGAATACCTCCTCACGAGCTATTTCTGAAAGTTGGGGCTATCTGCAGACTTACTCGCAATTTTGATGCTTCCCGAGGTCTGACGAAGAATACGCGGGTCATCGTGCGAAAGCTTCTGCGGTACACAGTGGAGGTTGAAACAATTTCCTCAGTGGTTGCTGGTAAAGTTCTTGATCCTGTAAGTGAACTTTCATCCTGTCTGAAAAATACGAATTGAGTGTTTGTTAGATACGACTTCATATACCTCGCATCTAGTGTTGCCGCGACTTCAGACTTGAGCCAACGAAGTCGACTCGAAGTCGCCGACTTGAGTCGAGTCAAGTCGAGTCGGGATGGTCGACTCGAAGTCACTTGAGTCGACTTGAGTCGGTTCCGCGGTAGGTCGCGTAATTCAGCCCAAAAACGCGATTAGGAGCATGATCAAAATTTGTGACATAGGTGTCACCATCACATGTACGTGACATTCTGTGACAGCCAAAAAAAATCTATTTTTGCCTTTTGTGTTTTTACGACGTCTAGAGGGCCTAGGATCAATTCCAAAAATATGTCGACTTGGCGACTCAAGTCGACTCAAGTCGACTTGGCCGAGTCGACTTCCAAATGAAGTCGACTCAACAAGTCGCGACTCGACTTTTGGAGTAGTCGCGACTCGACTTTTGGAGTCGCGGCAACACTACTCGCATCAATAGCCACTTTCAGCCACACGGCTTTGAGTTCAATGTTCTGCGGAAACAGATACCCCTTGCACTATCCTATGCGACCACTTTCAATGGCTGCCAGGGACTGACTGTCCAGAAATTAGGACTCGACTTACGAAAAGAAGTGTTCTCCCACGGGCAGCTGCACTCTGCGATGACTCGAGTGCCTAACTCGCAAAATGTTTTGATTCTCAAGTACGAAGGCGACGTATCGACATGTACTACTAATGTTGTGTGGGAAGAACTGCTGTTGTAAATTATCTTCGACTATATGTATTAAATTTTTCAGGGTCAACAGCTCAGCGGCACAGCCAAGGGGGAGCCGGACCGCGAAGCGGTCTGGTGAGCGCTTGTACATAATAAGGAAGCACTCCGATCAGACCCTCGTGGTAAACAACAGACTTTATATAGCGAGGTACAAGTGTTTATATAAAGTGTCTGTCTACAAGAGACTAAGAAAAGTGGCAAACTGATCAAAATTTGTTCCAATTAGAAAAGGGATGGGTGGAACAATTGAAGAAAAATGGTCTTGTCTTGCACGGAAGGGGGTCCTCAATTGTAATATAGATTCAGCGTAGTCCAGCTTCGTTGATTCTTCGGTTCATAAGATAAAGGCACCCGATAATCGCAGCCCCGAAAAAGGATCGTGCACGCTCACAAGATCATGAAGTAGTGATTGATCTGACCCGAACACAAAGCAGAAATGACTAACACCCAAAATTAAACTCAGAGCATATCTTTGGTTCCAAACAGGCGATGAAACAGGTCACGCAAGAGGATTCAGGCAGGTAAGAAGTTGAAAAACATGTCCTTGAATTTTGATTTATTTCTATGTCTTTCTCCATTTTCTATCGATTCATATTCGCAAAAGACTAATTTTAGGTGACTAAATCTTGTTTGCACCTGTAGCAAAAGAGAGTGAAATCCGAGTTCTCATGGGTAGCCAAACCTAATGGTTCAGCAATCACGCATTTTGAGGGTTAGATAACTTCGCATTGTGAGCCAGCAATGACGCCGACCATCCCGACGTCGACGAGCGCAACGGCGACGAAGAAGTCGGCGGGAGGTTGGCGGCAAAACTTGTAAACTCCTAAGCGAGACGTGGGAGATTAACGTCACGGCCATCAAACTGCGCGCCATCGGGGGATAGCAGGGGATAGCACTGAGATACACTGCATTCAGGGGTCGGGTAGACCCGGCCTGCCGCGATTGGCCGCCTACTGCCGAGGTCTGGCTACCCCCGGAGACAGGGTCTGCCGACGCACGTGCGCCGAGGTTAGCCGCCATCTGTCGAGGTGAGGTCGGCAGACCCTGCCGCCCTCTGAGTCCAACCTCCACAGCCCTCGGCGACCTCGGCTCCCTTTCTTTCCACATTGCTGGTGTTCTGTGGTACAAGTTGACCCCCATGCAATGTGTGCCTTGAGCACAGCAATAATCCCTCACTAATCAGAAGACAGTTACCTAATATGATTGCGCCGTCGACCCTGCCAGCGGTGCTGTCGTTGCAGGATGAATCTTCCTCTCCTTTGTCTTTTCCACTTGCTAGCGCGAGGGCGGTGGATCCAACATAGGATTTATTGCACTAGTATGCTACTTAAGACACAGGCTCTTTCTACGGAACCTTGAGAAACGTTGCCTGCGAGATGATGGGAGACGAAATAACGTAAAAGATTGTGGCATTTAACATCACACGATCAGCAATCATTTTCGGCATTAAGTTCGGTACACCGCGGTAGGTTTTGTTTCCAAGAATTGAGTCAAGAAGGGGTTTCGGAACAGTTCTCGAGGTCGGCCCAGCTTGCCCTAGCTCCACAGACACTGCCGACCTCGGGTCTGCCGCGCTCTGGCGCCGTGGAGTAGACAGACCTCTGCCTACCAAGCCCTGAATGCAGTGATAGCGTTTTCTGGTGATGGGGCACCGTTGCTGGGTGCACTGAAAGGGAACGACGAGTCGGTTTTCTAGAGCTCCCCTTTCCCTTTAATCTGGTGGTCGCAGTCCTCCTCGTCGTCTGTGCATAGGTCGATGGGTTCAACTGGCGACGCGACACGTGCCACACGGTGCACGTCGTTACAGCATTGCTGACCTCTGTGTCATTACGCAACAAATCACTTGTTTCTAATCACTTTCACATCGTTACTTACCCGAGTGCGGGTATAAAGACAATGTTGATGGAAGCATGGCTCAGTGTTGTAGATAAGTTGATAAGGGCTTACTCTTATTAAGGGTCAAGCCTTAATAAGCTAAGGCCTTAGTATCGAGCTGGGCGCATCTGAAGCCCTTATTAACCCTTATTGATTATTGATCGTAACCACTGCCCGATTTTCAATTTGAGTGATGGGAATGCAAGCGCTACAGCTCTGACCCGAAATAATTTTCGTACTACCTGCCCGCCGCCATCAACGCAATGCCCCCAAAGCTTGGAGATATCTGGGGTCCGTTCCATCGCAGCAATGACAAGCCCAATGGGAGTCATAACCGCGCAATTCACTGGCGGTGTATCGACGCGGAAAGACCATCAGCCGCGCCAATTGACATTGAGCTGGAGAGCAACTGGGAGATGATGATGAATGAGGCGGGCGCTCCGTTTTCCCAACCCCCTTGGCCGCTCTTTTTGGAGGGATCATACAGAACCCGATCACACTCACACGCCGTGATCGCGTTGTTCCCGAGGAAAGCCTTTACATGGAGCTTCTTGCAGCAGAGCACGGACAAGGAACCTGACGCAGGTGCTCAGGAGGGATCCGGCGACGATTATGAAGGTTGATAGGCCTGTAAAAGCCCGTTTTGTATGCCCCGGCTCCGCGAACCGTATCCGGAAATAACCCTTATTTTGACCCTTACTTTGCCCACCCTTAATAAGCCTTACCAAGAGGTAAGGCCTTAATTTCGACGAGCACCCTTATTAAGACCCTTATCTACAACACTGGCATGGCTTGCGACAACCTCTCCCTCTATGCCTTCGCTTGAAGATCCAAGGCTTGTAGCTATCGGTCTTGGGCTACTCACACATTTGGTGTTCAAAACTACAGAACCTCGTCAGCTTCGTGTGTGGCTGCTCTTGCTCGTTGGCGGCCCGGCAGCGCTTACTATCTCTATAAACTATGCTTTCAGTTCGGCGACCACAGCCGTTCTGTCTGTCTTTAGCATTTATTTTGCCACTCTCCTTACCTCGCTCGCACTGTACCGCTTGTCGCCATTCCATCCGCTGGCTCAGTATCCTGGTCCCATCTTGCACAAGCTGTCGAATTTTCAGATGGTTCGCGTTGCGTTGACCGGAAAGAGGCACTTGTACATCACTGAGCTGCACAAGAAGTACGGGTCTCATGTCCGCGTTGGTGCGTACCTGCGTGAATGCTTCATCATCTTGTATTAAATCCGCTAGGTCCGAATGTCCTTTCTGTTGTCCATGTCGACGCCATTGCTGCAACCCTTGGCACCAAGCCCGGAATGCCCAAGGGGGAGAGTAAGTGGATGATTTTCGCCGTGCCTCCATCGGAGTTGACTTCTCAAAGTGTATCACTCCCTCCAGCCATCGAATGAACCCACCAGTCTCATAGGGACGCTCGATATGGCCGAGCATGCCGAGAAGCGCAAATCCTGGTCGCAGGGATTTACTCCGGCAGCTTTGAAGGAGTACGACCCTATCATCCAAGGTCGGACGAACCAGCTTGTCCAGAGGCTCGAGCAGCAAGTTGGGACCATCGATCTAGGGAAGTGGATAAGCTACTTTACGTACGCATTTTGAATTTTTCCCCCCTTATTTCATCCTCACTGCCCACCGTTTTAGTTTTGATTTTATGGGTGACATTGCGTGAGAAGCACCACCTCTCAGCTGGCATTTGCTGATACTCTCGCAGGTTTGGTGGTGGGTTCGAGATGATACGCGAGGGCGACACGAAAAACCTTTGGCCCGTCATCATCATGGCAATGAAGCGCGTTTTCCATCTCGCCTCTCGTTCCTCTAATACTTCCTCTCCAGGGCCGGCAGCATTACGTTCGCTGTTCCATGGGTCAGGGGTCTCGCCTCCCTGCTCCCAATGGGTGACGATTTCAAACGCATGCTCTCTTTCGCTGCGGAGCGCGTTGACATCCGACAGCGGCGCGGGCCCATCAGTAAAGACCTCTTTTACCACATTACGGACGAAGACTCGGTAACGGGGCGCAACATCACCCCGCCGGAAATCCCGCAGGATATCATGCTTGCTACGTCCTCTGTATTGGCGAACCTGTTCTACTCGCTCCTCAGGAATCCCGATGTCTACACAAAGTTGAAGAAGGAGATCGATGACGCCTTCGGTGCGGACGAGGATACTTTGGACGTTGCAAAGCTGCAGAATATGGTGTATCTGAATGCCTGCATGTGAGACTCCCACCGCTCGTTTGCCGCAGCGGCACATTGACTTCGCGCTTCAAAGTAATGAGGCCTTGAGACTTTACCCCGCCGTCCCTACCTTCATCTGCCGCTCTCCAAAGGTCGGCGGAGGACCCGTACTCGTTGCTGGACGGTAAGATTGAGCGAAGGCTGCGGATGACTTGTAAATTGACACTCATCCATTCGAAGGGTTGTCCCGAGGGCACTAATATTCTCCTCCCATTCTGGGCGCTCCAACGCGATGCCAGATACTTCTCGATGCCTGATAAATTCTGGCCCGAACGGTGGATAGAGCGGACGTTCCACAATGAGAAGACAGACGGTTCCAACCCTACCTTCATTCATAACCAGGCAGCATTCTGTGTAAGTTGCGTTGGGTGCATGTACTCTTTGCTGACTTTTCTTCCTTCCTCCAGGCATTTTCCCAAGGATCACAACAATGTTCGGTATGTGAGGATACGACCCCTTGATTGAGCTCGAACTGCTTTTGATTGAGCTTTGACTGACGGGAATATTCCATCAACAGGGCAAGGCTTTGGCGTATCGTGAGATGCGCGTGGTGGTCACGATGATCCTGAAGAAGTTTGATATCGCGTTTGAGGAGGGGTACAACCCTCAAGATTGGGAAGCGGGGTTGAGAGACGACACGGTCATTGTCAAGGATAAGTTGCCTGTGACTTTAACAGTTCGAGGGCATCGTGCTTGATTCAACTGCATCGGTGTACTTCATAGCTGATTGCAGTCTGATCGATGCGCTTCCTAGTTTGAGACTGTACCTGTATTCGCATTAAAATTTCCAGATTTTTCATGGGCCCTTGCTAAGTTGGGAGGGAGCCGCAGAAAATTTGGTGGGCGATCAATGCCATCAAAATTGACTGAACTAACCTCTGATTTCCCTCTGAGCTCAAATCCTCCCCTAATGCTCTAAGGTATTTGTAGCACTGTTTTGGAGGCCAAAAATATGACTTGATTTTATTCGGGGCCAAATTGAGGCTACTATCAGTGACTAGGAACCTGGCCACACTAGGAACCTGGCCATAGGTCAAATATAGCACCCTAGAGTGTGTGATATGTCCCCTGTGCATTTGCACAATGGAATATGACCCATTGCGCATCTCGAGACCAAATTTCAGCCTAAAGCAATAAGTTGATCCAAAGCTGTGCTCGGATTGATCGCGGTCCGGAGGGTGAGAACGTCAATTTGGTAACTCCGAGCAACCGTCTCGCTTGTTTCTCGACCAATACTTGGTGGATCCGGGACTTTGGGGGCTCGTTCCTCTGGTATAATTTGGGGCTTCCTTCTGAGTATGCAGCCCTCGGCGGAGAGCTTGCCCTGCATCATCCAACTCACCAACACAACGGGAACGAAAACTCAATGTTCGCAAACTGAAATTCGAGATCCCGAGAGACTCTTGAAGACTATCGTTCCAACGCCTTGCAGTATCCAGCAGAATGGGTAAGGCTTCCATATCCCCGATAATACGACACCTGAACTCTTTCCCATCCCTCCTGATATGACTACAGAGAGAAAATCACCGATTCGACCCCGAAAAAAAGTTTAAATGTCGGGTTCTCAACAGTATACCTCGAAGCTGGAGATATTCGTTCAGGTTGGTCCATTTGGTTCCAATGAACCTCCCGATGACTTATTTTGGCGTACAACCCGTTACCAATGGCGCACCACTCCGATTTAGATGAAAGTCCGCATCCTGCTGCTGAAGGCTTGTGTAAAATGTCTCCGCTACTCCACTTTGGCAAGTTCCAATGTATGATATAAGTGCCCGGAATACATTATATAGATCCCACGTACACTATAGCCGACGGTGGGGACCCGCATTGGCCGCCAACAACGGACTTTCAAGGGTGGCCAGGATCCCTGTCAAGTGCCCTTTCGGGAAATCCTTGAAAACTAAATTCGTAGGGCACTCAAAACGGCACCGAAATTATCGCAAATATGCTTAATTTCTTCGCAGTACCCGCGCCTATTGCATAGGGCCCACAGACCTGGGAAAATATCCCGTGGTCTATCGCAATCGGGCCCAAACCCCTTAGGTGGCCAGGTTCCCAGCGCGATATAGTACTAGATCATTTCTCTCTTTCGCAAAGGTGCTGTCGATAATAGAAACGGAATGGAGGTTCTGGGAGTTAGCGTATTGGAAATGACAAGAAGAGTGCTCCCGCTTGCTGCCCACTCAATTCCCGCTCTGCCGTGAGATTCGCCTTCTGCTCCCCATTGAGCTCGGTCGCATAATCGCGATGCGCGGGGATCGTCTCGACGATCAACGTCGCCGCCCGCGCGAACTCGATGAACCCGCGCTCCATGTTCAGCGTGACGGCCTCGGGGCCGGGACCGCCTGCACCACCGCCCCCAGTCCCAGTGGCGCGGGCCATGAGGCTGACCCCGGCCTTACGATGCGCCTCCGCGAGGCGGAGGTACTGCTTCAGCTCGCGCCCCGGCGGAGGCGGTGACTCAGCCGCAGCAGCAGCGAGCTCGGAGATCATCGCAGGGCGTGTGGGGGGTGCCATGAGAGTAGTTTAGAGTTCTCAGTTTAGACGCTAAAACCCAAGCAGCACCAATCGTACCGTGTGATCCACACAGAATCTCGAGTCCTTGCGAAAGAAGGAACGCTTGAGTTAGACTCGACCCGCGTCCTCGAATCGTTACTTACAAGTAGTAATCGTAATCCGTAGCCGAGATGGACGTCAAGGCGAGGAAGAAGCAAGGCAGTTTGTGGCGGTGCACGCAGCATCATCATCTTCTGATTCCATGGCTTGTTGATGAGACTTCGGCTGTTGAGTTTTCGTTCACGGCTGGACGTAGACTAAACGAAAACCGGTTTGAACTTTACCAACAGTCAGTTTGATGCTTCTTTTGAGAGTGTGTCGCTTTCGCTTTTTTGCATCAACCTGGATGCAAGACAAGGGGTGTCTGACGGAGGCTTAGACCGGGACCAAGACCCCAAGATGTCTCTTTTCTTCCCTTTCACGCTTACATCGCTAACCCGTCCTTTTTCTTAGCGTTTTCAATTTCGATTTGAATCTTGAGCTTTTTGGATACAGCTGAACTACCATCGCCTCGGTGTGCCGTCGAAGAAAAATTCCATGTAAATTCTGATGTACAAGACCTGGATTCTGCATTCCCTACTTTTCTCGATTTCAATCCGCGCAACTCAATTTTCTAAAACCAAAGCGGCAGCCTTTGCCCCACGGGGTTTGATGTTGCATTCAAAGGGCTTGGGATACCTTCGAGAACAAGCAGCTTTAGATTCCAACTGGTAATTTCTGAGTTGAAATGTCACTAACCTTAGCATGCCGCTCCCGTATTCGCCAGAAGGCTCAATAATACGTCCATTACTGTCAACAGCAGCGGAAATGTCGAATGTGGCAAGAACGGAAGCGATGGTAATGAACAGCGATGAGTTAGCCAGCCTGCGCCCAGGGCAGGTTCTTCTCCCGAATCCCCATGGCGCCTCTGGATCCCTGACCTTGAAATCAAGTTTGCCGTCATCGGTCAGGAAGCGCTCCGGTTTGAAAAGGTGGGGCTCAGGATATACAGCGGGATCGTGCAGTATTGCCCTAGTGTATTGAGTGAGTAATGGTCAACTTCCAATGATGGTATGAATCTCACCATGAGTTGGGAAAGATCACAGAGCCAGCTTTGAGATGATATCCATTGTAGGTGTCATCAGTGGAAAGCATATGAGGGAATGCTGCCAGAGTTAAAGTCAGCCATTCGGCCACTTGATCCTGGCACGTACCCAACGGGATAACGGGGTTCCACCTGCCCACTTCTCGAATAATGGCGGTAATGTACGGCAAACTTGTCTCGTCGGAATAGTTCGGGAGCCGCCCGGACACAACTCGATCAATTTCCTTTTGTGCCTTGGCCTGAACATCGGGGTAAAGACGCTGTGGGTCACGTCAGTCGAATAATCATACATCCGAACGATGGAAAAACTCACCATGGCCAGGATGAATGTCGAAAGAGCGGAAACCATCTGTGAATAAACATTAAAGCAGGCTCAAAATTTGATGCAACTGACGTACGGCTGCTGAACCATTTGCGAACATTGCCGCTGTGGCCTGACGGACTGCCGTTTCATCACTGGCTTCGCCACTCGTCAATATCTTGGACCCAATGGATGGCACGTAATCGTTTGTAGCCTGAGCGAAGATAAATTACTGGGGGGGGGGGAGGGGGATTCCAATCGACCTACGATTTTATTCTTCAAAACTTCGAAAGGCACATGCGCCGCAATATCAGCTGATTTGTGCCATTTTTTCGCTTGGCGTTGAAATGTGGCAAACGGAAACCAGGCCGGTACATATTTGACTGGAGTAGCGGTGAGTCATTTCATGGATTATAACCTGTTTTCAACGATGAACTCACGAATAGGCAAAAAATCAACCAAGTATGTGCCAAACAACCCGGTCTCTATTAATGCCTCAACAGCTTGCTTCGCTGCCGCGATGAACGGGTCTGGTTGACCGGACGGTTGTACTTGGAGGCCGAAAGAAATTTCCAGCGCCAGTCCACTGGCCATACTACGAATATCTTGCAGTTAGATTTGCGGTCCATCGAATAATCAGAGGTAGAAACGCACTGCTGTATGTGCTCCCTGAAATTTTGCGGCGTAGCCATGAGATTCCGGAAGAAGGTCTTTGTCCACTTGATTTCTTGTTCCTGGTAGCCCTCAACTGCGGTTGCGGTGAATCCTTCACTAAATATCTTTCGATGTATGCGCCAATCCTCGCCGTGTGGCATAAACCCAAAATGCCATCCGAGTCCAACACTACATATCGAAAATGAGATCGGGGACTAGAAAGCACGACACAGGAATAATTTACAGTTCGCCGAGCATTGGCATCCGAGGTCTGGGCAGTATATAATGAGTCTTCTGGATAAGAGCTCCCACAAACTTCACCTATCAGAATAAATTGCGGATTTGTAGCCGAACAGCGCCGAAGCTGCCTCGGCAGAATTTACGACAAGGATTTCCGTTCCCAACACATTCATACGGACCACATCAGAGCCTGTATTCATTCATTCAGTGGTTGCTGATTTTTTGCGACAAGAGGAACAGCACGCACCGTATTTGCGACTCCACTCTTGATACACTAGCCACTGTTCTTGAGAAGGAATGTCCAAGAGGTTCCCGATAATTGGCAATGGGCGAGGGCCAGGAGGAGTTGGACGAGAATCACCCCGGACATATTTAACGAGAATCGCCAACGCGCCGACTGCAGCGACGCCGGAAATGAGTTCTGGGGAGAGAAGGCTGAACATTGTGGGATGCCATTCAGCGGCGCCGAGCCTGCGTATATATACGCAATGCCAAGTCCGCCCCGGCAACCAAGTTACCTCATAGTCTCGGGATTCAGGTCATGACTCCTCAACTATGGCTTCCGACGGAGAAGGAGAGAGTGAATTCTACGGGGCCAAGCCCGGTGGTGGGTAACGGCGATAGATGTCCCTCGATACAGGCGAGGGGTATTTATTCGAGGTCTAGACTATTTCTTCCTCAGCCGGTTTCAGTGAAAAGGATTCAGACAATCGGAGAATACAATTCCGAGATGTTGCGTTGACAATGATCTGGGCAGGTGGGAGGCTGGAAACAAACCAGACCATGTCTGTGTCCAAATGCTTCATAATAGTCCCCATAGGAAGTCTACTTGGTCACCGTGACGGGAAGCGGGTAAACTCGGATCGCTTCAAGTTTCGTCGCGGCTTGTCATCGCTGTCCCGGGCCTTCCCGCCTTCGTGCCGATGCACCCAGTCACTGTCATGGCTAAGAAAGCTGTCGCATCGGAGAAGGAGACCACCGAGGGGCAAAGGCAAGAGTACTGGTTAAGATGCAGAGGGCAAGTCGTTGTCTACCAAGGGCCTGAAGCCGGCTACCGCGGTAAATTTAAGGCTGTCCGAGGGGGTGGTGGGTAGCGACTGAACGTCTGAGTAGGTTCGCCATAGTACTGGATTGATACTGGATTATTTCGATCAAATCGACAGTCACGCGTCACGTACCCCCATGTCGATATCGAAATTTGGTCGAGGTCACACGTCACGCAGGCGACTGTCGAATAGGTTGACAGTCACGAGAATCCCCCAAAAATCACTATAAAATTAAAAGATAAAATTTCCTGTCTGTCAGTGTCCTCAAAAGTTCGAAATCTACCTATTTCTCTCATCTGTAAGCCCCCTGGTGCTCTTTCCTCGCCAAACAGCCCTTTTCTTGACCCAAATCAACACCAACAGAAAAGAAACATAAAATGAACATAAAATAGAATAGGTAACATGGAATAAATGCAAATATTTCTGGGATGTACTAGGTGTCTTAGCTAATGAAAGGTGCACCATTTCTGCGGAATATCAAATTTTTTGTCCCTGTCACGCTCAGCTGGGGGGTATGTCGAAATGTCAAATAGGTCAAACCGGTCACGCATCACGCCCGGTGTCGATTTGAACGAAAAAATCCAGTAATCTCTGCGAGAAACATGCCAAGGCGACGACGGAGGCTCTCGGGAAAATCCAGGAAGGACAGGCGTTCAACTGTTGCAAAGGATTTGTTCCTCATCCAATGTGATTTGATTTGATTTGATTTTGATTTGAATTTCTATTTACGCTGTACCTGGCCCGAGGGCTACATAGCAGTACTAAACTAGATTAATCAAGCATGGGGGTGGGGGAAGAATACATGAGTGGGGGATGAGAGACCATTTTCTAAGTATAAGAGAGGGAATAATAGATATGTAGGGCGCGGGGATCAATGAGAGGCGCAGGCTGGTTGATGCAGTAAGTTAACTACTTGGGCATTGGGTGAGGATTATGGATTATATATATAAGTATAGTAAGATATCACGAGACCTGTATGCCATTCCAAATGCACTTTTAAATGTTCCCCACATATTTTGGTGTTTTCCCCCACTTTTATCGGGAATTCGGTGACTTTCCCCACACCTTTTCACACTTTTGAAGCTCAAAATAAGGGGATTTCTCTTACTTTTATTACCCAACTTTATATTTCAACAACTTTTGTTTCAAACTTCACCAACTTTTTTGGTTCGAAAATTTGATATTGCTCAAATTGACACCTAAAGCACTAGATCTTGATCCCCCACAGGCCTAACCATGCTAGTTTCACCCCAGGAGTGGAAATACAGTGAGCATCAAACATCAAACACGATCACGTGTCACCCGGGCCGGCAAGCATAATGCCTGCTTGTCCAGAGATAAACTTGCTGTGAGTCCAATAATTGGCACAGAGTGGATATTATATTCCCTAATGTTCATTTGGACTACCCGCAACCTCCTGCCTATGGTACGACAGTTGGATCCAGAACCGATGGCTTATTAGTCAGAGGCATTCAGTATGTGTGTTTTCTGGATACTCATCCGCAACCGGTTCCAGATTTGGTTTCTAGTGTATAGTTCCAGGTCTACTGACTCAGGACTCACCATAGACCCAGACGTGCGTGTATTCATAATGTAAATCCAGAAACTGTTAAATTTCAGGCATAGGTGAATTCACAGCTTATCAACGCCTTGGGGGATGTCTTGTCCTTCTTCACTCATGTGTGAACCGGTGTCGCAGAGTTCACCTTGAACAGGGCAGGCTTAGCCCCGAGAGTGACTGAGGCCTTGGGGATTGCACGGACTAATAAGTTCCTTCAGAGGTTGCACAAGAGTACTCAGAAGATAAGGCAAAAGGTGAGGACTGGTTTGCTCATCACGGCAATACTGAAGCGCTGCTACAGCTGGTGGTAGCCTTGGTTGAATGGTGCGAGGAAACATGGTATGTGAATGCATTGGTATCCAAGATGTGGCTGATCATGACATCTTGCAAAGGTTGACGCCTTCCCGGAGGTGGCTTTTGCATTAATACCTTCAACCGTCGACAAGCCTATCACATTGTTGCTGGTAAAGACCAGCTTCGGATACCATATTATCATGGAAAATCTCTTGAATGCTATATTTCGGTACTGTAACTAACTTTGAAAATAGGTTGAAGGTAGATGGTGAAATTTGTCCCAAAGGTGGAGGTTGATCTTTTGCGTTTTCCTTCTCGTTTTCCTCCATGTAATAATTTGCGGTCATTCAACGATGGAACTAATGTATGAGCTTGGTACGAGCAACTCCAAACTAGGTCCTGAGATCTGAGAGCTGGAATGATCCACACTGAGGAAGCTCCCAACATGCTGCAACCCGATAAGAATTACTTGACCTACCCCTCTTCTGACCCGCATGTTGAGGTGTGGTCAGACACAGGTCAGTCCTTAATTAATACTGCAAGGAAAACGAATTGTATTTTACAAGATTTCTCCATGGGTGTCTGGAGTATAATATCTAGGGTGTGGATGCAACCCACAATAAGGTGGATAGGAACTGGGGCAGGGTGGAGACAATGCCTATGCCAAGCCAAAGCAGGTTCCTGAGATTAGACAAGGTAGAATCTACTGTACAAGAGATTCTAGCAAGGTTATATGTGTTCTGAATAAATTAAATATGATCGCAATGAGTTCCTGTGTTGCAACATTAAGAAATGTTAATGCTGATGCTCCTAGTCTCTGTGTGTTATCACCATAGCATCTGGGGGTTAAGTGTAAGGCTGGCACCACCACCTTACCATATATCGCCAATGTGCTTATATATGATCCGAACCGTGAACACATAACCTGTGTTTATAGTGCTGTTTTAGTGTAATGGTTAAGGTGGTCGGATCATCATAACAACCCTCTTACATTAAGGGGCCCGACCGCACAGGGTCCTTAACCCTTAACGTCTTCTCAGATCTATATCCTTGAAACCTGTGCTATGGGTTTCAACTGTGGGAAGGTCCTGTAATGTTGTCGTGTGAGTCTAGTGATGCTAGATGGGTGAAAAAGTAGGAACCCGGGCGATTCATGACACCCTGTTCCATTCAAATCAAATTCAACCCAGATCCAGCAACACCCCAGGTGTCTCTTCCACAAGGGCAACTCAAATGAAAAAGAGATTTTAAATAATATTAGCACCAATTGGTGGATATCACCATGACATGTATTATTCCTCCCTCTTGCTCACATCTTACTCTGATTATATTCAACTCAAATTCCACACTCCTTTCAGTGCTACTGAAGAAATACCGATGCAATCAATTGTAGCTTGGTCTTTACTTCCAATCAAAATCTGGAGTTTGGGAATCTACATTCAAACTATGGTCCTCATATCAAATTTGCGAATAGTGGCAGAGTCAGCAGAAGCTTTCTGCACTCCTCCCTAGGCCTCTCTTTTTTCAGGGTTGAATTTCACCAAGAAACAAACTGCCTCTTTCAAGAGGTCCTGATTAGATACAACACTTCCTGTTTTTCACCTAATTCCAAGTCCTGAACCAGCACATCTTGGTGGCAACACTAAAATAGTCACCTTCCACAGTTGGCCAAAACATACTGGATCTTGAGAACTTCCACTCAAAATGAAACCTACAGATTAAATAACCAAGTTCAGCATACAACACATCTGTTCATAACATAGCCACAGTGATCTCACTGAAAGATTGTAATATAAACAACTATAGGAGCTCAAAGGATCTAGACCAAGATGTACTATAGGAAGATACATATATGAGGCATCCCTCACACAGTAAGAGGAACTTTATGTTCTGAATCTTCGCCATCAGCCTCGGACAACACTGACTGGTCAACCAATCCAATAGGTGCATGCAAAATTTCCAGCTCTACAATATTGTTCTGATATGTGTTATTGATGGTTGTCAGCCTTGAGTCAATTTTGGCAACATCCTTTACCTGGGATGCCCTCTCAAATAGTGGTCGAGCAGCCTTCCAGAATGTGATTGCCTTGAAGGTATGTCCGTGGTTACTTGCAAGATCTCCGAGACGTAGCATGCACTGTGCTCGACTGTGATGTACATCCATAGTAGTGAATCCCATCAGGGCTACTTGATAGAGATTACTTCCTGTGTCTTCATCTTCATTGACAATGAAGACATCACCCAGAAACAGAAGTGCCTTATGAAGATCCAGTTTCTCTTTGGATTTGTAGGCATATCCTAGGTATACCATTGGCCGTTTGTACTGTCCAGAGCCCATCGGCCATGCTTTGATATTGGCCAGTCATTCCAGACAGAAGCATTCAACTTCAGTGTCTGTTCCGCAGACAGCATCGAGACATTCCTCAAATCTGATCTGTGCAGGACTAAATTTCCCCTCTCGCAGTTCAACCGTTGCCTGAAACATGTTACACATGGGAATTATATCTTTCCCCAAGACACCCGAGCTCTCTCTAACCGTATTCAAGTTGTGGTAAAAATCTTCCTCGGCCCCACCAATTGTCGTGTCTATGTGCGCAATATTCAGCAATGCCATTGCATAAAAGAAGGAATCCTTCCCAGGAGAAGTGGTTTGAACCACTTCACTGAATATTTGTCTAGCCTGTGAATATTCGGATTTCACAAGATGGATCTCTGCCTTGGCTCTGGCGATTGCGTGGTCAATAGTCCCTCCGCAAAGGCCACCAATGATCACAAGTTCTTTTGCCCTGGAGAGCTGTGCTGCACTTTCCCGGTATTCCCCAAGATATGTTGAGCATATGGCTCCAAGATGATTGGCTCTAAGCTCCATCTGACACAAGTGGCTGGTAGCGTGTACTCTGTAGCATTTCCAGTGAGAAGCCTATTTCGAGTCTGGCATCACACAGCGAAGGCAAAAGTGGTGGAATATCATCCATCAGTGGTGTATGGTCACGTCCAGTGGTGCGGTAGAATGTGTTCAGATATAATATGCACTGTATGCTATCACGAATGTTTGAATCACTGTCATTCAATCCTCTTTTCAAAACATCATGAAAGTTCGCCAGGTTCAAGGTTATTTGATTGACCACACGCTGCGGTGATTCTCCCTCGAGGTATTTCCTGTATAGCCTCAAGAGAACATGGAACCTCTTGTGAATAGCATGTATATGGGACTGTGAAAGTGGCAGGAATTGCTGAATATAATCTCTCAGAGGTGTCAGCAGCGTTATTCGCTTGTTGCTATCCTGATACACCAATGAAGTTGCCTGCAACACAGCTTTGCAACTGAGTCTATTAGGAATTCCAAGGCCACCTTGGATCAGTTCGGCATCCGAGAGTCCGTTTGGAAGAATTGAGAATAGACTGAGTAATTCTCTGCTGTGAGGGGTGATCCGAGGACTCGAGAGAGAGAGCCTAATAGATGCATCCAGATTTGATTTTCGATCAGAGCCCACAGAAAGCAAAGATGTTTTCTCGGTTTTCCAGCGGGCTAGAACATTAGACAAGCCTTCATAGTCAGCCAGATGTGCTATGAGATTCACTGCCAATGGCATGTAATCTGTGAGTCCTGGGATTTGGTCCATTTCCGGGGTTGTAATAGAATTATCTGTAATTTCCATGAAGGTTTGTAGTGCGGCTTCATCAGATAGAGGTGCCAGAGACCACAAGAATGGATGGGTCCATCTAACTTGGCCAGGCCTCTCCGCTCCTCGCATTGTGACCTTATTGACATCAGCAAAATCATCATCAAAGTATTAGCACCTACAATTAATCCAAGCTGTTCCACCTCTGCAAGGAGGGACAGAAGTTCTTCAACACCAGCACGAGACTCCAGGGGCTCCCAGACCGTTTCCAGGTTATCCAGAATGAGAAGACAAGACATTTGCCTCGAAAAATAGTGGACAACAGATTTTGTGATATCTTTGCCCAGATTCAGTCCAACATATAGTCTGATCAGGGCAGCCAGTTCCATGCTGGTGGTTGCAGCTTCAGCACTGACAAACAGTCTCTGCTTAAATTTGGCAGAAGTCTGTGGATGGTGAAGTGCAGCTCTTGCAAGGCTTGTCTTGCCCATTCTACCACCCCCCAGAATAGCTATTCTGGGCGAAAGCTGACCGAGTGATTTGAGAATATTGTCCAACTCCTTTTCGCGACCATAGAATATTTTAGGTTCAGACGGTAACATAGAAAATGAGTTTGAACTTGTGAAAGGGCTGAATCCGGAAACTGAGGTTTTACCTATTATGCACCCCTTGATATACCTGCATCAAAATGAGAGACATGGACCAGATGTCAACTTTCAGCATACCGATAACTGTTCTGAGATTGTACTGGTCTCTGAAAGTGTTTCAATCACTATTTGAAATGGATTGAGCAAATGGGGGCCCAAAAGCATCATTGATCTCATGGAGGAGCGGCAAGGCAACTGTCACACAAGTACTGATATTCTTGAGGTGAATTTCGCTGAGGCTGGGCCGACGGGGGGCCATTATGGACATAAAGATTAATATGGAGGTCCACCTTTATGTACGCGCCGGCGGGTATCTATGGCTACTGCATGCGCGCGCACGCAGGCCCCCGGTCACTTGGGGTAAGCTCCATCCGGAATATAGTAAATCTGCGAAGAAAATTTCGAGTGGCTCTGTGCGTCATAGGTCGGTCTGTGATAAAGTAAATCAAGAGAGCCCGAGATTTTTTTTGCGATGCAAAGGTCTCTGAGGCAAAAATTTTGCAGGTGAAAACGAAGCCTCCGGTGGAGAGGAAAAGCCGCTGAATTGGGCGAGAATGCCGGCAACAAGAGCAATGTCGGGGGATTCCGTTGGCAACCGGCCATCAGACGAACTCGCCCCAGCGCTGTCCTAGCGGGCGCTGTTCTCCTCGAGGTGTGAATATGTATACGTAACGTACCTCGATCTCATCGGAAGTTCGTAGTCAAAGACTTGAGGGCGACGCCCACGGACTTTGCTGGCACGAAGTCTGATGTTGAAGAGGCTCAAGTCAAGTCCAACCCGCTAATTTTTTCTGCTACAATGTTCAACGACCATTGAAGAATTGTGAGTCCTACCTAGTCTCCCAATGCCAGACTCAAAATATAAAAAAATTAAGACAGGCGAAATTTTTGTTTATATTGAGTCTGATTCAGTTGTCGATGGTCAAACCGCCGATGAATTCACGTGATTTTCACGTGTATTCACGTGCTGTTCTGACATTGAATCCTGCTCTTGTTATTGCAATTTACACTTCTGCCATTGAGTGGGCCATAGAAGGAAGCAGCAACATCCTTGAATTTTATTGGCGTGCTCGGACGTAGGAGTGCAGCTTCTGAAGTGTGGGAACAGCACTTGAAAGCACGTGCTTGTCACGCGTTTGGTTGTCCAAATCCATCAACGGCTTAGGTTCGGAGCAAGCCTGTCTCCGGTCCGGCAAGCCGGACAATCTCGGAGTGCGTGGAACACGTGAATATCATGTGATCTGAGAACGGCGGCTTGGTCCGAACCTATCAACGGCTCGGCTATCGACAATTGACCCCCGTCGCCAAGCGAGCGGGGCATCTGCTGTCGCGGCAAATCTGCGAAGTCACCGAATCCGGTGTCGTGTCTGAATTCCATGAACGGCGCTCGGTGCGAATTCTGATCGCGCGCCCATGTGGAATAGTTGTGTATTCACGGCGTTATGGGCCCCCCGCGCCCAACATCTAGACTAAGTTCCCACTTTGCGCAATGAGGACCATAAAGCGGTGGAATGCTGAAGGTACTCAACTGGACCAGCAGCCTCGCGTTGCATTGTGCTCGACAGCTTCACTCCAAGTCACCCAGACGGTCCAGTTGCACTGCGTTATAAGTTGTATAAGGCTCTGAGAGCAGGATACAAATGTCGAGAACGAGAGAGATTCGTGCTGATTTTCATAGAGTAAATCTGACCAAATTCCCGAAAAAAATGCAGACCGACCTTACCCCAAGTGACCGGGGGCCTACGCACAGCCAACCAAGCATAGTGTTTTTCCGCGCCACTAACGTATGTTTTCAGCTAGCCCCTCGATGGGCCTGGACATTAAAATTCTATATTCGCCGAGGCCGCCTCGACAAAAATAGAATTTGGCATCTTGAGGGGCTGGCTGAATGCCGTGAATGGCAGGCATGAGCGCTCACTGGAGCCACTGCCCGATGGCTCTCGGACCTGCACAAAACTGGCAGACATTCACGCCATAATTTGGCAGTAGCGGTCCAGGCGCAACCTGTCTAATATTCCGCGGAGGTATTGTCCGTCTGGATCAGCGGAGATAGCACTAGATAGCACTGCAGCGAGCAGCGGCAACCATACATAGAGATGCGATGGAGTCGGAGTGGAGATGCCGAGTCCGGCCATAGCACATAATCGCCTGAAGTACCAGGTCACCCGGTCAACGTTTGGATAGAAGAGCGTAAGACACCACACGCAAAAAGAGAAGAGATTTGCCCTACTCGCTGCTCGTTGCGGCAAAGGGGAATCGAAAACGCAGACCCAAGAAGTGTCGACGTCGAGTGAGGCAAGAAGGCCTTCAAGGAGCCCAGGGAGAGTGCGAACGGCCAAAATCGAAATTAAGACCATTTTTAGCAACTGAGCAAGGTTTCAAAAATGAAGGCCGAACTTCGGGAAAGTCAAAGTCGAGTTCGGGTTGAATAGGGGACTTAAATTAGTCAGGAACGAAAGGCAGGCTCTGGCGCAGCGACAAGGTGCAGCTGAACGAGGAACGAGAAATGCCATGACCAACACAATCGGATTTGAGGAGCGGTGACAAGTGAAGTCAAAACTGTCAAATACCAACAACTAAAATGAAGCGAATGAGTGAAAATCGAAGAGCCCGCAGGTCGCTCCGTGGCTGCCGAGGGTGTCGATTCGGAGTCGACTTGAGGGCAATCAAGCTGAAGTTGATTTTCAGTTGGATCTGTCGGAGTTTAGGTGAAGAGAGTCAAAGTCGACGAGTCCAGATAATTGAGTTGCTGAGCCGAGAGTCGGCGGCAAGCCGGAAAGGTGGCGCCACCATGCTGAGTACCACCACCGAGGTTCAATTTTGAGTAGTCGCGTGAACCGAAATCGGTGTGTATCACAAATTATCGCAAAGGCTGGCATCGAGTACAGGCATCAAGCGATGAGTGGCAAATACACATGGACGTGTCAGGATACTGAGGAGAGTTTCAGTACCACGAGAGCGACCTCAAGGCGAAGATTTGAGGAGAGTCGACAGTGGCGGTATCCCTCATGGCGTGCTGCCCAGTGCGCGCGTATTTTAGGCTCGTGACCAGCCTACCTACGTGTGGCAAAAATTGTGGCGAGCACTTTGCCGTAGGCAGGCTGGTACAACTCGGGACAAACAAAAGAGGAGGAAATTTTCAAACTCCGAGCTCAGCCGTTTTGTTTGGCTCGAGTTGTACCATTCTGCCTACCGCAACGTGCTCACCACATTTCTTGCTTATCATAGGCAGACTGGTTGCGAATCTACACGTATTTAACCTATCACCGAGATGCCCGAGACGGTTCACTGCGATGCTTCCGCCGCCATTCCTTGCATTTTCTCATTCACCGTATCATAGTCCGTATCCGTACATCCCATTCGATCCCAAACAGCCTCTCTATGTGCCTCTTGCTCCCTCCATATTTATTTCACAACCTTGTTTCATTTTCCATTTCATCTCCCACCTATTTCCTATTTTTTCTGTATCTACTTAGTAATGGTTTCGATGCGATCCGTTACGCCCCCGCTTCCGTCTGTCGTCGTTCACTCACAACCTTCGTCGCAGCTGTGGACCTGTGACGTAAGTGTTGACCATTGTTGTCCCACGCAGACTCGAACTAGGGCAACGCCGATGCTAGGTTTTGATGACAGTCGACCAAACCTGACCGCGAACAAATTGGGAGGATATTGGCGCTCTTCATGGAGGACTCGACGACGAATGAGCTGCTTCCGAAATGGGACAGGGGCATTGATGGGGAACTTGATAACTATATTGTGGTCGACTCCGGGCACTTTTGAAAAATCTAAAACATAGCAACTCGAGAGAAGTGTATTACTAACCCCACTTTAATTAGAGTATAAATTCTGTGTTAGGATAAGATTGATATTTGAGCTGAGGAGAAATTTAGCCCAAGTCACAACAGCCTCGGCAACTTCCGTTCTTTGGTTCATCGGGCTGATTTCTTAGTCGCTTCGCAGTGCAACACTGTTCCTTCCTTCGGCACCCGCAAGTTTGGTTGGTTCATCAACGGTTGCAAGCCGGAGTTGGAAGAAACCACGGCCACGCAGAAATTCGAGGGACAGATCGAGCGGTGAGTGTCGAATACTATCCGAATCGATATCGAGAGTGCAGGCTAAATTATATCCACCACTGTCACAGGATCCAATTAAAATCGTTGACCAGCCTCAGAGTGGAGTCGCCCACGGCGACGAAGAGTGGCGACGCACCCTGTCCTGAACACTCCAGCTCTTTTTCACAAGCCGAATTGATCGCCGATCAAATTGTGTGGATCTTCCACACGTGGAGTCATGACGCGTCCTGTACAATTCCAAGCCGAGCCCGCAATGCCTGTCGTCTGCCAGAAATGCGGCAACAGCAACTGGAACAACGCTCTACCCTCCATTATGTTGCCACCCGCCGATTCTCCTGGAGCCAGTCATCGTGCAGGACTCTTGACAGCGATCGCAGAAATCGATATGGAAATAGCGCGATTCGAGATCTACTCCGCAACATATATCTCGAAGCTTGCAGAGCAACGCGCAGAGGTCGAGGCGCGGCTCAGATATCCTGTTCTTTCCCTTCCGACCGAAATAACGTCCCGCATCTTTCTCCATTGCCTTCCTAGTGACGGTGGGGTGCGGCCGTCGAATAGGCGGGTACCATTGCTTCTGTTGCTGGTCTGTCGCCAATGGAGGGAAACTGCGCTCTCGATTGGGGATCTTTGGAGTTCCCTCGAAGTAGAGATACACGCCAACCAAATCATGCCTTCGCGGGCCATGTTGTTCCGGGTGAACACTTGGTTAGCCCGAGCTCCAGCACGCCCCCTGTCTTTGAGATTTCGTAGAGGAGATAGCTTTGAGCGTAATGGGCAGGTAGCTCACCTTTATGGCCCGCGTGGAATACCACTGACGCGTATTTCAAGATAGGGGACGGTGTCTCGGAGGCCGAGTTGGATATCCCGGCCATCTTACCCCGACTTCGACGCCTGGAGGTGAATCTTTCTCCGGGGCGCTGGCAGCTTGTTCCATCCAATGCACCCCTCCCTCAACTGCAGTGTCTGCACATAACTCTGCGTGATGCAGATCTCGAAGCAATCTTGAAGAACGCGCCTCTCCTGGAAAAGCTGTCTTGGAAACGGTCGACCAGGGGAGATCTCGATTTCCGCTGGTTCACATCCCAGACGCTGAAGAAGCTTGAAATCACCTATGATGCATTTTCTGCCGCCGATTTCATCGGCATCCTACACAACTTCCCTTCACTCTCGGACCTTTCTTGTTACGTGGACCCACGGGATATCGCGCATTGTACGCGCTCGGCGTTCCCGAATCTTCTGTCCCTCTGCCTCCGCCATGCAGATCGTTGGGATTCTGTTCCCTCAATACATGTACTCGACCTCCTCACGCTTCCTCATCTCCGCGTCCTCAAATCCAGCTCTCCGAATCCGACTATAATTCTCCCCTTTTTATCCCGCTCGACATGCATCATCCGAGAGCTGCGCTGCGAGATCCAAGAAAGGGATCTGGCCGATTTATGGAAAGGGCTCGAAATGTTCCTATCCGTTGAAAGGCTGGAGCTCGGCTTCGAAATCCGCGAACTCAAGATCGTCGACCTTCTTCAGCTGATGGATACCAAAGGCGCCTTGCTGAACCTCGGGTACATCATGATCAACTGCGAGGAGGACACATTCGATGTTTCCCCTAGTTATAGGGCCATTATCGACTTCGCCCGTCGACGTCGCACGAATGAGCATACCGCTGTGCTGAAATCATTCCATCTTGTCATCTCCGAGCCCCACTGGAATTGGCATCCAGATGATGTGATTGCGGGGGAGCTGCGTGGTTTAATCTCGGAAGGCCTGGACTTCTTGATACACATAGGGTGGGAAGACATGGTTTGGCCAGCGCGTGCAGCCGGCTCTACTGCGTCAACGTGCTGGCATTCGAAATAAACATCTTGGCTATTTTGCTCATTTTGGCGGTGAGCATTTTATCTTCCGGAATCCACACCCCGCCCAAATATACCGAGCTCACTATTTTTTATACCAGCTCCCAAAAGTACCCAATGGTGCCTTCGTTTATCCATCTCTTCTCACCCCTGCCAAGCTTTTGCATTCCTTGATCTTGCAATAATAGTCTCCGCCGTACTCTTCAATCTACCATCTGTCTTTGCTGTCATGGCGTGTATCGGAAGATCCTTGTTCTCTCGAGCACGCTCCCATCCCCGCCGCCAAGCTCATTCTTCCTTTTGGTTAGAAAGCGCCCCGCGGATATTCCAAATCACACACGACATCTCCGTGGACTTCCTTGTCAAGCAATCAATGTTGCCGGTGACTCAGAGCCCATTTACCCTCTTCATTCTTGCGTTAGTCTTTTAGGCTTCCCCGACTTACTCATTACGTTTGTATTTTTTCCCACTTCCAAGCGGCGCCAAGCTTCACCGAGATAGCGGATGCAAGGCTCTACCGTATGCAAGGGCCGGTTCTGTTTTGCGCAATATCTTTCGCAGTCATCAACGACGAGAGGCCCGGCAGTGTGATTCGTGGTGCCACAAACATGGTCGCAGTACGAGAACATTAGAAAATACCAGGCCAGCGCATTATCGCGCCCTGGGAATGCCCATCTGCAACATCGACTCCGCGTTAGCACAAGGTTCATCTGCATATGACGCACTGTACCCTGCTACCCTGTCGCATGTAACAGTATTATCTGAGACCTCACGGCGCTCTGGGAATAAAACTCGGCATGACTTCGCGGCTTTCGATTTCAGATGGACCAAGATCGCGAAGCGGGGTTATCGACGTTTCGTTCCCCAAAGAGATCACATTCCTCTACTTCTGCACCGACGCTGCGATCCGCCGGTGTCGCTCTGGATCTTTTTCAGCGATCCACCTCTCGGAACGGAAATAACCGCGTTGGCTATTGTAAGTACAACCCTCAGATCTCAGACGTAAAAAGGAAGGAACGTCTTCCTCACGTGCGGACAAGTCAGGCTATCACGCGAAGCCACGTTTTTTCATCTTCCTCTCCCATGTCTCCACCTAAAGGGCAGCAGCGAACGCTACCCACGCTCGAAATACCTGGAATACCTGACTTTAGAGACGGTATCGCGCAGTGGAATGCCGCATGGGAGGCTCAATTTCCTATCCTCAACTTGACCTGCGGCAACTTGGAAGCTCTGGCGTCTGGTATTAAAGACACGCCCATGGACGCGCAAGAGCTCTTGGACATCCAACGCAATCTCTGTCTGCTGCAGGAGGAGATGAGGGGCGTAGCCCTTACGAGCGTCTTGCAGCCGGACTTCTGTTGGAAGACCTTCACATCGCCATCGGAACGGGAAGCGCACATGCTGGAGGGATTCATGCGCACTTGCTTGAATTCACCGGAATGTGCACCAAGTATGCGAATGTATACGGGCGATATCACCCTTGCGACCTTGGAGACCGATAGCGGCGAGGGATTTCTCGCTCTTCTGAGGAAGTACGTTCCGGATGGCGACGTAGATCTCACGAAGGGCGGTGTTATATCGTACTTGCATCCAGGTTGGACGCGCGAGTCGATTAGCCGTCTTCAGGAGGTTGGCCGCCCAAGGTTGGTGGCGGAGGCGCTGATAACGAGCAGAGATCACTTCCTTTGTGAGTTTTTTAACTGGCGAAAATCATGAAATTGAACCCCCACAGGCTGTTTCTTGAATAATACCATATGTTCCGTCATTGGTCCCGCTAGGCCACCTGAGATCGTGATCAAACACGACGGGATCCACACGACGACGTTGGATTGGGCTGTTCTTCCGAAGAGACCTACCAAGAAGACGCTCAACAACGAATCACCAAACGCGGTTCCAGTGTATCGCCGTGGTCGTTCCTGCGATGGTTGTCGGAATCGAGAAAGCAATGGAAGGCGGTTCCTGATCTGCAAAAAATGCAACGAGAAAATCTCACGCCAGGTGTACTACTGTTCCAGGTACGTCATCCCCCCCGTTTGCTCTCCCACGGTTAGGAATGATTTCTGCAGAGCCTGCCAAATTGCGCACTGGCCTAACCACAAGAAGGTTTGCGGCAAGGAACTTCCCCTCGCAGTTGTCCAGAACCCCACCGTGTACACTCAAGACTCGCTCGCCCAAGCGGTCTTCCTCTTGCGGCGTATCGGGCCGGCACGCGACGGGTACACACGCTCTCCTGCTCTTGTCCGACAAATCCTGTATCTTGACGTCGTCCCATCATGCGAATATGCATTTTTCTCCCCCACTGGTCCCCGACCGATGCAGATCCAAAAATTTCTCTCACGCCTCGTATTCCGCCTCGCCGCACAGACGGCGATGACTGCCGGCGACCCCGACTGTATCGCAGCCATGGTCTATGTCTTCCAATCCCAAGCGCCTATGTTCGTCGAACAGGTGGTCGCGGAATACGGCAATGTCGCGGCGATCGCAGCTAAAACCACGCAGATGTTAATCGCCACCGAGGCACGTTTCATTCGTCCGTCCATACGTCAATGGGAGGACGAATTCCTAGGTTCGGCAGATGGATCGCAGCACACAGAGGTTGCGAATAAGCCACCCGAGGAGCCGTCGCTTGAGGTTACACGCAACGTCATTACGGACCTACGCAAATGGTGGCCGCACAGATCGTAGCAGGTGAGGCGGGAGCTTCGCGCCTATGATATATTCTAATTTATTTTCAACCGCGGCCTCGAATTCGATAAAGCTGATTTTGTGGGTAGAATTTCTTGCTTGGCGATTTTCAACCTGAAGCGCGGGATTTTTGATCCCGGTATAATTTGTACTACGAGAAATTGGTCAAATTCCTCACCTGCCTTGTAATATAATTGACATCGTGAACATTGAATGTAAAAATCATCACCCTCTAGCATGGTCAAGTGGCGCCACGCGCATACTATGGTCCCCAAGCCGCTTCCACTCCGCCGCCCAGCGCCTGAAATCTGCACCGGGGAGCCAGCTCGGAATATTTCTCTCGAGGCGCGGTACAGATCGACTGGTTGAATCACTCTCTTTATAAAATTACGCATGTCGTCTGTCTGAAGCCTTCAAAGCCCGCTAACTCCGCTGTCGGCCCCACACGCCGAAACATATTGAACCCTCGGCTCATCCTCGGTCTCCTCTGGAGAGGCTCCGCTTTGGAATTATTGTGGTGTTCTTGTGGTATCCTGGTTTAAAAAACCTCCCCACATAAATTATCAGCTCTTGACCCAACATCGGCCCACATTCGGCAGTGTCTGCCGTTTCCCGTCCAAACACCGTCATGACGTCTTTGCTTCTCACTCCAATTTGCCTTGGGTCATGAATTTACTGGTGACTCAGCCTCAATCAAAGTCGCTCTTATTTACAATGAATGCGGACGAACAGAAAAGAAGGACCCCAAGCCAATGTATCCGCCCATCGCGAGTAGGTCACATATAAAATTCTCATGATTCTTATACTCAAGGAACATTCATCGACGAAGTCGCGGCGCAGATGTAGCGGGCCCATCAGACTTTCTACAAAAATCTTGTGGTCTTGTACAAGACCTCACAAGACCCAACAAGGTCACAAGCCACAGCCAAAGTGCCGCAAGACCACAAGACCGCAAAGTCAGTCGAGATTTCCACAAGACCCCTCGTTCGACTCTGGCCGGGGGCATGAATTGCGAAAATGCTTCTGGGTACGGCACGGTTGCCATGAGTTTTGAGAGGACTACTCACAATCCTCACAACCCTTTTGTCTCTTCTTTGTGCATTTTTCGGAGAGCTTTTCTTGCACTTTGACCTTGTGAGCTTGTGCCACAAGGTCACAAGGTTCAAAAGACCACAAGATTTTTGTAGAATTGCTGATCCGGTCCGAGCGAAAACCAGCGAAAATTTGAAAATACGCTCGGTAACCCCCTCCTTGAAAACGCCGATGCCATTGCGATGTCATGAAAATGTCTCGAAAAATCACAAGACCCACGCGTAGAAATTCCGATCCAAAGCATTCGGCAAACAGATTCACATGTTGATTGTTTGCATCACCAGTCTCAATGTTGAGAATGCTCTACAACGATTCGAGCCCGCCCTTAATCAGATCGACCGCCCCTTCGAACCGCGGTTTGATGGTGCACCGGAACGGAACGGGATGACTGAGGGGAAAAAAGAAACATTCGTGAGGTAGACACCATTTAATGGAGGCAAAGCACGTACCAGACAAACGCTGAAGTGAATTTACCCTTGACTGGAATGGGGTCACCGTTCTCGTCCAGCGCTGGGCTGATTTCGAAGACCGCCAGAATGGACGCGACGATCATCCAGATAGCTTCTAAAGCCATGCCTGGAGCGTTGGGTCAATGGTTGAAATGATTAATTGACCGATACGCAGCGCAACAACGCACCTCTCCCGGGGCAAATCCGCCGTCCATACCCGAAGTACGCCTCCGGGTACGGCACTTCGTTCCGCTTCCCGTCAGGCCCCAAAAACCGCTCCGGACGAAAGAGGTGTGTGTCCGCCCCGTACGTCGCCGCGTCCTGCAGCAGCGCCCACGTGTTCCCCATGACGATAGTGTCTTTAGGAATGAACATGCCCTTGTACACGTCGTCCGTGGAGGTGAAGTGTGGGACGCCGAGGGGGACGACGGCGCTGAGGCGGAACACCTCGCACACGAGCGCATCGACGTAAGGGAGGGAGTGGTAGTCACTGAAGTCGGGGAGGTATTTGCGGGAGGTGTGGGCGTCGAGCGCGGCGTGGCCTTTTTTCTGCACTTCGGGGTTGAGAACCATGTAGAGGACGAAGGCGTTGAGGGCGGGGACAAGCTGGCTGTATGAGAATCCAAATCGGATCAGCACGACAATAAGGGACGTACTGTGTCGGCTGCCCCTGCACATCATCGTCAGAAGGGTTACATTGTCAAGACAAGGGAATTATTTACCAATGAATACCATCGCGAGGACGTTGGCTAGAATTTGAATGTCCTCTGGGTACACCCCGGGCTCCGCTTTGAAATCGTTCTCCTCCAGAGCCTCCAATGCTCGCGAGGTGACGCAAGGTACCGCGGTTCCTTCTTTCGGAACGGACAAACCAAATTAGTACGATATCTCGGCGCAGTTCACCAGTGATTTGACTTTGACTCCCCATTTTTTCTCTGACATACTCAAACGGCCCGCGAATCAAATCCTCCGACATTTGGCGCCACTTCGCCGCGAGGCGCTGGAATCCGGCACCCGGAAGCGAGGCGGGGATGCCCTTGAGGACGGGGAAGAAATTCACTTTACCCGCGATTATAGATCAGTGCCATACCAGGGGGGAAGGGTGGTGCGCACGCACCCATGAATGGTTCGACGGATCGGCCGATACCTACTACAACTTGTTCGGCGAGATCAACGAGAGGATCACCTTCTTTGATCTGGATCCCGTAGGTCGCGGAAATGATCATATCTCCCGCGGCGCTGGAAGTGGAACGTGGTAATTCAAGACAAGCTAGACTAGTATATCTGAGACGTACTGGCGCAGATACTTGCTGGATTTCTCGGGTTGTTCAAAGAGGTTCTTCAGGAGCCGTCGCGTTGCAGCCAACTCGTGAGCCCGATGTGCAGTGGGATCTTTCTCGAACTCTTGGTGGAAGACCTGCCGGTGATCTGAAGAATGAAGGAGATCGATATATGTACCTCTCCGAGCGGGATCTCTAACCTCTCCAACGTTTGCCATACGGGAGCCAGCCAAGGTCCCAGTTGGTGTGCCCAGCCCTTGGATCAGCAAGAATTGTTAAAGTCAAGGAACGTTCAGTGAAGGCTCTCGTGTCTCACAGCTCAGCCATTGAAAATGACGGCCTGTATCATAGTCCGAATTAGAAATTACTGGCGGTGAAATATAACATTCGAACCTGGAAGAGTAGATGGCGCCGCGAGTCTCAAAGAGATCTTCGGCTGCTTCAATGGTGTTTATGACAACGAATCGTTTCCCGAATACCTCGACGGACACGACGTCAGAGTCTGGATCCCAAACGATCTTAATTAGAGACTTCCATGTCTTGCGAAAGAAGGGCCTACTGTATTTCTGACCCCACTCTCGATACGCCTTCCAAGGAGTCTTGGCGGGAAGATCGAAGGCATTACCTGTATTGAGCAAGGTCAGAGCTGGAACGGATGAAGTGAGTGCTGTAACAAACCAACGAATGGGAGTCCTGGAGGACCCGGTGGATACGGGGCGGTTCTGTTTCGAGGGCGGACGAGGTAGTAGAAGCAGAGCAAGGCGACCCCACCAAGAGCCACGGTGGATTTGGGGAAGTCCAGCATTTCTCACACAGGGACTGAGTCGCAGTGGGATTATAAGATCACTGTGAGTGCGGAATAGTCAAGGGGGTTGGGATAGGTCCAAATCAAAAGAAGACTAAATGAAACCAAAAGAAAGTCTAAGGTCTTTTTGTCTTACTTTCCCGGAGAAAATTGTACTCCGCCAAAACGGATGTTAGCGGTCGACTGCACCGATCCAGTCGTGATTCTTGTCTCCTTTTTTCGGAGAAACTGCAATTCGCAGCAACACGGTTGCTTACGATCCAAGGCAATCCATGGTTGTCGGGGTAGGCGAGCGTGAGAGAGAGCAAGGAACGCATTCTGTCGGCGTCACCAGATGGGTATAGTCGCGAAATCTAAAGGCACAATCAACTTCCAGTCAAAGAAGATGAGGAGAGATGGGATCGAGATCAAGGAGGCTGTGTTTATCGAATCTGCGGGGCCCAGTAGCTCCGAATCGTACGGTTTTCTGCATCGAAACCGAAACGGCATTCAGATTGTCTCCCGAGTCCATATTTTCCGCTCTCTCATCATGCGGAAAGGCGATACCAATCTTAGGTCCGCAAGTACAATGAGAAGTTTCTTGTGCGTTTTCTCGATTGTGGAAGCTATTCTAAATATCGGCTTCAAATTGATTTTGGCAGGGAAGGAAGGAAGGAAGGAAGATTACACGGCACGGTCCCGCTTAGGAACGCCGGGGCCCTGGAAGTATGAATCCTGTTGCAATCGCCTCACCACAGCTAACCGAACCACATTTGGCTAGCCGACGGCAGGCATTGGCAGCTGACATAGCCACATGCAGCGTGCGACCTGGCCGCAACTCGCCAAAGCTAGCTAACAACTAGCAGCAGATAGCATTTGTGTGGCTTCCCATATATCTCCAGATTGTGGCTGGGTCAGCTAGCAAAAGTTCGTCGCTAGGCCGCAACTGTGGTTAGACAGCTGTCCGGAGCTAACCGAAGGATAGCCACAGCCAAGCCACGGCTAGCAATAGCTAGCAAAAGCTCGCCATGAGTGCGGCTGTGGGGCCCGGAATGCAGTGAATATCACGCATAAATTTTGCCTCCTGCGGTGACAATTCCGAGCATCCCCTTGTCGTTTACCTTGGAACTGCACCACAAAAATATGCTCTCCGCATCGACTCCCGTGCTTCAGGCCTTTGTGGCTGCAGCAGCGGCAGGGTTCGTCCTTCAGCGGCTCTTATCAACTACTGGGAAAACTCGAGTGCCTCCCGGACCAACGCCTCTCCCTGTCATCGGAAATATTTTGAACGTGCCTACAAGACAGCCTTGGAAGACGTACGAAGAGTGGAGTAAGCGATATGGTAGGCGGGCTCAGCCTATCTCATCTGCGCCCAGCGTGTTCACCGACCTGCTTTTTGTCTTGGGCAGATTCCGATGTTCTTTCCATGCGTCTTCCCGGACTCAACCTGGTCGTGCTCAACTCTGCCAAGGCAATCCAGGAGTTGCTTGTCCAGCGGTCGTTGATCTACTCTGACAGGTATGAAGAATCATGATATTGTGGGCCCATCCAATTTCAGGCTGATTTGATTGAAACCCGCAGACCCCGCTCGACGATGCTCAGTGACTTGTAAGCCGCTATTTCCGAGACGATGACAGGACTTAGTGAACGTGGCGAACTCAGAATGGGCCTCTCGTGGGTATTCGGCTTCATGAACTACGGAGACCACTGGAACAGTGCGTGCCTGATACCCAACTGTGGCTTGTTTTCACGCGTAGAGTTGAAATGACTCTGGATTTTTGGCAGACTACCGCAAAATATTCCACCGCGAGTATATCTCCGACGGGCTCGCGGACGCCCGCGCTCATGAACTGATGGCAGCGCGGCGGCTGCTCAAACGCCTCTTGTCGACGAAGGTGAACTACAAGAAGGAGTTTCGGCTGTGAGTTTCATCTCGTAAATTTAAAAAACACCCTCACAAGCAGCCTTTAGAACTGCGGGGGACGTAATCTTATCTGTGACCTACGGAATCTCGCCTGCGTCGGAGAAGGACGCGTTCATTCAGCTGGCGGAGAATACGGTTGGTGCCATCGCGGAGGTCGCGATGGGCGGATACATTGGTTTGTGACCCTTCTTTTCTGCTTTTCCGCATTCATTGCAAATATTCAACCAGTCGACCTGTACCCCGCCTTGAGGAATATTCCGAGCTGGCTGCCCGGCGCAGGGTTTAAACGCAGGGCGGCGGAGTGGAAGCGGCTTGGGGACCAGATGCGCGCGGCGCCGTTTGACCATGCGAAAGAGGAGATGGTGGGTGATGGGTCTTTTTTTTCGTGGGCCCACCTGATTAATATGACATTCTCCAGGCGAAGGGCTCGCAGACTTCATCCATCGCATCCCGGATCATGAACACGGCCATGCAGAAATATTCGGGTGCTGAAGAAGAGGATGTGGTACAGAGCGTGCTGGGGACAGCGTACATCGGTGGGCGTACTGTAACATTCTCTTACTCATGATTATTCAACATCACACCTCAGCGGGATCTGACGCCGTGAGTCTTCTCGCCATCAACTAACGAGGCCTTACTCATCTGATATTTGACGGTATCGTATTTTTTCCAGACCGTCGGCGCCCTCTGCTCCTTTGTCCTCGCTATGGCGCTCTACCCACAGGTCCAAAAAACCGCCCAAATAGCGCTCGACCGTGGCCTCAACTCCACTTCCAATTCCAACCGTCTCCCCGACTTCACCGACTACGGCTCCATCCCGTACCTTGAGGCGCTCATCAACGAGGTCCTACGCTGGAACCCCGTTGCGCCCATGGGCATCTTTCACGCCTGCGCCCAAGACGATGTATACCGCGACTATGCGATTCCGAAGGGAACCGTACTGATTCCCAATGTGTGGGCGGTGCTGCACGATAGCGAGGTGTATGGCGCGCATCCTCAGGAGTTCAGGCCAGAGCGGTTTTTGACACCAGATGGGCTATTGGACAATGCGGTGCCGGATGTGGAGGCGGCGTTTGGATACGGGAGGAGGATTTGTCCGGGACGAGGTGCGTACAAGAGATGGAATTTCAGGCAAGGTATTCAAACTGGGCGCAGTGATGGCGCGCAACACGATGTGGATCACGATTGCATCCGTACTAGCTACGTTCGATATTACGGATCCCGTGGATGAGAAGGGGAAGCCAATCACGGCGGAGGACAACCTCGAGTATAGTACGTCGATATCGAGGTGCGTGGGTTTTAGTTTTTGGTTTGATCCACGTTTGCATCTAAATTTTTGTTTTCATTTTTCTGCGTTCATTTTATGTTCATTTCATTTGTGTTTTCATTTTCATTGCCATCTTGTGCTTCATTTTCTGCGTGTTTCTCCTTGTGCTCACTCTTTTCGTCAACCATTGACCTCCCTTCGATTATAGTCATCCCCCAGTGTTCAACTGCACCTTCACTCCCCGCCCCGGCGTACAAGAGAGTCTCATTTTAAATGGGCTGGATTAGCTGAGAGTGGGACTCGATGACGGCAGTTCTTAGATTTATTGTGAATGGAGTAGATCCAACATAGATTTGTCCATCGCTTCCTCTGCAAAATAAATTGATAATTCGGGAATATAATTTCTAACTTTGTGGTGAGCGCGCTGGGCGCTCTGAGACCTTATGTGACCGCGAAGATAGGACCTCACGCAATGCCAGACCCGGGTACTCAACGACAGGCTTGTGGCGATAAAGGCACAGACGATCGAACGAGAATACTCGAACCCGAGACAATTCCCGAGAAATCGGGATATCCCCCCGTGCGACGGTGCCGCAATTCATTTAGAAGATGCATGTCTTCTGCATGTGCGCGCTCATTAACATACATCTGGAGCCCATTTGACAGATCTTCCCACTGTTGGCGAGTGTAAGTGGCCCCCTGCAATTAGCTAGAATTCTAGTCCAGGCAGCCGGTCCGGCGCCGATTGAGTGGGCATGGGGCAGGGGACTGGCTTTGGGGCGGACTTTAGACAAATTGAACCATATTACGCGAACTTCCCACGTCGTCTCCTCTCCTCCATGCGATTTCTCTCCTCGCTTGAATTCTCCCCAAGATTCCACGGCCAAGTACAGGGAATTTATCTTTACACATTCCGGGCTCCATTCAATTGCCAACGTGGAATCAGCGCTGTAACACAGGCAAAAATAGTATATCCCGACGATGCCGGGAATCGGAAGCGGCGATTTCTTGATCGCCGCTTTCTAACTTTGCTATCCGCTGTCATGATGACAACCACCGCTGGAGGGCTCTTCGACTTGCATCATATTCAGGTTTCCTCTTTGACACTACATCCTTGAACGTCAACGATGGCCTCCGCTCCCAAGGAATCTGTCGAGACTGCGCCGAATGACAGAAAAACAGAAGATACACCGCAAGGTCCTCCTCCTGCGCAGGAGTACCCACCTATCGGTGTCCCAGCACTTTTTCGGTGAATTCGAAGTTTTTATGCACAGGCGGCATCTCCTCAACCCTCATCCTAGATATGCCACGAACACAGAACTCTTGCTCAATCTGGTTGGTGTAACCTTTGCTCTCGGAGCAGGTGCTTGTGAGTCTATTCCCCTTTTGCTTTTTACCTGCGTCACCCATTTTTCTTTCGCTGCTTTTACTGCTCACTAATTCGTTTCCTACTTCTCCTCAGCCCAGGTCGGGTATTAGGAACCTTGGACATGAATATGTGGCTCACTTCAGGCGCAGCTCCTCATGGTGATATTTTTTGGGAACCTTACGTTGGATTTCGAGCGACTCGGTTCAGCCGTGCAGCAGGGATCCTCCTCTATACCAGCTGCCGCAGCGGCCTTCAGATCTGCTGCTGGCAAGGACGCGTCCTACCTTGTCTATACCGGTAGGTATTTTGGTTTCCGTGGTCTGCCGCTCCTTCTCATTCAACGCATTTCCAGGTGTCGGTGTATGTGCCTGCACGCAAGTAATTACATTTCTGCTGCTTCTGTATCTGATAAATCGCAGATACGTTTACATGCTCGTCTTCGTCTATACCGGCGAAGTCATCGCAAAACGCGTTCGCGAAAAGTACTTTGCAGCGACGCTCCGACAGGTAAAGGAATCAGGAGATCACCAGTCTTACTTGGTATCTAATTAGTACTCAGGATGTCGCGTATTTCGACTCTATCGGTGCTGGCGAAATTATTTCCCGTATTCAGGCAGACTCGCGTGAGTACCTCCCCTCTCTGACTCCCGCCCAGGCTTGAATTAATCGATCGTATACTAGACCTGATCCAGGATGGAATCTCCGAGAAAATTGGGCACCTGATGGCATTCACCGCGTCGTTCCTTACAGGTTTTATCATCGCATTTGTCAAATGCTGGCAGCTGGCCCTCGCGCTCTCCAGCATCCTTCCGTTCATTTCCATTTCCGCGGGCCTGATGAATAAGTTCTTGGCGAAATATACGACGTGCGTGATCCACCTCTCTTTTGTGAGGCAATACGCTCATAGCAGACCTAGGCAACTAAGGCAAGTATCACAGCACACTGCTGATGCCGGAACTGTTGCTGAAGAAGGTATATATCTCAATTTCGTACTTGGACCGAGTTAGCAAGCTGACTGGGAGCAGTCATTTCGACTATCCGCATCTCTCACGCATTTGGCACACAAAGCATCATGGCTGATATATACAGGGCCTTCACGCTCAAATCCGTACGCCACCCTTGAAGCCTTCTCTTATGTCGCGTCGCTCAATATGCGCACAGATTCTTGCGAACACGAAAGCAGCAGTCGTTTCAGGGGTATCATCCACTATCTTCACCCTGCTGTCGCATTCGTTGAGTATACGTTTTGCAGATCACTGCCGGCATTATTTTCTTCACCCTTTATGCTAGCTACGGGCTCGGTACGCTCCTGCTTTCCCTCGTGATTCCTTATTTATTTCCAACTCTTTCTGATTCCTCCAGCGTTCTATTTTGGCGGCACCTTGATTCTTGGGAACCACGGTGAGTGAACTGCCTTTGATGCCGTCTGAAATGTCATTGAAGCTATGCCCGCCAGCGAACGTGAGCGACGTGGTGACATGTCTCTTCGGAGTAGTCATGGGTACTCTTTCCATGACGTCCCTACCACCGAATATGCAAGGCAAGCATCTCTCTCTGGTATCGCCACCCATCTCATCTTAACTCGCCCTGCCTCCTTTTTAAGCACTTGCAAACGCCTGCGGCTCCGCCGCCAAAATATTCGCCACTATCGACCGCATCCCCTTCATTGACAGCTCCTCCCCGGACGGCCTGAAGCCCGACTCTGTACATGGAGAAATTAAGCTGCACGACGTCAACTTCAGCTACCCCTCCCGGCCCGACATCCCGATCCTCAAAAGCACCTCCCTTCAATTTCCCGCCCGGAAGACCACTGCGCTCGTCGGGCCATCCGGCTCGGGAAAGAGCACCGTCATCGCGCTCGTGGAGCGTTTATACGACCCCTTGAGCGGGAGCGTCGAGCTCGACGGGAACGACGTGAAGGACCTCAATGTGCGCTGGCTGCGGTCGCAGATCGGGCTCGTATCACAGGAGCCGACGCTGTTCGCTACCTCGATCCGGGAGAACGTCGCCCATGGGCTGATTGGTACTCCGTACGAGCATGCACCAGAGGAGAAGAAAAACGAGCTGGTACGGCAGGCATGTGTGGATGCGAACGCGGCGGGGTTCGTGGAGGGCCTGCCGAATGGGTATGACACTCTTGTGGGCGAGCGAGGATTTCTGCTTTCTGGGTGAGTTGGCCTCCTCCAGCCTGTACTTGCTTCTTTCTCACGCTAGGTTTATAGCGGCCAAAAACGTGAGTCGTGCAGCTTTCCCCTTGTTTGTGCGGCCGAATATTTGTCTTTTTGTGCAGAACGGATTGCGATCGCGCGCGCGATTGTATCCAATCCCGCTATTTTGCTTCTAGACGAAGCGACCAGGTGTGTCGGGAGTTCATTCATGATTCATAGCATAACTGGATCATCTTCCCTCCAGCGCCTTGGACACCCACTCCGAAGGTGTGGTCCAGGAGGCTTTGGACAAGGCTGCCGCTGGTATGTCTTGTTCCCATTCCGAATTCCATCTAGTACCACTTCTCACCCGCGCACAGGACGCACAACAATTATGATCGCGCACCGACTGGTCAGTCGTTGTATTTATATTCGATGAATTGTGGCTAAGCCGATCGCAGAGCACGGTCAAGACCGCGGACTTCATCTACGTTATGGCGGATGGTCAGCCCGTCGAGCGCGGAACACACGCAGAGCTTATCGTACTTCGCGGAGTGTACACGGACCTCGTCAATGCACAGAAGGTGCGCGAAGAAGACCACAGCATCGCGCAGGATTCCGAGAAGCACCAAACCCCGAACGCCACGGAGGAAAAGGAAAAGGCGCTGGTCACACGAGAGGAACCCATCGTCCCCGCCGGGGCGCCAGCGGACAATGCCCGGCGTGAGTATGGCGTAGGGACGATCGTCAAGCGGTTCCTCGAAGTCAATGCGGACCAACGGCTCGAGTATATACTTGCCTTTGGGACTGCAGCGCGTGTATGCCATTCCAAATGCACTTTTATTATTTCCCAACACACATAGCAAAATTTCATCTTTTCCCAACACATGCAGACCCTTTTTTCAGTTGAGTATGAGATGGGAATTTGAGGCCATTTTCCTAAAACTCATTTACAGGAATCAAAAATTTCCCAATACTCATTTGGTAGTTCAAAAATTCCCAACACATTCAAGGTTGGAAATTTTTCCCAACACACATTCGGGGTCAAAATTTTTTATTGCTTAAATCAAAGCCTATATCCAAGGAGAACTTGGGAATAGCCCTGGCAAAGGTCAAAAGGCTGTAGTTGTGTTGAACGGACACAAGGAAGACAAATGATGGACTTCCAAAAATGGAAATCCATTGCCAAGGACGGCCCGCGCGCGCTGATCAAAATGCCCGCCAAGTTCCACACATTTTTAATCCATAGAATTGTTTCAGGGATCTTTTCGTGCTCTATTTCTTTATTCACAAACATGTAGCCAACTTGGCGGGCATTTTGATCGGTGCCCGCGGTCCGGCTAGCCCGTCCTTGGCGACGGATTTCCTCTTTTGGAACTCCATCATTTGTCTTCCTTGTGTCCGTTCACACAACTACAGTATGACGTTCAAATTGCACTTTTAATCTTTCCCAACAAACATAAGTTTTTCCCAATACATATAGTAAATTTTCACTCTCCCCCAACACACATACCACTTTTTTGAATGAAGTATGAGAAGGGATTTTCAGTCCCTTTTCCCAACATTTATTCTCGGAAATCATAATTTCTCAACAAATATTCATCGGTTCAAAAATTCCCAACACACATGTGAGGTTGAACTTTTTCCCAACACATTCGGGGTCAAAATTTTTTTATTACTCAGATGGAATCTTATACCCAGATGCATGCATGGAGTGACTATGATTAAGCTCAGAAGGCCGTAGTTACGGCGAACGAATGCAAAGAAGAGAAATGATGGCGATTCTAAAAGGGGTAATCCTTTGCTGGAGGACGCCACGGCAGACTTGGCAAGTGCAACACCATTGTGGTCACTTTGAAGTCTGTCATGGCAAATGAGGTTGTATGTAGCTATTAAATGACTTTGTATCAAAGGAATGGTATTGCAATCTAGGTTGTAACCTAGATTAATGGTATTGCCAAGCCTTGGCCAAGCCTGTGCCGTCGGGATTACCCCTTTTAGAATCGCCATCATTTCTCTTCTTTGCATTCGTTCGCCGTAACTACGGCCTTCTGAGCTTAATCTTAGTCACTCCATGCATGCATCTGGGTATAAGATTCCATCTGAGTAATAAAAAAATTTTGACCCCGAATGTGTTGGGAAAAAGTTCAACCTCACATGTGTGTTGGGAATTTTTGAACCTGAATGTTTGTTGAGAAATTATGATTTCCGAGAATGAATGTTGGGAAAAGGGACTGAAAATCCCGTCTCATACTTCATTCAAAAAAGTGGTATGTGTGTTGGGGGAGAGTGAAAATTTACTATATGGATTGGGAAAAACTTATGTTTGTTGGGAAAGATTAAAAGTGCAGTTTGAACGTCATACTACAGCCTTTCGACCTTTGCTAGGGCTATTCCCAAGCTGTCCTTAGATATAAGCTTTGATTTAAGCAATAAAAAAATTTGACCCCAAATGGGTGTTGGGAAAAATTTCCAACTTTGAATGTGTTGGGAATTTTTGAACTACTGAATGAGTGTTGGGAAATTTTTGATTCCTGTAAATGAGTTTTGGGAAAATGGCCTCAAATTCCAATCTCATACTCAACTGAAAAAAGGTCTGTATGTGTTGGGAAAAGATGAAATTTTGCTATGTGTGTTGGGAAAAGGTAATGTGTGTTGGGAAATAAAAAAAGTGCATTTGGAACGGCATACGCGTGCGTTTTCCTTCCCTTTATCCTCTTGGAAGATTTTCAGTTTAGGTTAACGGATGGATGGAATGTAGTTTGTGGTCTCGTACAACCTGCGCTCGGGGTCATTTTTGGTTCGTGTCTCTGTACTTTGGGTTGTAGGGCAAACGTTGATGTTGTCCTAGCAAAGGCTCTGGTGGCTTACAGCGACTCTACCCGAGGCGGTATTCGACACGATTCAGAGCGCGATGCTCTCTGGTACGTTCTCACCGGCGCAAACGAATCCTGATCCATGTTGTGACGCGAACCGATTGATTTAGGTTCTTCATCATCTCTATTCTCGCCGGTATCCTCCAAGTCGCGCAGACGAAGTATCTCATGGAAACCTCCGCCGTTCTCGCTGAGAGGCTTCGTTTGCTCAGCTTCAAGGCTATCGTTCGGCAAGACAGTACGTGCTCTTCATTCCCAGCTCGGTGATCGGTATTAACTGAGTATTAAAGTTGCATTCTTCGACAAGGAGGAGAATAATGTATGTCAATTATCTTCGTTGAGTCCTAAAAAAAGCGCTAATATGTACATTTCGAAAGCCGGGTGCCTTGACGTCGGGGCTCAGCGATAACCCGCAGAAGATATTGGGGCTGGCAGGTATGTTCAGCAGCATTCTGTCCCCTGTCCTTGCACTGAAGGAAGTTAGGAATGACCATCGGAACGCAAGTTACTACGAGATACTGGGGGGTACATCTACTGACTTGCATTCCAGCATCGTCCAAGCCTGCGCAATCTTGGTCGGCGGATTAATTCTTGGCTGGGTGTTCGGTTTGTACTTGCCTTGAATCTTCCGCAGTGAAGGCTGATTCCTATTTACAGCCTGGAAAATCGGCCTGGTTTCGCTGGGTACCCCAAATTTCTTCCAGCTTATAATGCACTGATTGTGGTTATTAGCATGCACTCCCATCCTGGTCGCCGGAGGATTCATCCGCTTCCGAGTCCTGGTTCTCAGATCGCAGGAAAATATGAAAGCACATGCGGCCTCAGCGCAGCTTGCCTGCGAGGCCGCCGCCGCGATCCGCACCGTCGCTGCCCTTACCCGCGAGCAAGACTGCGCGGGTATCTACAGCCGCAGCTTGGAGGAACCCCTCCGCGTGTCGAATCGGTCCTCCATTTGGAGCAGCGCCGTCTTCGCTTTCTGTCAAGGGTGTGTGCTCTGGGTCACTGCGTTGATCTTCTGGTACGGGGCAGGTAAGATAGGTGCTACGTCTATCTCTGAGCTGGATCTGATGCTCTTTAGTTCGTGTTTCTCACCAGGAGTATACTGTGTTCGAGTTCTTCGTTGATTGATGGTGCGTCTTACATCTTGATCTTCTGTGAACCGGTGCTCAGTTGTGCACAGTGTTCCACCTTCGCCGCAATCACTGCCGGAACCGTTCTGCAAAATGCTCCTGATTTGTCGGAGGCCAAGATCGCCGCAGAGAATATCCTGAACCTGGTAGGACTTTTCCAACTGTGTGCGGAGTATGCCTGCTAAATTCTTTCTCAGGCCGATTCAATGCCCCTCATTGACGCTCAGAGCACCGCTGGGCGCATTACGGATGAAAAGGCCCTTGCCGGCAGAATATCCTTCACGAACGTCCATTTCCGGTACCCGACTCGTCCAACGGTACCTGTTTTGCGTGGTCTGACCATCGAAGCCGAGCCGGGTCAGTTCATTGCGCTTGGTAAATATTTTCTATGTGTTCCTGTTGTTTTTCCATTTCAATGTGGATTTCATAGTTGGTCATTCGGGAAGCGGAAAGAGTACAGTTGTGCAGCTGATAGAAAGATTATATAATGTGACTGACGGAGTCGTTACGGTGAGGCTACCATGGACTCAACCCGAATACCTAGGCTCCAGCCTTCATACCCTGCGCGATTACCGCGTCGCACTCGTCCCGTCACGAGTTGCAAGCCGTCGATTAGCATTACCAACATGATTATGATACACACTCTAACTACGGACGGCATACTATCTAGACAGTAGCTATTCCCACCATATGCCTTAGGCACAAAGGGAGTAAAGCAAGGATTCAAAAAAAACAAAAAAAAAAACGGTGAGGCTACAGCCTTCGGTGGTTGGTTCCGACTGACGAGGCCAACAGCTTGATGGACAAGATATTTCACAATTCAATGTCCAAGACTACCGGAAACACATCTCGCTCGTGTCCCAGGAGCCCACGTTATACTCGGGCACCATACGCTTCAACGTTTTGATGGGCAGCGTCAAGCCTCATACAGACGTTACACAGGCGGAAATCGAAGAGTTTGTCATGGCTTGACTCTGCTAGTCCATCCCTGACTGGTGATTCCGCAGGGCCTGTCGCAACGCCAATATTTTAGACTTCATCCACGGTTTGCCCGACGGCTTTGAAACACAAGTGGGCCAGAAAGGCTCTCAATTGTCTGGCGGCCAAAAGCGTACGAGGGCTCAATTTCCCTTGGTTTGAGTTAACGAACTCGAATACATAGAACGTATTGCCATTGCTCGGGCATTGCTCCGGAATCCTAAAATCCTCTTGCTCGATGAAGCTACCAGCGCTCTTGATTCCAAATCCGAGGAGGTATGATATGGATGCTCTTTCACCTTCGCAAATGACTCAGGCTTTACTCGCAGGTCGTACAAGCTGCACTCGACCAGGCCGCCAAGGGTCGGACCACGATTGCCATCGCTCATAGATTATCCACAATTCAGAATGCCCATAAAATGTGAGTATGGACTTGATTAGCATCTCTCATCTTTGAAACTGTTTGAACAGCTACTTCACTCGCGACGGGAAAGTCAGTGAAGCTGGCACGCACAATGAGCTGCTGGGATTACGCGGCGACTACTATGGCTTTGTTCAGCTCCAGGCCTTGAACATGTAATGCTAACTATTACTATGGTCAGCCTCCACCACGATATATCCCCTTCGATAAATTTTCAATAGTTCTCCTTCAATGCGAATTCAATGAGATACTCAATGACTAAGAAGTCTCCATATATGATGGATGAGAAACCTCCCGATTGCGCAATAATTGTCATTGGAGTCGACATATTAAATTCCGCGAATACAAGCGGTGTTGTCAGCGCTTTCAATTATTTCTAAGCGTTTGGTGTATTGGATTGCCGGTAGCGGCGCAATACCCCGCTTGTTACGTTTGGCACGTCTCTCCGGCCCGCAGGTCCCTGGTCCCAGGCCTGCCATTCGCTAGATTGGTATCCATCGGGACCTTTTCTTTTTTTGGCTGCCGATAACAGGTATAGGGTGTGCGGACCAGAGCGAAAACTGAAAGGGAGGTAGCACATCCATCAGAAGATGCCGAGAGTGAAAAAAGTAACTTATGACACCTAACTTTAACTTTGATCGCCTCTTCCGCTTGGTGGGGCTAACTTTACTTAACTTTACTTAACTTTTCCCACGCGTGGCGAAACTAACTTGTTGACAGCTAACTTGTACGGTTCTGAGAAGACAGTGCAAGGACCCCAGTAAATGCTTCCCAACACCTGAAGAGTACTCTGAACATTATCTATCATCATCCTCGCTCTACCGGAGTCATCGTGAGAACCTTCAGCGTTATTGATGTTCGCCGTGCCGTTGCACCGGTTTGACGGGTTCCTTCCGACGGGTGCCGACCCATTCCGTCAAGGGGTTCAGAATGAAGTTTTACGAGACGGCAATAGGATGGTTTCCTGATACAATGCCATCAAAATAGCGCCCAATAGTTTGACAGCAGTGGGTCCATAAGTTTCATAGGTTTTGAATTTCTTTTAGAAATGAGGTTCCCTCACTACTATCAAACTTAGTGGGTGTTATCTAGAGGTATATATATTAGCTGGGACCAAGCCAAAATGTTACTGCCAGGTTCCAAATGTGAGTAAGTTGATGGTGCTTCTCAACACTTTTGCAGCATTATGTTGAAATTTAAACTGCTAAGGAAGTCTTGAAAATCTTGATCCTGCTTGGATGAAGGAAATGATTCAATACCACAAAAAAATTCAACCACAGGCCCACTAGAGCCCGCAGATGTTCAGTGATGTCTTGAAGCTCGGTTTCAGCTTGGTATAATCCCGAATGATAAACTGACTAAGATAATAGAGCGGGGATCGCCAAGCTTGCATTTTCTGTGAAAGAAAACTGAGTTTGTGAATATAACTGCATCTCGGGACAGCCTTGGACATGCAATAATTACCGATAATTACCGATAGGGTGCTGTAGGGTGTGAAAAGCTGAAGCACTGGTCGTGAAACCTGAATGGCTTATATACGGGTGAAGAATACGACCTAGATTTGGTTCAGTTCACTTATGTACATCTAATTACATATTGACTTACTGTTACTTAAAGTTCCTTGAAGTTAGTTAAAGTAACTTGGCCCGCCAAGTTAGATCAGGCAAAGTAACTTATGCCATCAGATGGCATCATTTAAAGTTACTTTTGCTCGCTTTACTTTACTTGCCTGCCACAAGTAAAGTAAAGTTAGTTTTTGCAGGACAAGTTAGTTTGTCCAAGTAACTTTATTAACCATCGAAGATGCCGTAGCAGAAAATTCCATTTGGACCGTGCCGTGTAACGCTTCCGGGAATTGCATTCTGCTTCGCCCTCCCTTCCCTTGCATTCCGCTTCGTCTCCCTTTTCGTCTCCACGTATGAGCTTCGTACCTAGCATCCTCTTTTCTGCTGTCCAATCCAATGGCGCGGTAGTTGCGGCTGCCCTTGGGCTCCTGACCTCGGCCGTTCTGTTCAGCTTTCGTCTCAAACAACGCCCCAAACTCCCTCCTGGCCCACCCGGACTCCTTGGCTTGGGAACCTGTTTGACATTCCGTCGGATAGAGAATGGATCAAATACAAGGAGTGGAGCGAACAATATGGTGGGCCGTATGTCGACTGCTCAAGATCATTCACAGAACAGGGTTTGCAGATTCAGATGTCATTCTTCTACGGGCCTTCGGGACGCGGCTGGTGCTTCTCAACTCATTGGAAGCAAGTCAAGAACTATTTTTCAAGCGTGGATCCATATATTCCTCCAGGTCTACAAACTTTCACTGCTCAGTAACTATCGCTCACCGTTGCGCACGCAGACCCCGGATTCCCATGGAGGAGCTGTTAGTTCATTTTCCTTGACGGATGAGGCTGCGAATGTTCACATTGACCTCAGCACCGGACATATGGACTGGGACTTTGGGCTCTTCCCTGAGGGACAAGCCTGGAAAGGTTTGTTCACCGTCAATCCGGAGACTTGAACTCATGATGCATACATAATATAAGATCATCGCAAAGTCTTCCGCCAAGAGTTTGAGATAAAGTCAAACCTCCACCGACCCCACGAGCTGGCAGCGGCAAGGCGTTTACTCAAAGCTTTAATGGAATCCGGCTCGCTCAAATTTGCTGAACATCTACGGCAGTGAGTGGTTTCTCCAAAAAGGAGGCCCATATCCGAGGATTTCGGCAGTGCGGCTGGAGACACCATCCTTTCGACCACTTACGGTATCCGCATACAACCCGAGAATGACCCCTTTGTGGCAACGGCAGAAAGAGTGGGTTATTCCCTCGCCAAGGCTTCGGAACCGGGAGCGTTCCTTGGTACGTGCTGTCCGCTTCACTCCTGGGGAGACGACCAACCATTGTTATTTAGTCAACAGTTTTCCTATTCTTCAGAAGGTTCCTGCGTGGATGCCGGGGGCAGGCTTCCAACGGCAAGCTGCGATATGGCGTCGGGACGCTGTAGATCTGGTAGAGGCCCCATTTGATATTATCAAACAACGAATGGTATGGACAAAGAATATTTATAAGCCAACGACTGAATAATGAAATAGAGAAATGGTACTGCCTCTTCTTCTGTCGGCTCACGGGCCCTGGCGGGGCTGGAAGAGCATCCGACGGAATCTTACATTTATGACATGCAAGTTCTAAAGATGTCCTTGCAATCATTTATGTTGGTGTGTTATTTTGGTGTCTGTGGCCGGGAGACACGATCTGAACTCGCGATTGCTAGGCGGGACGGACACTGTAAGTTTTCAACTCGATTGGATATATCCGTGCATTCAAGTAGGATATAGACAATTTCGGCCATGCTCTCGTTCATCCTTGCGATGCTCATGAATCCCGAGATTCAACGGAAGGCCCAGAGGGACATTGACCTTGTCACTGAAGGGCGACGGCTCCCTGATTTCGGCGATCTGACTTCCATCCCGTACCTTGATGCCATTCTCAATGAGGTCCTACGCTGGAACCCGGTGGTGCCGCTGGGGGTGCCGCATTACACAACCGCCGACGACGTCTATAATGGATATTTCATCCCCAAGAATACGATTGTTATGGGTAACTCATGGGGCATCTTGCACGGAGAACACTACGGTTCAGACCCCGAGATATTTCGCCCAGAACGATTCTTGAACTCACAGGGCAAGCGCAATTCCGCTGTTCCAGACCCTGATGCAGCATTTGGGTACGGAAGGCGCATCTGCCCAGGTCGAGGCAAGTGGTCTGGGGCACGATAATCCAGTGTCTGGCTGAGGTTTCTCACAGTTATGGCGCGAGAAAATATGTGGATCATGATGGCCAGCATTTTGTCTGCGTTGGATATCACAAAAGCCGTTGACCAGTTTGGTACGATAATTGAGCCATCCTGCGAGTATTCGTCATCGCTAGTCTGGTGGGTCTCGATTGTCTTGAAAACTGGTCTTATCTGAATTCCGGTGAATAGTAATCCGCTCCCATTCAAGTGCAACATTAAATTGCGATCCGAATCGCTCAGAGAACTCGTCCTTCAATCTGTCGACGATATTTAGTAGTCCTCAGTACATGCGTACTAAGCCAAGTGAATTAGTACAAGTTGAATGGAAGAATTTACCTTCAAATTCTCGAGGTCTGCTCAGCTCATGCAAGCGTACTTGACGCATCCGAGTCCGCCGCAATGACGACCCTCTAGATGAAATTTCACGAGAGCATTGAGATACTCTGCAGTGAATATGGGACTTGAGCGAAAATATTTCAATGCGCCGACCTAGATACGATGTGGTCATGTCGATCGAATCTTAAGACTGTCGAGGTGCTGGAGGCTCTTCAACCAGCGGCTGAAAGTCAGATTTGAACCTTGTTTAGAGGGTCCTCTACGGAGGATATTTGACGTTTTCAGTGGACATGCGACAGAACCAAGACTCAAACCGCGATGGAAGAACTCAATTCGAGAACACGGGGACTCGAACAATAATCACGTGATTTTCACATGACACTATGGTTGAAACCACTCGAGAGCTTTGGCAGCATATCACTATTTTTGTCAGGGTGCACATCGCGAAATTTATTCCGAAAACCATTCAAACAATCACAACCTGCAATTTTGCGGGCAGTTCGACTGATGGCAAAGCGGTAAATTTCAACCCGAGAAGCCCGAGAGAACATCATTCCCTCACTAATATTGTCGTGGATTAGACTCGTTACCAGTCTGCTTACAATGAGCAAAAAATGTGGCGAGCACTTTGCTGTAAGCAGACTGGTACATCTCGGACCAAACAAAAGGGCTGGGCCCGGAGTTTCAAATTGTGGCGGTGCCGATCTCGGCATCACTTGGCTTTTCCGATACCCTCACCTTCGCGCTATTTCTTTTCCCTCTACTCCGTTTCACTTCAAATCTTGCAGACATCACCTTAGATATTACCGGCGCGTATTCGACCGCTTAAACGCCCCAATTGACCGGTCTTTGGCCCCGGGAAAGCGAGTACCGCCTGCTGGAGGTCGATAATTATCGCGCGGGATTCTGGAGCTTCAATTGGGACGGATTTTGGCCACGGTGAGTACCAATCGTGTTTCCAATTGGTCCTGTACCATTTTCGTGGTCTGGATGCCACGCTCACGCCTTCAATCACTACCCAAGTCACCTGGACGCGACGCGCCGCACTGCCCGCTCGAGACGATGGATTCTATTCCCTTGCCGATGTCTCAATCTGCTTTGCGAGCTTTTCCCTTGTCGTTCACGCTGCCTCTAATTGCTGACGAGCGCCGTACTGTCCTCATTGCTTTCTTACACCTCGACATTGCATCAAAGGGCACCAAAACACCGCGCCTCCTCCAGCTTCATGCCGCTCTTGCATTCATAGCCGGCAAGGATCTCGTCTTCCGGTACGGGATCCGGAAAAACTCTGGCGATGGTTCTTCCTGTTCTTTCACTTCCAAAGACGTCGGCTGTCATCACGGTGTCTCCTCTGAGGATCATTCAGGATAATTACGCAGGTGTACTTATTCCTATGGACAACTGATCTTTCTGACTGCACGGGCAGGTCGCGGAATTTGCTAAGTATGGCATAACATCCATCGCGATTAATTGCTTCACGCCAGAGGACGAAGATTTGTGGCAGGTGAATATATTTATCAGAGCATCAATTTTTACTCTCTCTGATGCAGTACTCCAGTCAATTCGTTCTCACAGTAAATACCAACACTACTCCGTGTCACCAGAGCATGTGGTCCATTTATGGGACACATTCCACGATTCGCAAAATTAATACATGATCCCAAATGGACGAAGCACGTCAAATTACTACAGATCGATGAAGACACTTCATCTTAATAGCCGGTAAACGTCTTAATATTTGTTGCCCATGCCTTGCCGACATTCACTGTAAGAGAACTTGCGGTTGTTGCGATTCGGCTCCACAGCGTGTCGCCGTGAGTCTCCGTCTCAGTGTCGTTCTCCAGGGTGGAGAGTCTCATCTTGATGGTCTGTTTATGGTGGAGCGGGCAGATTGCTTATAATCTGGTTTGTCGTCCCCAAGCTGGTGCGCGAGGATGCATATCCTGCGGCCTGTTTCATGCGGTCGAAAAATGAAGAGCCGGAGGACGTGGTGGAAGTGTCGCTGCTACGGTTTGTGCCAGAATCTGAGCGAGAGGATTCGTAGGTTGGGCAGCGGGAGCGCGAAGAAGCGGGCATTGGGGGCGGGTCGGTGTGGGATCGGCGTTGGTTCATGGGGGTCATGGACTTCTGGGGACGGACTTGGCGAGTAGAGGGCCGCAAGGAAGCGCCGCCATCGCTATCGTCGTCGTAGCGGGTGCGATCAGTGTCCCTTGTTCTTGCCACGGAACGCGAATGAGGACTAGGTCCGCTCGGCAGACCAGCGCGAGAGCGACTAGACATAGAACACACGAGGAAGAACTAGTGGCAATGGTCCTGCCCAGCACAGCTGGTGGTAGCACAATGGTGTAGCAATAAGGGAAGCGAGGAAGCGAGGAAAAGTCCATGGAAGAGAAATGGAGCGTCTAAAGTGAGCGCGTCGGGTCCAGGTGACTTGGGTATTGATTGAAAGCATGAGCGTGGCATCCAAACCACGAAAAGGGCACAGAGCCAATAGGAGACACGATTGGTACTCACCGTGGCCGAATTCTGTCCCAAATAAAGCTCCAAAGTCCCGCCCGATGATTATCCACCTCCACCACACCGTACTCGCTTTCCCGGGGTCAAAGACCGCGCAACTGGGGCGTTTAAAGAGTCGAATACGCGCCGGTAGTGTCGAAAGTGCCGTCTGCAAGAGTTTGAGTGAAACGGAGTAGAGGGAAAAGAAATAGAGCGCGTAAGGTGAGGGTAGCGGAAAAGCCAAGTGATGCCGAGATCGGCACCGCCACAATTTAAAACTCCGGGCCCAGCCCTTTTGTTTGGTCCGAGATGTACCAGTCTGCTTACAGCAAAGTGCTCGCCACATTTTTTGCTCATTGTAAGCAGACTGGTAACGAGTCTAGTCGTGGATATCCTTAGGATATCCCCCTCCTCACCTCAACGAATTTATCAGCCGGCCCCCGCAAATTACGCAAGTATGGGGCGGGCAACACTGCACCCGTTGGCGAATGATCACTTCGCTGCGAATAGCTGATGTTTTCCTATGCACGACTCTCTGACACCAACATTTGCGCGGCGTTCTGAGGCGATGGAACCGGAGTTTCTTGTCCGGACTGTTGCCGTGTACCGATAACTACCAACCTACCTGCGTGCGATCCGGTTCTCTCGCAATGCGACCGTCGGGCATATTTTGCAAGTGGCAGTGCGCCGGAAAGTTTCATTGCAAGCGGCAGCAGTTGTTCTCGGTTGCACTATTCACTTCCTGGGATTTCGCGGGATCTCGTAATTTCCACGGAGAATTTGACGCGGCGGTGCCTTTAATCTACAACTATGTTTAATTTGACGTCTTTGCCGTATCAAACTCCGTTCTCAAGATTGGCCTGTGAAGAGTTAACATAACGTAACGTCCGTAGAATTTTCGGCGGCGGCGAAATGCTTGCGATCTACTAACTACGTGTTCCTGACTTTCACTGCGTTCCCACCCCATGTAGACAGAGGGGCTTATCTCACTGCATTCCGGGGCGCCATAGCCGCACTTACGGCTCGCTCTTGCTAGCCGTGGCTATCCTTTGGCTAGCCGCGGTTATCCTTCGGCTAGCTCCAGACAGCTGTCTAACCGCGGTTGCCTAGCGATATGTATAGTGAGCTCTTGCTAGCTATTGGCCGCTGTTCCATCCACAATCTGGGTAGCCAACCTTCCCCAAGCAAGCCACACTAATGCTAGCCTTGCCTAACATCAGACTGATCTTAGACCACCAGGTACGCTTGTTACCAATGGTATTAGCTAAACGCAAATCCATCAGTCAACTGAACTCTGCCGACGTATCGCTGTCAAGCTCAGCCCTGGCCGCACATGAAGAGCCTTATGTATGTGTCATGACTAAGAATGGCCCGCAGATAAGTAATTAAATGTTGCAATTTCGAGACAGCTGCATTTATTGCGGCATTTTCCCACACCGGCAACTCTGATGCCGAGCAAAGAACTGTACCTCCAGTGTTTCAATCAGAAGGAGAGAGCGCAGTGGGAAACACCTAGTTCTAACTTCTGGCTAGTTGTGCTAGTCATTGGCTAGCTGTAGCGAGCTACGGCTAGATCACCGGCCGGACATAGCCGGATGTGGGTATGTCGGCTGCCATCGGCTAGCCGAATGCGGTTCGGCTAGCCGTGGCGAGGTGGTGCAGCACGATGCCGTGGCTAGGGATCCCCGGAATGCAGTGAATCCACCGCGCCGAAGGTGTGTCTACATATCGCCGGACGTAGCCGCCGCACATCGCCACATGTCAATCCACGTAGAGGCAGGTGGGTCTACGGGGGGTCGGAACGCATTGTTTATCTTGCACCCCGTATCGAACTCCGGACTCCCATCAAGAAGCCTATGTCCTACCACCGTCTCGTTGGGCAAGTTACGTGACAGTCGAATGCCGCAATGCAAAACCATCATTGTCTCCCTCTTTATGAAATTACGCTGTCTGTCTGTCTGAAGCTTTTTAAGCTCCGCTAACCCCGCTCTCGGACCGACTTGCCGAATTACCGCACAAAGCGTCCCGTGCTTATTATTGGGATATTCAACTACCCCAGGTTCCCTACCTTCCATCTGAACACTGGACTAATGCTGTATACATTGGATATTTCTTTTCTACACCCCTAGCCTGACAAACGACAATGCCGGCTTGCATTCGGCACATTATGCGGTGTGCTACACAAACACCCCCATCACTTCTCTGTCAAAAGAAGTTCAGTCCTGGGTTCAATGCATCATCTGGACCGAAGTGATAGCAAAGCGCCCCGCTCTTGTGCCGTATAAAACTGCTTGGGAGTCCGAAATGGACGTGCGATCATCAATCTACATTCATTTCTCCGGCTACATCGCGGCTACATGGATAACGGCCCGCGTGTCGGACTTTGCCGAGAAGAACAGCAGTATCCCCAAATCGATTGGTTGGATGCAACCTAATTCGAGCAAGTGAATGTTCAGGCAGCGGCACAACGTCGCACCAATTCATCCGGAGTGCACACGAAGATGGCTGTCCGGAGGGGGTCCCCGGTTTGGGGGCGGTACGCGTGCTGTACGCGTAGGGACTAAACCAAATCGAACGGCGAGGGCACGATTGATTTTTTGCTGTTTGCTCCAGCGGGAAATTTGAAAGAGATACCCGAGGAATGTGAATCGTGAAAATAGATGCAGGTTCCATGTTCATCGGAAAACTTCAGGCGCCGCAAAGCTCGCAAACATCTATCCCCTGAGAACAATAACATATTTTTTTCGGACCGTTGGGAAGCATTGGAACCAATTGTGCTTGGATTGCAGTTACAGACCTTATCTATATCATATCGGACGCTTCCTCTGAATTTGTGTCTTCCCATTTGCAGGAAGAGACTGTCCATTATGGCCACCGCTGAGAGTAATGAAAGACCTGCGCCGAGCTACTCCAACCCGGATCCGCGCGCGATTGCGATAGTCGGTGGGTTTCTCTGTGCGCCTTCTTGATCCCACACGTGTTTATTGGACCCCGTCTTTTAGGCATGTCTATTTCAGAGCCGCACGACGTGAGCGAGCTTCCGACGAGCGTCGCGAGGATGTGGTCGTGGTCCTTCACTGATTTATCGTGCCGCTTGACAACAACGGCGCCGGCTAAGAACTGATTCAACCAAAGGATAAGTCGTGAAAAGCTATCGGTGCGCACCGATATCACCGCGGGCGTAACCATTGGCGCGATCGTCAAAGGATTTGGACTGTCCGTCCGGGCTGAGAACGCCAAGTTGGTTAAAGGAAATAGTCTCCAGCGGGGTTGGCACAAAATTGAAACCTGCCACCACAGCTTGATCGCAATCTCCGTTCCGTATGGCCTGGCGGGCAAGATGTATCGCAGTGAGGGCTGAGGAGCACGCAGTGTCAACGAGAAGGAAGGACCGAGAAGATCGAACACGTAGTTGATGCGGTTCGCTGTGATGGAAAGATATGTCCCGGTCATGTGGTACGCTGGATGTCAATCTCAACACGTCAATTGCTACTGCGAATGCAAGTGGGACTCACGTCCGATTTGAGTCTCATCCATGTCAAATGGGGGACTCGCTCCCGCTTGGGATGCACATTAAACTGGTCCGAAAGAGCAATGAAACAACGCACTACACCCAACATAAACGCCAGTATTCACTGCGTTCCGACCCCTCCTAGACAGACTTTTTCGGTCTGTCTAGGGTCTGTCTAGGGTCTGTCTAGGGTCTGTCTGGCAGCCAGAATTAGGCTAGACAGACCCTAGTCAGACCCTAGTCAGATCAAGACAGATCAAGCCAGATCAAGCCAGATCAAGCAAAACTCTGTCTAGAAGGGGTCGGAACGCAGTGATTAGTGGCACGATAGTCCACTCCGCTGCGTTGAAGTGCATTGAAAGCCTGCTGAAGTCTGTCGTGGGATGATTAAACGTATTCTCGGTACAGAAATTGAAACACTCACAGCACAATCTGAGAGGTAGACATCTGCGATGCCTCCACTGGGGTGATTCCGAATTCTTGAAGGTCACCAAAGGCCATCTCGGGAATAAACGCTCCTTTGGTCTAAAGGATGCTGAGTGGGTAAATTGTTTCGTCTGTCAGGATAAGTCTCACAGTCGCTATTTTGCCGGGCCCAGTTCCATGATACGCCTGCGCATTCCATCGGTCCCCAGGGACAGTAATAATCCCAGAGCCACGCCTCGATAGAAATTCATAAAATGCCTCGGTATCCAATCCACGCGCTTCACCACCCGGCGCAATCATGGGGTCGCTCACGACGCCGAGTGCGGAAGCCCAGATGACAGCAATTTCCACTGCGTATGAAGACGCGGGGTTGAAACCCCACCATGCCGATTTTGTTGAATCGCACGGAACGGGCACGGTTGTTGGTGACTCGGTCGAAACGAACGCGGCTGGGGCCATATTTTCCGAGGGACGCGAGGGTCGAGAGCTTTTATTAGGTTCCGTGAAAAGCAATGTGGGGCACGGAGAAATGGGGTAAATATTTTGAACTTTCCGAGGCGTCTACTGACCCACAAAACAGAGCATACATGAGTTCATTGATCAAGGTTGTGATGATGTTGAACGAAAAGGAAATTCTTCCCAACGGTGCATTCGAGAAACATTCCCGCAAGATCGAATTCGCCAAATATAACTTTCGTGTTCCCACCGCGGTTGAGCCCATGTGTCCCCAAGACGCTCGCCGGGGACTGGTTGCGTCCATTTCGAGTTTTGGAATAGGAGGTAAATGATGATCACCCATCATCTGATCCGCTGATGCCAACACGACGCGTGGCAGGTGCATGTGGCCAGCCACACTAAGGCTCCAACCATTTAGTTTCCGTTTGAAGATCGGGTCAAATCAAATGGAAACGGTAATAAAACTGTTTTAAACCGTTTGAAAATCATTTCAAATGGTATTTTGGGAGACATTTTCCCCAAAACCAAGGATCCCTTGAACTCGCAGAAATGGACATGCAGGGAGGCAGTACTGGATTGAGAACAACTTCGTGTCATTATTGCACACCAAAATAATGAACTCGGGGCAGAGTGTGGTGGTAATGGTCACTGGAGTTCACTCAAATGGCAGTTTGTTTCTGGAGAACTGGAGGCTGAGTGTGTCTAGTCAAACTACAAGGGCACACTGGAATTGAAACCAGTACATAGGTGGAAGAGGGGGGCATAAAAGAGTCTTGGAGTGTGCCAAGTGCATTTAAGGGGAAAGCACGACGGATCAATTCCGACTTTGAACAATTCACTCCACTGAATGGGATGTATCGGTGCACCCGGAAACGTACCTGACACCAAGAGTGTCAGAGAGCGAATCATAGCGACTGGAATGGTACCTGACACTCGAAGAATAATTTGCGCTGGCTTAGAGCCTGACACGGAGTATGTCGGAGGCAGGATCAGCTGTCCCGACATTACCCGTGTCAGTAGAAGAATAAGTTGCGCTGGCTTAGAGCCTGACACGGAGTATGTCGGAGGCAGGATCAGCCGTCCCGACATTACCCGTGTCAGTAGCCCCGACACTGTCACGCCCTCGTGTCGGTGCACCTGACACGGTCACACCCCCGTGTCGGTGCACCTGACACGGTCACACCCCCGTGTCAGTGCACCTGACACGGTTACGCCCCCGTGTTGGTGCACCTGACACAGTCACGCCCCTGTGTCGGTGCACCTGATACTGCTCCTGACACGTCCAGTGGCAGGAGCAGAGTCAGTCACAAAGATTTCGCGGCTGACACAGGTAATGTCGGGACAGCTGATCCTGCCTCCGACATGATCCATGTCAGGCTCAAGGTCAGCGTGACTTATCTTCTGAGTGTCTGGTACAATTTCAGTCGCTAAAATTCGCTCCCTGACACTCTCAGTGTCAGGTACGTTTCCAGGCGCACTGATACATCCCATTCAGCCGCGTGATTAGTCACATGGGACATCACCATATCTGGAAGAAAATACCTCAGTTTGAGCACCACGGGTTAGTACAAGTATACTGGTTGATTGAGCTGGACTTCCACACCCTTCAGTAATGCCGTGAACTTCAAAAACCTCCAGTATTCTCACTGGCATGTCTCCCGGAAAGTACTTGATTTTTCCAACCATTTAAAACTATTTTCAAACGGTTTGTAAACCGTTTGGGCTCCCTAGCAAACTAAACGGAAATAAAAACGATTATAACCGTTTGAAACCGTTTCCAAACGAGAACAGTTGGAGCCTTAGGCCACACTGTCTTGCGAGAACACGAACCACGACCACCGCTCACGAATGCAGAGCCACCGAGGAATGGCCCATTCCTCTTTGCCATCGGTATATAGTTTTTCCTCAATCTGAACATAGTGGCTCACCCGGTGTAGGGGCCCCCACTCCCAAATCCTGCAACAGCCTTATCAATATTTACAAGTCGCAGGGCGCAGACACGGATCCATTGGTTCTATCCGAGCATCTCGGAGGGCGTGCGCGTCAAATGCCATGGAGAAGCTTCACAGTCACGAAATCTCTGCGCGATTCCAAATTCACGGAGCCAGTCCTCGTCGGAAAGCGGTCAAATCCTCTCGCATTTTGCTTCTCGGGCCAGGGGCCTCAACACTGGCAGCAAGGCCGTGTTCTCATGTCTCAATATCCCGCATTTCGCGACTCGATTCTCGCATGCGATCGAGTCCACAAGGAGTCATCAGCGATTCGACAAAAAACTTGTGGTCTTTCGGACCTTGTGAGCTTGCGAACAAGCTCACAAGGTCTCACAAGGTCTCACAAGGTCTCACAAGGTCGCAAGACCGCAAGATAAATAAATAAATTTTGAAAAGCTTGGATACAGAGTACACAATTAATCTAATGTGAGGTGCATACAAATTTACAATAATGATCAAAAGCGTCCAAGGAATTAGAAAAATGGCAATTTTCAGGGAGCACAGCTGTACATAGAAGTAAATGTGCAGCACGCGCCACCGTGTCCAAATTGACCATCGCCAAGGCGAGAGTTCCGCACTCACGTTCAGGCTCGGCTCAACCACCCACATCCCGGTATCAGGATTGGGTGTATCCTCCACCGGAACAAGCCAATTCAGTGGCGCACACTTATACAATCAGTCAGCGAATCCGAACGAAAGGAAGAGGTGTACGCAGCCAATGACGAGTCCACCAGCATATCCATGCCAATGGATTTGACCCAATTTTCTCGCGGTACACACCGGCACCACTGGCACTGAGATCGCTGGGTGCATAGAAACGGGTGATGGCGGATGTCGGACCTCGGGCCGTGAACGGTGCCGTCATCGTTTTCCTCGTCGTCCGGAGGGATAGGCACTCACATCACAAAGAAGGGCTGCAGAATATATGAGGCGCTGGGACGAAGGATAAAAAGGACTTGGCAAGTGGATGGAAAAAGGAAGCAGAGGGAACGTGTGACTTAACAGAAACAAACTGGATAGTCACACATGTGCCCATCAAATTTGACTTCCAGCAAAAATCGTCCTCACTCTCAAATGGCCAGCAATCTGCCCGCTGACACACCTTGGGGTAACTCCGTGGATCGTACGCTCGTTGGGCACCAGGAGGCCGACAAGTACCTCCCCGAGCCACGTCATGTCCTGTCGTGTCTTCGCACCGACTCGAAGCCGTCCAGGCCCACATCACAGGATGCCGCCGTCACCCTGCCATGACAGCCCACCCAGCAACCACCTGCTCGCGCCCTCACCATCCAACGACTTCACTACACAGACTCGCAGACACTCCGTGCGTTATTCTCGCTTGACTCCGAGTCTTCCCACTAAAGCAGACCTGCTATTCTTCTAGTACCACAGCACCGACAACTGCGAAATCGACACTCACGTCGTTTAGTCATGCCGCCTCGTTGGGTTCACCAGCGTGGTCTTCTCACCACCTGCCGCAGCCCAGAATTCCCTCGCATGACATGACAACTGGCACAACACACGCGACACGACCGCCCTAATACCAGCATTAATTCACCAACCGGCCACGACAATGCTGCGCCGTTGATTGAATCGATCCGCAACACACCCCGCAACCGCATTTTTTGGCTAAAAAGTACCAATCGCACGGCATGCGAGCGCGTCATATTCACGAGTGCGTTGTTTAATTCCTTCAATCAATACACCGTGACAATGACCTCCACGCCCATGCGACGCGTCGACACGCGGAGTTCTACTTGCCGCGTCCGCCAACAACCACAAACTCGTCACGCAAAAAGAAAAAAGCTACCTCCTCCGATGCCCATTGATCCCCTTCCTGCCCTGTTATGTGTACGATTTCGATTTTTCCCCTAAATTCATAGTGTATTGTACGGCTTTTATACTCACAGGCCGAAAAAAATAATTTTGCTTTGACCTTGTCATCTTGTGAGCTTGTGAGATGCAAATTATTGAGCGTCTTGCGAGATTTTCGTCTGCCTTTGTGGTCTTGCAATCTTGCGGTCTTTTTGGGTCTTGTTCGGTCTTGTTTGGTCTTGTACAAGATCACAAGATTTTTGTCAAAAGTCTGATGGTACACTGGGTCATCTTTTCTCCAGGACACGGGTCTCTTCGTCTCTGAACCTCCGAAGGATGCGCCACTCTCACAGACTCTGGTGTGGCCAGCGAACATAATATCCGTGGCGATTACATTCCACCAGATCGCTCTATTCGATCTCTTCACAGCCCTCGGGGTTAAAGCAGATGTGATTGTGGGGCACTCAATCGGAGAAACCGCGGTTCTTTACGCGTCTGGGGCGATGTCGCGCGATGTGAGCGTCTCTGTGCTCTATAATGACCAAACCGTTTGACCTTTCTAGATGACCGTCAAAATTGCCATAGCTCGAGGTCGAGCATTAGGACTGATCGATAACATTGGAGGCACGATGGTTGCGATATCTGGTTGCGACTCTGCAACCGTGCAGTCGTACATTGAGGCCGACTTCGCCCTCACAAATATTCAGACCACCGAAGACCAGCAGCTGTATATTGCGTCGTTAAATAGCCCCACGGACGTCGGCGTTTCTGGGTTCACTCCACTCGTCGAGGAGTTGACCAATTACATCTCGAACTTCTCCGGCGGCGCGACGGCGACGAAACTTCGTGTTAGTACCGCGGTCCATTCTCCGCTTGTTGATGCTTGCGAAGCCGTTTACCGAGCTGAGTTGGAAATCTGTTTCTCGCAATACACCGGTCCTTTCATGCCAAAGACTTTGGTCATGTCCTCTGTCACAGGCGAGTTCAAGCATGATCCATTCACCGTTGATTATCTTTGGCAAAATCTTCGGCGCCCGGTTCAATTTGCCACAGCTATTCCCGCCATTGTCGCTCGTTTTGGGGAGAAGACGACGTTTTTGGAAATGGCTCCCCATCCGGTTTTGACTCAAGTAGGTAGCCAACTTGAAACAGATGCAAATTTGCTCATCACAAGTCCAGTATATCAAGCGAATGGGCGCCCACGACTCATTACCGGCCAGTATGCGTCCGCCAACTGCGCGGCAACTTCGTTCCGGAGTCAAACCATCGACAGAGGTTGATGTTCTGCTGGAGACGCTAGGCAACCTCCTCCTAGGCGGCATCAACTCGGTGAGTTTCAAGAAAGATAACCACGTAGACGGAATATCTTACCAATCTACAGATCAATTTCGCTGTTCTCAATGGATGCGTCCCGGGTATTCTGAAGGGACCCGCGTACCCAATGGACGGCAAAGTGTGGCCTTTTGCGCAGCCGGAGGTCGGCTATCTACGGCGCCTCCTTCCTCCCAGGCCGCCACTCAACTCAACACGGCTCCGCGTCAGCCCCAGCATTTCGGGAGAGTGGATGGGTGACCATGTGGTTGACAAATCGGTAATCGATACTTGAGCAGAACGTCCTCAATATTTACCGCACTTCTCCTGCTGCAGAACATTGTGCCGGCGGCAGCCTACCTCGAAATGGCGCTGGAGTTCGGCAACGTTATGCATCTCTGGGACTGCCATTTCTCTGCGGCATGTGCTGTCGCCCCGGATGCACCCGCCGTCACCTTGGAAGTCTCAAAAGAAGGCATCAACTGGACGGTGAAGTCTTCTGAAGATCTCCGTCGAGCTGAGGACGACATCCAGTGGACTGAATCGGGGCCGAAGTTCAACACGGTACACGTGTACGGGAAACTGGGTTACGGAACCCCTCGGATCGGACCCAAAAATCTTAGGAAGGTTGACGTAGACGCGGTTTTGGAGCGCTGCTTCGCGGCTTTTGGACATGATGATTTTTACAGCGAAATCGAAACGGTCTCTCAGTTCGGCGAAAGGTTCAATGAGTTTTATTTGCTTTGTAACCAGCTAATTGGACTTCGACAGTTTCTCCCGTATCGAGAAGATCCATTTAAATTCTGACGAAACCCTCTGTTGGATCCGGGCGGATATAGATCAAGTTGATCGCGCCGATTACATTTTTTACCCTCCGCTCATGGATGCGGTGTTCCAAGTTGGTATGAGTTGGAATCTGGTGAGTGGGCCTGGTGCATTGAAATTCTGTCGACTTATAACCTATTGTAGCTTCACGAGAAAATCAACATCGAGGGCACGAACCAAACACTTTGTGTAAGAGCTTTATTATGACATAAATCCGCTCAGTTTTACGAGCCCTTCACAGTTGCCCCATTCGCTCCGCCGAGCCTTCCGCAACGACGGCAGTGTCGGTTCTGTTGTACTCCCTTCAGCCTTGCGGTGCTATGGTCGTCTTGTGGAATGGTCCCTGGATCACCATATCGTAGACCTATATGTGCTTGATGAAGATGCGGCCGTTCTCTTTACCTTCGAAGGTGAGTTCATTTTGTTGCGCAACCTCTCAACCTCACAATGACCTACCAGGCTTTCGTTTCAATTTCCTGTCTAATGCGGGGAATCAATTGCCCATTGAACGCTACATGGTTCATTGGCAGCCCCGGTCCATTCCGGCCACGAGCTATGAAGCGGTCTCATTTGACCCGACCATCGCCAATTTTGAGGAAGTTCTTGACGTACTCGATTATCTGGCTGAGGAACTTCTCGCGGTGCTCGATTATTTCGCCATGAAGTACTCTGCTGCCACGGTCGAGTTCGTTTTTTTTTTCGCCGGTGCATCAATCTCTTCTGATCCACGTCTCCAGTGCTCTTCCCCCTGATTTCAATCCCGAAACGTCTGATCGTAAACGTTATCTTGAGTGGGCGAAAAAGCAGGCTCTGATGCTCCCGACTGCCTCTATCCCACCCATTTCTGCTGGGATTATGGAGAAGTATGCCATATTATTTGAGCTCGCAAACAGAATTGGGGACGCTCAGACTGGTCAGTCTTTCATCTATGTCAATTTCGTTATCCGCTACTGATTTCTCCCACAGAAATCCTGAATCTTCTACTGCGGCGGTCGAGGCTCTGTTCCGTGATGATATCATGAGCAAGGTCTACGAGCTGCCGCCTTTCGTTTGCGGTGTCTTTGATCAAGCGGTGGAAATGTTCGTTCAGTTGGTTCAAGATGCAGGGGTGGCCGGTAAACGTGTCGTTCGAGTCTTGGAGATTGGCGCCGGCACCGGGCGTTTTACTGCGCTTCTCGGGAAAGCCCTCCTGTCTGCTACTGGCATTGGCTATGTCGATTTTGTGGCCACGGACATATCGATATCGCTCGCCCAAGAAGCATGTGTGAAATCACCTTGGCATACCATGACTTCAAAGACGCTGGATCTCAGGATCCCGGTTAACGAGCAAGGATTCGATCGTTCGACATTATTGTCGGATTCGACGTCGTCCACGCTATCCCCGATATGTGCAAGGCGCTCGATTCTCTCCACGCGTTGCTCGTGCCAGGCGGTCACCTCTGCGCCATTGATATCGATGGCTCGGCTTTCAGAGTCGATGATACCCCCGGGGCTGCCTGTTTGTAAACCATCTCTGGAGCAGTTCGAGATATTGATTATTATTCCAGGGATGGATTTTGTTTTCGGGTCATTTTCCGAGTGGTTCGGTGTGCTCGAAGAGCGGAGTGACACCCGCCACTGTACGTTGACGATCCCTCAGTGGAAAGAGACTCTACACGCGTCCGGCTTCTCGGACACCCTGTTTATCACTGGCGCTGACACTATAATTTCCCACCTTGCTTTCGTGTCACAATCCCAGTCGCTGCTACACGTTAAATCTATGGCTACCACGGACGACCTAACACTTACCCGGCATTTCGAGGCGGGCGACGAGGTAGCACTTGTCCAATTTATCAAAGGTCGGGATTCGACGCGGCCCTACACACTGTGGCTTCACACAGACACCCGTACAAAGAATTCTAGACTCACCGGGATCGTGCGGTCCCTCAGACGGGAGTTCTCGGTTTGGACGGTTAAACTTGTCCTGTTCGAGTTCCCTTGGGCCGGTGCACAGCAAGCGAAGTACATCGCAGAGCATTTGTTTTCCTTCCCATGGATCGACGCAGAGATTCTTGTAGACATCGAGGGGTGTATTCGGGTTCCCCGAGTCGTTGCTGCCGCTCCGCCGCCTATCGTCCAGACGCGAGATTCACATTCGATCGAGTTGGACGATTCACGAGTTTGGAGATCCTACCCCTCCCCATTGAACCCGTGCGAGATCGAAGTCCAAACGGCTTTTCTCGGCGTTTCTCCCATCTTCCCCGGATTTTGCGAATTTTCCGGCACCGTAACAGCACTGGGATCTTGTGTCATCGATACGAATCTTCTGGGACAAAGGTAACGTACGTCCGTTCGCAAATCTATGCCTTCTGACTTGTATGTTGCAGCGTTGTCGGTGTAACTCGCGCACCTCTTGGGACCACCGTGGTCTGCAAAGAAGCGCAAGTCGTCCCACCACCCGACGGCCCAAGCCCGGACTCTGCCGCCTCACTTACCGGAGGACTCGTTCTCGCCTCCCCCGTCGTCACTCCAGCCCTCTCTGGACTACCCGAAAGGGCTCTAATTCTTTTGCATTTCGGCTCCACCTCAGCGGCCGCACTCGCCACCCATCGTTACTTGAAACACCAAGGGTTTGAGTCAGTGATGATCACCGCTACAAATCCGTCCAGCTCCTATGTCTATGACGCTCGTCAACACGACATTTGGTCCGCCCATGCACGCGAGGAGTTCATCGCGGGGGCGGAGGGGGTGGATCTCGTTTTCAACTTCGATTCGGATCCCGACGTGGCGGGAGAAAGTATCCAGCTGCTTTGCGGCAACGGTACCTTCGTCCAAGTCGGTGCAAATCCTCGAACGCGCTTCACAAGTGGCCATCACTACTTCTTTGTCGATGCGGACACAATTTATCGAGGGCTGTCCGTGAAATGCGCTCTGAAGTCCTTGGGCTCCCTGCCCATTCCTGCCGCCAACAAGATTGATATCTTATATTTACAGGCGGAGACCGGGCGCATCTCGTCCCCCACTCCGAACCAAGTCCTCGACATGACTTCACTTGACGAGAGCCTCACCATTTATAGAGGTGGGATTATCGACGGAACATCGACATTCAATCCTCGTGCGATGTATGTCCTCATCGGCGGAATTGGCGGCCTCGGTATCGCCCTTGCGCGATGCCTCGTGGAGAATGGTGCAAGACACGTCGTGCTGACCTCGAGAAACGGACAGGCTGTGAGTGTAGATCTTCCCGTTGAGCAACGTCTCCAACAAGTATTCCAGGCATTCAAACCCGCGCTCGAGAACCGAATTCTTTAGGCGCTCCGAAACCAGCCCGGTGTGACCGTGGATGCGGTCGCGTTAGACTGCCTCGACGCGAACGGAACCAAAGCTTTGTTCTCGAAATATTCACCAGACGTGGCTGGAGTGTTTTATCTTCCGCTTGTTCTCAACGATCAGATGTTTGGAAATTTGGATTCGGCAGCGCAATGGAAACCAGGTAATTGCCATTGGTTTCAACTCAACCAGTACTAATCGATTACATTCAGTCCTCGATGTGAAGACGAAGGGCCTTCAGATTCTATTGGATGCTGTCGATGTCAAGTCACTCGATTTCCTCCTCCTCACCTCCTCCATTGTTACAGTGACTGGGTCCGACGGTAGTGACGTCCTTTGTAATGGAAACCAGACTCCTAATTCGTATGTGACTTTCTAGGACAAGCCAATTACGCTGCGGCTCAGAAACACATGGAGGCGATTGGTGATCAAATCCCGAACGCTGTTTCCGTCATCGCACCCATTGTATGTTCTCTCGATCGTCTTTCCTGACCAGCACGCTTATTCACTGTTTCGTTTCAGACTGACAGCGGCGCGTTTGTGAGGGGAATTCCGCGGGGACAAGGCCGAAACATCATGTTGGAGAAGTATAAAAAGTTGGGAATGGGCGTCCACCAGCTCGCTGAGCACTGTGTTGATGCCATACGGATGCTTGAAGGTCCTGAAAGGACTTCAGTGTATATCCCAGGATGAATTGGAAGAACGTTATAGCACGTGAGACGGTGTTTCATTTCGCTCACTATCCCCTTCTCACGCTTTCGCAGTCATACCAACTTATAACCATTCCTTCATGCGTCATTTATTGGTCAAGGAGACCGTGAACCCCACCGCAGGCACAGGGATGAAGGAACGGTCAATCCGCCGAACGTGCGCCACTGTCCTTTCGATGGACATAGATGCTGTCCAGGAAAATATTCCACTGTCAACCTATGGGTTGGACTCGCTTACCTCAGTTCGGCTTAGCGGGATATTGAAGGCGCAGTTCGGCATTCAGGTTTCCCAGCTGCAGCTCCTAAGCAACTACATGTCAGGTACGGTGAAACGTGTGCCGGCGGTCTATGGGTGAAATCCACTACAATGCAAATCCGACGGGCTGAATGCAATGAAGAAGTGTGCTCTAGTTCAGGATTCACAAATCCCGAAACCAACACAAATCCCTAAAACAACAACCAACCAAACTCCACTAGTGATTCCGGATGCAATCCCAAAGAGTGCGACCGAGTACGGGTCTTTGTGTACCGATAGAAGATACACGGGAACAGTTGTTTAATATTTGCGGATCGCAGCAAGCAAATCCAGGATCGTCCGCAGACAATGGTTCAATTTATAGTTTTGCAACTCTGGGTCACCCACTCTAACCTCGTAAGACAGGAGCAGTGAACCAATTTGACACGCAACACGCAACAAATCCGGAACACACGTAGGACACGCAAAACACGTAGGACACACACAAGCAACACGCAGGACACGCAGGACACGTACACGTACACGCAGGACCACGTAGAACACACACACACGTACACGCAGAACACGCAAGGACAGCCTCGATGAATCAAGCCGGTGGTTCCGCCCTTCTGTACTCGCTGGAGCAGACCGCTAGTCTCTCCGCTTTACGTTTCCGGGTAGGAGTCCGTGCCTTCTCCCTACAAGCTGCCCACCTTATATACTGTACATCTAAAAATAACTCTACAAACATAATACATTAATCATCGGTGTAACCATGTCCGTGACTCGAGAATATGAAATAACGATCGCCAAGCTTGCTGACTGATTATTTTAGATCCTGAAAATGTTAGTTCTGGATTAGTCCCTCCAGACATTGTGGTTGAATTGGATAGCCCTTCAAAATGCCTCTTTGTAGACACCCTGAACTTGTGTGCAGCCCAAGAGCTACCCTAGACCGTCTACCCGTCGAGGTGGAACATGGTTGAGCAGGCTCCCTATTTGTCTGATTTATTTCTGACGCGATCGGGGCCTTGACTTGGCACCCGAGCGGTCCTAGTATTCTGGATTTCTTGGGCGCACTACTTGTGTCCCTCAAAGGATTCTTGGAAATCCGGAACCTTGGGTCTTTTGCCTACAATTAGACACCCTGGTCCCCTTCATAGCTCAAGTTAGGACCTTCTTCCTAAATTGGGTTCGAACTCGGTTGCCACATTAAGCCGATCGATATTTGATGGGTGTATGACACCGCATCCGGATCCGGCTCGTTCCGGTCTGAAAGGTTCTGGGTCATCACGTGATCGAGCGCGTCGCCTCATTGGTACAAGCATGGACAAATAATGTTGAAACCCATTCAAGATGCACCTGCTTTGAGTTCCACAAATAGGCACAGAATGGATATTTTATTCCCCAATGTTCGTTTGGACTATCCGCAACCTCCTGCCCATAGTACGACAGTAGGATCCAGAACCAGCGGCATATTAGTCGGAGGCACCCAGTATGTGTGTTTTCTGGATACTCATCCGCAACTGGTTCCGGATTTGGTTTCTAGCCTGTAGTTCCAGGTCTACTGACTTGGGACTCGTCATAGACCCAGATGTGCGCGTATCCGCAACGGAAATCCAGAAAACGTTAATTTTCAGGTGTTGGCGAATTCACGGCTTATCATCTCCCCTATTTTTAAATATTGACCGTCCCCGGTCATCTGTCCATTTTCTGTTTTATTGGCCTATATCTTTGCCAGTGAATTCCTGGCTAAGATACCAATTGCCTCTTTCCAGCTCGGATTCTGGATTCCAATTTACTATCCAGAATCGGACTTAGCGCCTTGCAATGTTTCCCCGTGGCCTTAGGGCATTGTCCTGGGACCTCCCGAGTCATTCCGACTCGAGGCGGTTTCAGGACCCTTAATTACGCCACGCTTCTTCGCCAATCAAAAGACAGCCACAACCGCGGTTCTCAACCGGCGATCAACGATTTCGATGGGGGTAAGTGTGCTAGCCCCTGTCCCGTCTTGGATCCAGGTTCTCCTCACTCCCAGCATCTCGCCGATACCCAATTTTCCAGGTTTTGAATCATTGCGTCCTCTTGAATCCGCAAAACTTTCGTCTCGCCCATTCAAAATGTGTAAGCGCTATGTTTAGCGCTCTTTAAAGTTTAATAGAGTCTCAAAAATAACGGTTCCATTTTCCAGCTTCCTGTCAGGGGAACCGCCCGTCCGTCCGTCCATCCGTCCGTCCGTCCGGCTCCGGCCCATCGCACTGCCCCGCTTCCTCGTCCGATCCTTCGTCCGGCCTCCGGACTCGCACCCCAGCCTGCGCCTCCATCCGGAACGTCACCTCCCGTCCCTCCGGACTCTGTTCCCTTCCGTCCGTCCGGCCGCTCTCACTGGCACGTGCTGTGTGATCAAGCTCGAGACCTCTGCCGATCCCTCCGGACACGTGCTACTGGCTAGTACTTAAAAAACCTCGCCTAGCGTGAGAATCCTCATCCTTTCTTCTCTTCGGATTCTCCCGCTAGGTGCGTATTCTAGAAACCTGTATTTAGTACCATTCAATTGAGTTGCTTCGGATTCTCCCGCTAGTCTCCCGCGCTCTGCGCCGAGCTGAGGTTGCCCTTACAGCAGAAGAAAGGATCTAAGGGATCAACTGGTCAAGATTGCGAAGTTCGGTGTAGACTCGGACTCGGACTGCTACGCTAGCGCTCCGGCCTCCCCGACTTCCAACCTCGACCCCTCCTCCTTGATGGACGCTCCGACGCCCGGAAGCGGGTCCGCGCCACCCGAGCTCCCGGATGTTTACATCCCGGAACCGGCTGCCGACCCCGAATCCCGGCTGACCGCGGTCGAAGGCTCTCTCGCAAACATCGAAGCCCTACTCCTCCGCGTTTTACACAACAACCAAAATCCACCCGCGACTGCCCCCGTCCCTGCCGCTCCGGCTCCGGCGGTGGGTCCAGACTTTACCACCCTCACCCCCGCAGCAAAATCGGTTCTCCGACCGAACCCCCCGGCCGTCTTCGACGGCGACCGGACCCAAGGACGGATGTTCCTCCACTCCGTCCTCACATACCTCCGACTGGTTCCGGAAGCCTTCATGGTCCACGGACAGCTCGTCGAGGAAAAACTCGTGCGGTACGCCATGTCCTTTATGGCGCGAGACGCGGCCGGACGATGGGCCGAACGACAGTCCGCAATCGTTCCGTTCCCATTCCCGTCCTGGGCGGAATTCGAGTCCGAGTTCCGGCTCCGGTTCGTCGAGGAAAACGAGCAAGACCAAGCTCTCCTCCGGCTGGAGACCCACAGCTACTACCAGGGCTCCCGCGACGTTTACCGGTACACGGACGACTTCGAGGAACTCACCGCCACGGCCGGGTACACGGATCCGCTCGTCCGCGTCACCAAGTACCGAGCGGGGCTCGACCCGAGGATCAACGCAGCGATCACCACGTCCGGAACCGCTCCGGCGCTGCTAGACTACGCCGGATGGCGTCTCCGCGCCTTCCGTCAGTACGACGCCCTCGCCCGCGTCCGAGCGGGAGCACCTCCGACTCGCGCCCCGGCTCCGGCCGCACGCCCTCGCACTGGGACGTTCCTCCCAGTCCCCTCCTTCACGCCTGCTCCCAAAGCCGCGCCGGCGCCCGCCCTTCCGCCTGGCATTCCGATGGAAGTTGACCGGACCCGCGCGCGCTTCGCACCGCGCGCTTGCTTCCGCTGCGGTGCGTCCGGACACCTCGCCCGAGACTGCCCGACTCCCTCGGACGTCCGGCACGCAGACGTCCTGGACGAGGTCGTCCGTCAACTCGGAGACGACCTCCTCGGAGAGCTCTTCGCGCGCCTCTCTACTACCGCCGGGCTTCCGACCGAGCCGGACGCCGGAGACGCGGAGCCGGAGGGTTTTCCGGACGCGGTCGAGTGAGCGGTGCGCCCTCGGTCGCGTCCCCTAATCGTTACTCCTGCCTGTACAAAGATATACCCAATAAATCAGCAGTTGAAACGAAAGACGCACCCCCTGCTCCGGTTTCCGCCCCCCGGCCGGAGCCCCCTATTCCCGCCCCGGAGGCAAAAACCCCTTCCATTCCCCGCGTCCACCGTCCGAGATGGGAACGCAAACTGCCCCGGCAGTACGTTATTGATTCCGTGGAGGGCCGGAACTCCCTGCACATTCCGTTGGAGATGCAGTCGGTAGAAACCGCGGCTAAGGTGTCCGTGAAAGGTCTGGTCGACTGCGGAGCGACCGGAGACTTCATTGACTCGGAGTACGTGATCTCCCGCAACCTTCCCGTCCGGAAGCTCTCCCAGCCTATCCCGGTCCTCAACGTCGACGGCACACCCAATGCATCCGGAGGCATTACGGGCGTAGTCGATATGGTCGTCAACTACAAGGGTCACTCGGAACGCATCCAACTCGCCGTGACGCGGCTCGGGAAGCAGCACGTCATCCTCGGTTACTCCTGGCTTCAGAAACACAACCCGGAGATCGACTGGGAAACCAAGGAAGTCCGGATGACCCGCTGCCCGACCAGCTGCAGCACCTGCCGAGACGAGCTTCGCGCCGTCCGTCGCAGCGCGAAGATCTCCGCCGCGATCCTCCGACAGCTCCGCGAAGGTCCCGTCCCGTCTATCTGTGCCATTGACTCAGCGGAGTGGTGCGGAGACGACGGGTACGATCCGGATGGCGACGGAGACGACTGTCCGGACCTCACTCCGGACCCAGACGAAGACGACGATGACGAGCTAGAAGAAGGCGACCGGATCCTCTACACCGCGTTCGCTCCGGCCGAGGAAATCCGCGCCGGGAGCACCGTCTCCCAACGGCTCGCGGAGGCCTTCGCCCGGAACTCGGCCCCGCCTGGGACCTCGGTTCCGACCTGGGTCGAGGACTTCTCCGACGTCTTTGACAAGGAGTCGTTCGACGCGTTACCGGAGCGCCGGACGTGGGACCACGCCATCGAACTCGTCCCGGACGCAAAGCCGGCCAACTGCAAGGTCTACCCGATCTCCCCCCTCGAGCAGAAGGAACTCGACGCGTTCATCGAGGATGGGCTGAGCACCGGCCGGATCCGTCCGTCCAAGTCCCCGATGGCGTCTCCGGTCTTCTTCATCAAGAAGAAGGACGGAAGCCTCCGGTTCGTCCAGGACTACCGAGCGCTCAACGCGATGACCGTGAAGAACCGATACCCGCTCCCGCTGATTAACGACCTCATTAACCGCCTAAAGGGAGCCCGGTTCTTCACAAAACTCGACGTCCGGTGGGGCTTCAACAACGTCCGGATCCGGGGAGGCGACGAGTGGAAGGCCGCGTTCCGTACCAACCGAGGACTCTTCGAGCCCCTGGTGATGTACTTCGGCCTCACCAACTCCCCGGCCACGTTCCAGACGATGATGAACGACATCTTCCAAGACCTCATCCTGTCCGGAGACGTCATGGTATACCTTGACGACATCCTCATCGCTCACTCCGATCTCGCGCGCCACCGAGAGATCGTCCGAGAAGTCCTCCGGCGGCTCCGGGCGCACAAGCTTTACCTCCGGCCGGAGAAGTGCGAGTTCGAGAAGTCGTCGATCGAGTACCTCGGCGTCATCATCTCGCACAACCACGTCGAGATGGACCCGGTCAAGGTCGCCGGAGTCGCCGCCTGGCCGGCTCCGGAGAACCGGAAGGACGTGCAGCAGTTCCTCGGCTTCACGAACTTCTACCGGAGATTCATCCGGGCTTTCTCGGACATCGCGCGGCCCCTCTTCGACCTCACCAAGAAGAGCGTCGCTTGGACCTGGACCGCTGCCGCGGCTGCCGCCTTCCAAGCCCTCAAGGATGCGGTAACCGCGGAGCCCGTCTTGGTCCTGCCCGACGAGTCGCGTCCATACCGGGTCGAGGCGGACAGCTCCGACTACGCCACCGGAGCCGTCCTGTCTCAGCCGGACGCGAACGGGAAGTGGCATCCGGTCGCGTTTTACTCCAAAAGTCTGAGTGACGTCCAGCGCAACTACGAGATCCATGACAAGGAGATGCTTGCGATCATCCGGGCCTTAGAGGAGTGGCGACACTTCCTCGAAGGTACGCAGCACCCGGTCGAGATCTGGACGGACCACAAAAACTTGGAGTACTTCCGGAAGGCGCAGAACTTGAACCGGAGGCAGGCGCGGTGGTCCCTGTACCTGTCCCGGTTTGACTTCGCGCTCCACCACCAGCCCGGACGCCTCATGGGCCGTCCGGACGCGCTGTCCCGCCGTCCGGACCACGGAGTGGGCTCGGACAACACGGACGTTACCCTTCTTCGCCCGGACTTGTTCCACGTCCGCGCACTGGAAGGTGTCGTGGTGGCCGGACCCGAGGTCCCCCTCCTTCGTGACGTCCGGGAGGCCTTCACGGGTGAGCCGGACCTTGAGGACCCCGTCGCGCTTGTCGCGCGAGAACTCCTCAAGAACCGGAACGTCCGCCCCCCCGGTCGTCCGAGTGGCGTGTCGCAGAAGGGCTCCTTTACTACCGCGGTAAGGTCGTCGTACCGCGGAATAAGGACCTCCGGCGCCGAATCATCGCCCTGCACCACGACACCCGGGTCGCCGGACACGCCGGACGCTTCAAAACCCTCGAGCTCATCTCCCGGAATTACTGGTGGCCCCAGCTGTCCCGTCACGTCGGCCAATACGTCCGGACCTGCGATCCATGCAACCGGACGAAGGCGCTTCGGAAGCTGCCCCACGGAGAGCTCCACCCGACCGAAATCCCGGAAGAACGTTGGGACACCGTCTCGGTGGACTTCATCGTCGAGCTCCCAGACGCGCACGGGTTCGACGCGGTCATGGTCGTAGTCGACGTCCTGGGTAAGCGGGCCCATTTCAACGAGTGCCACACCGGCCTTGGGGCGGTCGGAGCCGCTCGGCTCTACTACCGGAACGTCTGGAGGCACCACGGAACCCCCCGGAAATACATCTCTGACCGTGGGCCGCAGTTCGTCGCGGAGTTCACCACGGAACTGTGGCGCCTCATCGGGATAGAACCAGCGACCTCCACCGCCTACCACCCGCAGACCGATGGCCAGACCGAACGCGTCAATCAGGAACTCGAGCAGTTCGTCCGGATCTTCACGAACTACAAACAAGACGACTGGGACGAGCTCCTCCCGGCCGCGGAGTTCGCGTACAACAACCACGTCCACTCCTCGACGCAGCAAGTCCCGTTCATGACGGACACCGGAAGGCTCCCCCGGATGAGATTTGAGCCCAACGGACTGCGCTCGAACGTGGAATCCGCGAACGAGTTCCGCGACCGGATCGCGTCCGGAGTCTCGGAAGCCAAAGCCGCGCTCGTTAAGGCCAAAGACGAGTTCAAGCTGTACTACGATCGCCGACGCACGCCCGCCCTGGAGATCAAAGTAGGCGACCGAGTCTGGCTAGACGCCTCCGACATCCGGACGACCCGTCCGTCCGTCAAATTCGCGGACAAACGCCTCGGCCCCTTCAAGGTCGTGAAGGTTGTCGGAAAGGGTGCGTACAAGCTCGAGCTCCCCCCCCGGTACTCCCAGCTCCACCCGGTCTTTCCGGTGGTGAAACTCCAGCTCGCGGAACCGGACCCGTTCCCCGGACGCCCCCGGAACGACGAACCCCCACCCGTCCTTCAGACGGACGACGACGTTCAATGGGAGGTCGAGGAGATCCTAGAAGCGAAGGTCCGTTATGGCAGCCTCTGGTACATGGTGCGGTGGAAAGGCTACGGCCCGGAACACAATAAATGGGTAAAGCACTCCGACGTCTTCGCTCGAGACGCCATCGAGGCCTACTATCGCCGCTACCCCAACGCCCCGCGCCGGATCGCCTCGGCCGCTTTCGACTCGCTCTTGTTCCGGAGGCGCGACGCCCAGGTCCGATTCATGCGTCGGGACGCCGCATTCCAAGGGGGGGGTGATGTCAGGGGAACCGCCCGTCCGTCCGTCCATCCGTCCGTCCGTCCGGCTCCGGCCCATCGCACTGCCCCGCTTCCTCGTCCGATCCTTCGTCCGGCCTCCGGACTCGCACCCCAGCCTGCGCCTCCATCCGGAACGTCACCTCCCGTCCCTCCGGACTCTGTTCCCTTCCGTCCGTCCGGCCGCTCTCACTGGCACGTGCTGTGTGATCAAGCTCGAGACCTCTGCCGATCCCTCCGGACACGTGCTACTGGCTAGTACTTAAAAAACCTCGCCTAGCGTGAGAATCCTCATCCTTTCTTCACTTCGGATTCTCCCGCTAGTCTCCCGCGCTCTGCGCCGAGCTGAGGTTGCCCTTACAAGGAGGACAGTCTGTAGGGAGATGGCACGGAATCCTACCCGGGCGCTGAAAGCGGAGAAGGCTGACGGTCTCTCCAGCGAGTAAAGAAGGGCGGAACCTCCAGCTTGATTCATCGAGGCTACTCCAATAAAGGACGTGCTTCTATTTTCGAGTTATCACAAATCTATCAGCTTTCTTCGGGATAATATCCTGGTGTGTGTGTTTTAAGTGTGCTACGTGTGTTTCTGGATTTGTTGCGTGTTGCGTGTCAAATTGGTTCACTACTCTTGTCTTACGAGGTTAGAGTGGGTGACCCAGAGTTGCAAAACTATAAATTGGAACTTTGTCTAAGGACAAACCATTGAGCCTGCTTATAGCGCTCCATGCATATTAAAAACAACTGTTCCCATGTATCTTCTATCGGTACACAAAGACCCGTACTCGGTCGTACTCTCTGGGATTGTATCTGGAATCACTTGTGGAGTTTGGTTGACTGTTGCTTTGGGTTTTGTGTTAGTTTTGGGATTTGTGAATCCTGAACAAGAGCGCACTTTCCTATTGCATTCAGCCCGTCGGATTTGCATATAGTTGTATTTCGCCCATAGACTGCCGGCACATGTTTCACCACGGGGGTTGTAGTGGGCGGCAGCGTGTGGCACGCCGAGAGTGGGAGGGCAGTGTAGAAGTTGCGCAGGCACAAGGCGACGGTGGCGGATATAGAACTGGTAATGGAGGGAGTCGATCAGTGAGTTGCTCTCTTTCGCCCTCCTTTTGAACGTCTTTCTTTGGTTCATTCTTGAATGAAAATTGACCTGAATACTAATGTATACGCAGTTTTGACCGGGATAAAGGCCGAGATACTGCTGCTGCTTGCAGTGCTCGAGCTTGGGTGCCTTCAGTCTATGTCAATTTCCCAAGGAAAATCGAACGGCAGCACCTCGGTATTGTAGATGTATTCCACAGTGCGTACTAGTAAAGCGTACTTCTATTCCCCCAGGGCCGGTTTTCCTCATGGGCGGCTATCCCCAATTTCACGCCTTTGAAGCTGTTGTAAACTTCAAGCCTGCCCAAATTTCTTTGTGAATTCCGAGGTACGTGCGGTCCGATTTAATTATTTGGACCAACACCCCCGCCTGTGGTAGATTTGGCAGTGAGTGAGTGCTAGTGAGTTGGTCTTCACCCATTAGAAATCAAATGTCAGGCGCAATCCTGCCGGGCTGGGGTCGCGGAGGTGAGCGCTGCAGGACCAATGAGACACTGCAACAGCAGCTGCTGCCTGGTGGGACGCGACGATCTCTTACCACTCGTCTCACACGGATATGACTAGGGATCACCTTTTCGAGTGTCGGAATCTATGACGCTGTTACTTTTGATCTAAGTAGTTTGAATACTATCGGTGGCAGTAAATATGTTCCCCTTCACGTCACGGTGGGAAGGAGGCTAAGCACCAAGACTGTTTTGAGGAGGAAGGAGATGAAAGCGGAGAGAGGAGTGAGGAGTGGTGAGGATGAACCTAGTGTTTTGACGTGGGAGAAGGGGGTCAACTGCGCCATCTTCGGAGGAGGCAAAAAGTGCGTCTGGGGATGTGGACTTGGTGGGAGGAGCACTGGTCATTGTGGAGCTATTCAAGTAGTGCCCCAACATCTGGCAACATGCCTCATCCATCCAACAGTCATATTCCTTATCTTTGAAAACATTTGAGCCAGTGTATAATGGGTGGCTGAATTGGCTCACCATATGGCAATGGAGCGTCCACCTCATTCGCAGTAACCATAGGAGTTTTGTTTAATCATCCGCTGTTGAGACACTAATCCCGGATTTAATCCCTGCTTAATTAATCACTACAAGTCCAATTCGGAGGTGGTAAACTCTGATTAAACCAGCCGCTTAAACCGGGTTTAAACCGGTTTAAAGCACAGTTGAATGGAACGTGACAGTCTTCAAAAAGAGCACCGACTGGGAGTCGAACCCTCAACCGCGCCAACACTCACAAGTGCCACTCAATCCAACTAGACCACGCAGCCATGACAATCCTTGGAAATGGTTGAATATGGCGTTACTCCAACCCTCACGATGCGTTTAACATCACCGGCCCATCGGCGCGAGACACCAGATAGAGATTTATAATCCGAACCCAACTTCGGTTTGTCACCAGTTAAACACAAATAAATGCTCGATTTAATGTTTGAGCAAGTTAAAACTAAGGTGCAGAATGAACTGTTTAAGCAAGATCAATTTAATAAGAGGTGGGCGTCCCCGCGAAGCTAGATTAAACACAAATAGATGTTGGATTTTAGGTTTAAGCAGGTTGAAACCAAATAGCAGGATGAACTGTTTAAACATGCGCAATTTAACAGGTGGGCGTCCCCCCAAAATGAAGGTTTAAAGATTAAAGAAGGGACCCCGGATTCAAGTTTATGACGGCAACACATCAAAAATCAGATTTTTAACCAAATGGGTGTCCCCTATTTCCGTCACAAGGTCAGCAAAATTGAAGAATGTTGTTATACAACTCACAGGGATCATACATCGTTGTCGAAGGCATCACCCTCTTCATCACTATACACATATCCTCTGCCCTGGTGGCTTAGCACCCCGACTGCAAGGTCAAAGTCTGAGACACTCACGAGTGACAACGTCTCCCAAGGGTCTTCTTCTTCTGAGTGACCGGGGCAGACACTTTGACTGGAGCCTTGCGTAACGATCGCCGTGGTGCACTCGAACTGAAGAAGAAAATGAATCTGGCAAGAGAGGAATGGAATAGTTATACTGACGAGGCTTCTGCTTTGGAGGATGTCCCGTCGTTCGCCTTCCCTTGATTATTTTCGGCAATTTTCCTGTGAAAGTGCTGATTCACTCGGAGCAAATTCCCGCTGAAATGTACTCACTTAGCCCGTTTATGACTTGAATTTTCGGAATCCTCCGTTTCAATTCTTGAAGAGGATCGGTGGGTATTCAAGATGATTACAGCTTTTTGCGGAACATAGGGCGGGCGTGTTTTTTTTCTGTTTTTGTGTGTTTTCGCCAGGAACGCTCTCCTAAGCTCAATTCTAGTCGGATTCTCTCGAAACCTGGTGCGTTAGAATCGCATTCAAAATCCGCAGTCGCCACAACGCCGGTATTTTTGATATCCTTACGTAATAGAATTCTCACCAAAATTTCTTGGTTTCCGCTAGGAACGCTGTAGCAATAGGAGTAGTACACCGATTAAGCTAATTCTCGGATATGTTATGTATCACATGTGGTACTAGTCAATGCCTCTCTCATATATTCAATCTAGCCATATATCCTCATTTGGTCCACATTTTTGTGAGCTACATATTTACACATCATGATGAATGAAGGTATATACCACCATTTGGTGGTGGTAACATTGTAAAATGGTACGGTTGACTAGTACCACATGTGATACATAACATATCCAAGAATTAGCTTAATTGGTGCACTACTCCTATTGCTACAGCGTTCCTAACAGAAACCAAGAATTTTTGGGGAGAATCCTATTACGTAAGGATCTCAAAAATACCAGCGTTGTGGCGACTGCGGATTTTGAATGTGATTCTAACGCACCAGGTTTCGAGAGAATCCGACTAGAATTGAGCTTAGGAGAGCGTTCCTGGCGAAAACACACAAAAACAGAAAAAAAACGCGCCCGCCCTATGTTCCGCAAAAAGCTGTAATTGATACACTTACCCTCGCTTCTCGCCAGATTTCTTGACCTGTGTGTCTGTCTCTCCCTCCTCATTATTCATGGAACTAAACGTCAGATCTAAGTAATGACAAGACAGAGATGAGAAAAAAACCCACGCAAGATTTATGGGATTGTTGGCAACATTCTGCAAGGGAAGAGAGCTAAAAGAAATGAGCACACAGAAAAGACGCCCAGAGTTTTGTCATACAGCTCGGTTTCCTTCCCCTTTTCGGCTTTTGTGCAAGGTTTTAGAAAGAAGGATATAATTGAACCGTTGGACTTGCCTTCCAATTGCTCTCTGTTCAAATCGATTTGGTCGATTTGATTCTCTGGCAGCGGGGCTAAAAGATTAACCACATGTGTCGGGGCTGGAAAGGCCATAAGCGCATTGAATTGAACGAGAGATTTAAAACTCACCTTCTTTGTCAGATGTCTCAGGGTGTTGAGAATTCGCCGCAACTAGAGACGACTCAGGACCCTCAATTCAAACTTGTACAGTGAAAATCACGAACTTGAGGGATCACTGTGTGCTTGAAGTGAGACCAGCGTTGAAAAGGGCCCATCCACTCGCATCAAGCGCTCCTTGGAATAAAAAACGAAAGAGGTCTCCGTAAAGGAGGATGAGGTGCGGACCAAATACTCTGCCCAAATTGTGGTATGTAGAGTATTGAGTGTTTGTGGTAGCGCCAGTGCGAGAGGTAACGAGAACTTGACCGTATCATAATAGGCAGATGGGTCGCGCGCGAGGTCCTCCCAAGGGATGGCCGCGGCCAACCGTGTGAGCCTAATACCCCAAAGCGGAGTTTAAAGTGGCGATTGCCGAACACAACGAGGTTTATAAAGTTGGTGATGCGCGGGAAAATCAGATAGCTTTCGCATCGTGCACTCATGGCTCACACTAAGGGGAAGCGCAAAACACCTGGAAGTTACGACTTTGAGGAGGGGCACATGCAGCTCAGTGTTCCGACTGTAAAGCGGGTCAATTTCACCAGCACGAGCGACTCTGGCAGCTACAGTAGCTCGTCGGTTCTTGGAACTCTGCCAACCACGTTCGCCTATCCGATGGCTCCTGCGACAGGAATTCCGACAGCGCAACCCAATTACAATGAGTCAGAGAAAGCGAAGAGACGTACTCAGGTGAGAACTGAATCAACTGCTGCTGTCTTTCCATTGATCTACGCGCATAGAGTGCGGAGTTGCTTGAGGATCTCGGCGAGATCTTCGATGAGCTGAGTCAACTCATGTTGGAATCCGAGTTTGATGCAAACATTGGCACTCTCTGTGAATGCCTCAAAGCCCAGGTGGACACTCAATGTCATGATTGTGTCGGATGCTCGGCAACATGCTCTGGCTGCTTTATCAGCAAACACCTCCAATCTCCATTTCACTGGGCTGAGGTATGGGACTCTTCCCGTGGATTCTTTGTCAAAAGCGACATTTCCAAACTTGATCATGTCATTCAACTGGGACATAATGGTGGACCATGCAAAAATCCGTCAAACCCGCTCCTATTCACTATTGTTCATGGTAATGGTGTCCATGCCACAAAACTCGCATTCTGTGGATGCCAAGAGCTCCCAATCAACAAACCTCGGCAGCTCATGCGTTCACGGCTTTTTCCTGCGACAGCCAAAGACCCGAAAACTGCCTTTACCTTCAGCATGCTGAAGGAATTCTCTCTACATAATCTGGAGTCGAAAAAAGCAGCATATGATTACCTGGGCGCAATACTCCGTTTAACTGACAATGGCTTTACAGCAGATGTTCCGGTGAGATTCTGTACCTACTTTCATTGCTGCAAAATTGACTGTGTGAATAGAACCCATACACCAATTTTCTTCGCGTTGTGCGAGTCTGGAATTATCTGACTTTAAAGAAGCGCGCTGGTCAGATGCATGGGATTGATCGACTTCTACCGCATCGTTCCGCTGGAAATCTTCTGGTCTGGTGTCCCGCATGTCCAGAACCCGGTTTCAACAGTGACCCAAATTGCCCGAAGACCCCCCATCATCTTCGGTAAGATATCTGGCTATCCTTTTGCTCATCCTTTTACTGTGCTGACAATACACCATGCATAAGTCATTGTAACCAGAGTCAGCGTACATTAGACGGAAACTTTCAATGCAACCAATTCAATAAAAATACAGACCCAGACGACATTTCACTCTGTGCTGGCAATGGTTATTTCCCTCCAGACGATGAATACAAAGCGTACTTGGCCAAAATCCCAGCTTCCCCTGAGGTAAGTGGACACTCTTGATTCTTGGTGGCTATCCTGAACATCAACAGAAATCCACATGCAACTATCTCAATGTTGTGAACAAACAGGACAAGAAGAAATTCAAAAACATGGCAGTTACCGGCACTGTTAACTGTCAGTGTAGCCACGTTTTCATACTGTCCTCTGTTGACCTCCATCTTGGTGAACGGTATGTCTTGGAAAATTCCATTCGGGTATTAACCTGATACATGTCCAGATTTGCGAATACAGATGCTGCACTTGCACGCGAGATCCGGCAGCACAAACCCAGCAAAGAATTTGCCATAGTGCTCCGCTTTGAGGTCGATGACATTGACAAAGTCACGACCTACGACATTGCATGTGAATATTTCATTAATCTCGAAATGCGATTCGAGAAGCACTTCAAAGATCTTGTGGATGACGTCAAGTCAATACGATGGGGAGTGCCCTCCCTTCACGTGCAAGGTCATCAGGACTCTTGCAACTATCTGTTTGGAACTGCGTACATGGAGTGTGTTGGACATTTTCATGGTGAAACTGCTGAACACTATTGGCCTGAGGCCAATCAACTTGGGCCACATGTTCGCCAGATGAACAATGGACACCGCCAGGACACATTGCTAATCCACCATGTTGACTGGAACCACAAGAAAACCATGAAATTGGGTGCGTGATTGCCTGTAGATAAAAAAACGATAACATGAATAAATTACAGCGGTCACCTTGGCGAACGATATTGCACTGGCCGAGGCTAGATACATCGAAAAGCGTGATCACTTCATTGGTCTCACAATTTCATTCCAAGATCGTGTAGAGGGCTGGAGAGCACTGGACAAGAGGACGACCAAGAACGGAAAGGAGGTCACTAGCCTGTATAAGCATCGCACAAGCAAAGGTACCACTCAGAATTAACTAAAACACAGTCGGAATTGACATGAAACTTAGTGCCCTCTCAACGTGCAATTTACCAGGCTATGTTGGCACAAGATGAAACCTTTCAATCAAGTTTCATACCGAAAAGTAAAATTGCCCGGTTTCTAAATGATGCACTCAGAATTCAGGACGACCAGTAACTCGTCTTTACTCTCTGGCATATTGATTTTCATTGAAAAATTCATAGGAGAAGACTGAAAGTTGCAATTGCAGCCAACATCGAGCATAATCTAGAAGCCACTCAAAAGGAGGTTCTCTCTCGGCGCACTAAACTCGGTAATATGATTCTTGCATGGCGGCAGCAGCAGAAATCTATAGCACCGAATTTGGGGGACAAGGTTGCCATGCAGGCAGCTGCATCACCCGCTGTGCCAGTTGAGGAAGAAGTACTCTTCCTTCCTTCCGATCTGACTGCATCGGAACGGCTTGATCTTGGTGTTGTTGCTCTGGGTGTGGAAGAGGTGCGGTGGAGGGAGGGAGAAGCATTTGACGCGCTGCGGGCTGTCCAGAATGTGGTAAAGGCTTTGGTTGCTTTGAGGGATCGGAAGACCAAGAATGAACGGCAGCAAAAGGACAACACTCGTGCAGCAAACGAGATTGCGGATACCACCAAGCGATGCGATCGCCATATGCAAACTTATGATGCTGCGCGCTGCGCAATGATAGCTCTGGGTACTCTGATAGATGGCCCGAACACCAGCTTCCCACCACTCACTGTGGCAGACACCTTTATGAAATCTGTTCGGCAGACACGCCATGTCGGTGACTCGAAATTCACTGATGGCCTTCTCTGGCGAGTCTCAGGTGGACATGCACCGGGCCCATCGCCTGTTACGCCTACATTAGAGACTAATCTTGGCACAAGTGCAGGTGGGTTGTCAATATTGAACCAATTATTTATTCATTCCATGGCAGAACTCAGTGGAACTCAAATGCACACCCGAAAGTCGGGTAGGTTGAATTTCACCATTTGGGTTCCACTTGATTTTGTGTTAAATGCCATCTAGCCCCCCGCTTGAAAGTGTTGGCACCAGGAACTGTGTCACAACTGGAGGAAAAACGCCAGGAAAGAACCGAAGGATGGTTGTGGCAGCTAGGAAAGATGGGGAGGCTTTCACAAAATGAGATGGATGAATGGTCCAGTGAAGGTGACAAACTCTGCTGCAGCATGGGATACTTAGTCACGCTTTCCGGTTTCAGGCGATCGAGTCCAATGGTTCCGGGCTGAGGCTGAAATGCAACGATGGCAGGAACAAAAGGAGCAGAAACTCGTCGAACTGCTCCGCACGGTTCGCAGTTTCCTCAAGATGCAGCAGGTCTGGACTCAACTAGGCAATGAGCACTCTTCCAACCAACCTGGGCATGCTGCATATGCCCGACAAAAAGCAGCAATGTATCAGCGGCGCACAGAGGAGGCACAGAGACTGGTCCGAGTCGGTGGATATGGGTTCCTTCTTGAACCTGCTGCAAATGTGATTGAGTATATTGAGAAGGAGAGAGCAAAGGAGAGCGAGTACTTGCAACACTGTCTATTGGAGATTGTGTAATATCGTGATACTTGTTACACCGTGTATTGGAGATTGTATAATATTTTGATTGGAGAATTCTTTCCTGGATTGGGTGTCGTGCCCATGTTAGGCCTCTATAGTGCACTGTTCTTCATGGTCCGTATGGTCCAGTTGGTATGTTGGCCGCTTGTGCACGGTGGTGCTAGGTTCGATTCCCGCCCCGGGGTGCTTTTTGTTCTCCCGGCCTGTTTAAACCTGATTAACCATTTGTTTCAACCAGATTTAAGCGCCTTTTAAGGCCGATTTATCCGTTGTTTAATCCCGTTCATCAGCCCTCAAGGGCAAAGCGAGCACAGGCGACGGATTAATCAATCCGGGATTAAATCCGTGATTAGTGTCTCAACAGCTAATGATTAAACAAAACTCCTGGGGCTTTATTCATTCGAGAACGTATACAATGGGTAGCCTAAATGTGTCGCTACATCCCGACTGTCTGGATCAAACCCTTTCCCTTGGTGAAATCGTCGTAGTCCGTCGTAAACACTTTTATCCCAGGAGTGTCCGTAGACAGTGGTTTCAATATGAATTACGGGAAAGCCGCAAAGTTTCGCGTCCTCTGTGCTGAGGCGGGTAGTGCCAGATGATTCCAGGGACCAATAGGCCGGACAGTCTGGCCATCGAAATGATGTAGGTCTGGCTCGGAAGTCCTCGGCTGGACAAACAAACAGATAACCCTCAGGCTCGGCACTATTGTGCGTGTTCGGGAAACATCGAAGGTTGAAGTCGATTGAATTCATGCAGACTGCTCTCGTGAATTGGTCAGGATCCAAGCACCGAGCTTGATAAACTCATACCGTAATCGTCAAAATGCGATGTTTCTTGAAGTTGAGTGAAAATCAAATTTGCTTGTGCCAGCCAGAACTTTTTGAAGTCGGCATTGAGTGAGAGCGATATTTCCAAATCAAGATCGCGAACTTGACTGGAGTCATATCTTGAAGCAAATGAAAGGAGAGAAGTAAATCAAATGGTCAAAATACCTTATCCAGGAATTGGGCAGGACTTCTGCTTCGTCTCCGACACCTTCCCAACTTATTGTGGTCTCCAGGTTCATGCTGAAAGGCTCAGCTATCCTGAACAGGGTCCCTTCTTTGGAATTTGACCGGAAAATTGACCCTAGGCGAATGGGAAGTCGGGTGGAAACTGAAAGGTGCCTATACTGGGCTATTGGGGGTGAAGAACAAAGTTTATGATATTCGTCTTGGCTGAAAGTCGAGACAATCATGGCCTCTGCATTGGGATCGTTCAATGCTACGTCTTCCAAGCGACGCCCATTGTATGTGTCCCACCAGAAGAGATTAGAGAGCTTGCGCAAAAGCCGCACAAGCCGCATGCGGCTTTTTGGCATTGCGCGAAGCCGCGTGCGGAAATCAGACCTGAGGTTACTAAGAAAGTAAGTCAGTAGAGAGGTAGCCGGGTTGACAGGCAAGTCCTGGTGAGAGAAAAAATTGCATTACTGCCGCAACTGCTCCGTGCAGGACGCGAAAAGTATGCGAAATCTGAGTGGAGCTAGAGTGATGGCTGGACAAACCGCTTCCCCAGCTCGCGCATCAACCAGATAGTAATTTGGATGAACGCAATACAGTGTAACAGAGACCTCAGAGTATTATAAACTCACAAAATCATGCAGCAAGCCCAGGGAAAACCCGATAATTTTGCGCAATGCCGAAAAGCCGCATGCGGCTGGTGCGGCTTTTGCGCAAGCTCTCTATTGTTATTCTGTTGCGGGGCCCGAATGGGATCCACGCAGAGGTTTCCTGTGGCGGGGCGTATCTAGACAGACCAGTTGCGATAACCCTGTAAACAGCTATTAGGACCAGCCTGAAGAACCAGGAAAAGATTTACTTCGATGAGGAAACCACGAAGATAGTCCTCTGCCTCCTGCAAACAATGGATGGTTAGAAATCACGCATAAACTTTGATCAACGGCTCCTCATACATGGTTTTGGGCACACTGAATAATACGGTTGGATTATCGAGGACAAGGCCAACAATACAGCATGTACGCACACAGTAGCCACGAATGTAGGTGGTCAGGACAGGTGATGTTGGAAGCGGTTGATAAATTGGTCGAAGGGGATCAGTTCTATTTCCAGTCTCAGTTCGAGTTCGTGTGAGATCTGCGGGTTCACCATCATGGAAGATCATCGCACAGAGTTCCCGGGTGCGTGCCAAGCCGTAGAGCTGCATGATATGGGGATGGCTACCCAGGTATAAATCATGAATGATACTGAAGAAACTATTGGGAAGTCACCGAATCGACTCATATTTTGTGACATGCTTTCGCCATTCCTGAAACAGGGATTTGAAAAAGCGGAAAGGGTGGAGATTATGTGTACTTACCTCCTCCACGCCGTCTCCTTCGTACATCGCCACCGTCACGCGTCCAGAGTCAGGATGCAGGTCAGCAGTGTACATCCGCCGAACACCCGCCCTGCTGTTCTGCCGACCAACCACACCAGATTGAAGATTGATGCGCATTTCTTGGAATTCCTTCCGCAGCTTTATGTCGCCCAGGAGAATCGTCCGAAATGCTGGTTGTTACCCATAAGTATTCAGAAATAACGAAGAGGGACGGACTACCTGCCAGCGTCTCTTGTGGCGGATTATGTATATGAGTGGTGACTTTGCTCGTGAACACGCCCCCGCCTATGGCAAATCCTCTACCCCCAGTGAAGAAGGCACCGGCGTATCTCCATCTGAGATTCATAAGGCTCCCAATTGCAAAGACGACGTACTGTGTGGGCTCGGCATTGTTTGTCGACGCTATGGTTAATTCCGGGTCGGAATCAGGTTGGAGGTCCATCGGTAGTGAGGGAGGAAAGCAAGAGATAATAGGCGCTGAATTTACAGCTTTGCGTCGTGTCTTCGGCGCGAAATCCTAAAATAAGCGAATCCATCAGAATGCAGACCCACCCATGACAGGCAATGCGAACTGGCTTGCTGCCAAGCCATTTGTATCGCCATTGAATGGAGAACGCACGAATGACACACCTTCGATGAGAAATTCTGAACAGGTTGTTTTCGCGCGAATTAAGCAAATAAAAGTCAAGTGGAACATACACTTTTTTGCATTATTTGGTACTGCGAACTGCCAGCACGAGGAATATGTCAGAGTTCAAGGAAGTTCCATATTATTCAGAATTTCTCCCTTCCACAACAGAGTCAGTAGTAAAGGATGTAAATATCGAGAGCTACCCAGCGGAGATAGACTGCGGGGATCGTAAATCAGATATAGATAGAGCGCTGTGCAAGACTCTGCGGACAATATCGGCAGTAAAGCGGAGATTGAAGGAAGGCTGTGAAGACATGCTGAGCTGCAAAAAAAGTACGATCACACGTACTCCGAGAGAACTATGCGACAGATTCGCATGGCGCCGGGACTCAGAGCGTCAAGACTAAAAATAAATCGAGCTTCCGGTGCGGTTCAGATGGTCAGCAAATATCAAACCGGTTTAGTCGAATTGGACTGCCCAGAACTTGAAGAACATATATCATAGTTTCAGCGAAATCTTGAGCTCAACTCGGGTAGTGAAAAAAAAGGTGCATGGGAGTTGGATGGACAGAGCGGGCTTCGCCCCGCTTATTCTGCATTGCACAGTAGTCCTCTCCTCTTTCCAAGGCTACGTCGTCTATTTAAACATGAGGCCAATTTGAAGCTCAATGAAGGGAGGCATACCTCAGGATCCGGAGTAAATGAAGCAAAAGTGACACACACCAACACCGGTCAAGTCTGTGGTACCATGAGCTATGATTTGGTTTGAACAGACAGATGGTACTTACTGAATGCACAAAAGCAACAATCGGATTGTAGGAACCTATCAAGAGATGATCGGAGCCATCGATGCTGAAGAATTCCTCATGCGTTGGTTGATCTGCGAGTCCCCAGGAAGTTTTTTCACAGCATCATCGCCGGCTATGTTCTGCACTCCCGTGGATAGCCTTGATCCTCGAGGTGGGGTTGTAAGCGCTCTGCTTTGAAAGTGTATTGGGCTACTTACATGAGTGGGTCGGAGAAAAATCTCAACTTCAACGAGGTTAGATCAAGCCCTATTAGTGTGTTGGTATTCAAATTTTGACGGTGGAGGCTTCGATTTATATCAGTTAACCATGACTCTACGTCCAAGAGATCGCTACCTACCGCCTAGTGTAGGGGAGGATTTGCTGTAAATAGCCCCGACCAATTGAAAAGCCTGAATGCGACAGAACATAGTTATTTTTCAGAGAAAGGAACACCGTCCAGTTTACTTACTTTGTGGGAGGGAAGCGGAGGGGCAATGCGAGACTGCGGAATCTAGAAATCGGCGGCCAGGAGACATCAACTACACGCCCAGATGTAGCGAAGTAGCGCGTATTGAAGCAAGACGGTAGAAATCGCACTCCTGATGGTCTGGATTGAAGAATATGGGTTCTTGTAAGGCACCGGCGAGCCAGATGCCGAAAACTTAACTGGGAGCTGGGAGGGTGCCCGAAAGGTAAGCCAAGTGCTCGAAATCGTTGCCTGAGACGATGATGAAAATTCCAGGACGACGATTTGTGATCTTCAACTCTGGTTGACCAATTGACGATATAATCCGAAGGTAGATGCTCCAGACCGTCGCGTTTGCGTAATACAAGAGCCCCAAAGGCCCATCCATATTTTAATTGGGTGGCAATGGCACATAAGTCGAGGGTCAAGTCAGAAGACTCGGAACCCCTGAAGAGCAACAAGATGAAACCGGATATTCCGAATAAGTAGGCACTCGAGTGAACAGGAGGCTCGCGCTGCCTGGTAACTCCCAGCACATGGGATTCCGCCAGAGCCTGGGCTCATCGCACGAGTCGTACATTCCGTAAAACAGTAGTGATTTCAAGCAAGCCCCACAAATCGAGGAGTGGTTGTCTTCCTGGATACAGCGTGTGGAATGGGCTTGGCACATAGACATGGTGGTAAGCAGCCGAGACGCATTGGTCGGATAAGAAAGCCGATTCGGAGTCCGTCGGCCGACCGGGATCTCTTCCCAATCTTTCCTCTTCCCTCAACGCCGTCCGTCGCCCAAGCAGAGGGTCGCTATAACGTCGTCCAACAAAACTAGCATTTTACATTCAAAAAGGCCCTCCGGGCATCCCTGGGACTATAGGAGGAGTATCAGAAGGATGCCAATCAGAGCCAGAGTGAGGATTGAATAACGGGTTGAAATTCCTACAAGAAAAGGCACATTGGAAAGCGAAAATTTGATAAACTGCCTTTGGGTGTGCTTGTTGAGGAAGGATCAACAGCTATAAGTTTAGGGACCATGCTGAAATGTTGAACAAAACATCATCATAAGTGCAACCAACGGATAGATTGAGGACACCCATACATTACCTTGCTCCCGAAATCCTATTTTGAGAAAACACCGACCCCAAGCTTGAAGGCGAAGCAAGAATCAAAAGAGCATACACAAGCGAGACGCTGCGAGAGAATGACACGGGTTCGGCATTCTCCGGTGGCAGTGCGGCGATTTGTGGGTGATCGAGAAATTGGACAACTCGGTTTTGGAGCCCACAGGTGGGCGGCCGACGATTGCCGAACCGATCAGCCATCAGTGGCGTGGCGAGATCGAGTGGGTGATCGGGAAATCAGACGACTCTGAAACCAGACCTGGAGACTGTTCCAGTCCCAGGAACTTTTTAGAGTCTGTCAGATGCACTTGATGAGCAGGCTGCAGCACGCGGACGATGGGCACCGCATTGATTTTCGACCCTCGAGTCTCGAGCCCCGGGCCTTCGCAGTGCGCACGTCACACCTCTTTGCACACCGTACTTTGGATTCTGGAGAATGGCTGCTCTTCTGTCGTCGCCCAGGGTCGGGTGGCGCCGCATGGCTGGAACCGGAGACGAAAGGTCAAGCGCGCGGGCGTCAACGTCCAAGCCGCGCGCACTGTGGGCGTGAAAGTACCAGCTCCCGAGAGCGAGAACCGCTAGATGGGGCGAATCAGAGGGCGAGCGCCGATGGACGGATGGTGCGCAGCAGCCGACTACCGTGGAAGGGGCGTGCAGAGCGGACTGGACGGGCGTGGCGTGCTCTGGGCGAAATCGTCCTCGCACGCGTATTGCTAACTTCTTGAGCTTCAGTGGTCGCTTTCCTGGTGACGAGACGCGGACGCATGTGGGATGGTGCAAGAGGACGAGGGGAACGGTCTATGTCTAGTTGGAGGTCGCGTGCATCAGGATGGCTGCGTACTCGAGTGCGGATGGGGCGAGCGAGTGCGTACGCGGCTGCTCCGGATAGCGAGACCCACGTACGTCTTCCTTTTGTTATTTTCTAATTACCTTTTGGACGGCAGGCACAGATCTACTTTCTTGAGTGACGCCTTCGCAGACACTTGACATCCGTTGTGCACAGTCGGCCGGTTGGGCCGAAGTTACTTTCTGAGCCTGATCCATGCACTTGACACTCAATTCCTGTGAGATTGAGCATCCTGTGCTTCCTTAGTATGTAGGTATGTAGTATAAAGGTGATCTGAGACTTGGCCAAAAAAAAAATTCCCAAAAGGAATAATGTGACCTCTGAAACGATACCTGGCACCTCCCAAGACTACAATTTTTTTAAAGCCATGACCATTGAAATATTTGATGATTTCATGGCGACTATGATTCAGAATCTTCACCATGTATAAAATCATGTTCCTTGTTCAAATAGGCACAATATGTAATCGGTATAACTGGAAAAGTGCTCTGAATAATATTCAAGATGTCTCAAAATTTTTCTCAATACAAACTGAAGAGGATTACGGTGAAATAGGGCCAAAAGCATCAGGTTATTATTGACTACTCAAAGCTGTATAGATATTTCCTTCTAGACGATCAATGGCTGCAAGTAGTGCTGCCAGTCTCTCCCCCTTGTTCTTCATATGCGACTTCTTCGGAATCTCCTTGTCCCCCCGGCGACAATGAAGCTCCAATTGATCCTTGAGCTTGGGGTCGGTCATCTTCTCAATCTCCTGAAGGTCGATCACGATCCCAATCGCAGTGAGACGTGCCGTTTCCTCCTGCGCTTTCTCCGCTTTCTCCGCATCTTTGTCGCGCCTCTCGTTCACTACCTGCTGCTTGTGAGCATTCAACCCAGCTCGTCGGGCCTTCTCCACACTGCTCTCGTCGATTCGACGAGCCTCTTGTCGAAGGAACTGATGATCCTCATCAGTGTTCATCGTCTCATCCATAAAACGATGAGTTTCATTTCGACAAAACATCGCCTGGTCTGTAAAATGCCCAACAGTCGAACTCGGACTTTCAACTTTCGCATGTGGGCTTTGACCGAGTCGTGCAATGGACCGAGGTCGAGCATATTTAGCTTCTCCGTTCCGGGGCCTCGAACCTGAAGGGCATAGAGGTGCATTACGGCCATGCAAAAGAGCACGAACACGATCATCTGTGCAATTGTTTTCGAGCAGCAAAGGCCTTTGAGAATGTTCTGTTCTATATGGTTGAGGGTGCGCTTGGTTTTTGATCCTTGATGAAATTCATGAAGGTACTGTTATATCCGTGTCAAGAGGGAGAGAAAGGAAGGAGAGGGGATAGGTTCCGGATGGGTTATGACTAGGCTTGGAATGCCGGAGGTCAACGGAAGTAAACGGGAGAGGATTCCGGAACACGGATATGGACCACTACACCACAGCTAGGTTTAAGGGTGAGCATACTATCTGGTTGGCTAGGAATGAAGGAGGAGGGAAAGGGAGACGGCCGAGGGTTACCGGAAGTGAAGGCCGGTAAGCCGGAGGAGTAATGCCGAAGGCCGGACGAGGTCCGGTAAGCCGGAGGTGATGTGCCGAAGGCCGGGCGATGTCCGGTAAGCTGGAGGTGATGTGCCGAAAGCTGGGCGATGTCCAGTAATCCGGAAGTTAAGCCGAAGTCCGAGATGGAGTCCGACAAGTAGGGGAGTTCACGAATGTTTAAGTCCGGACGTCCAGGATAAGGTTTCTGACAAGTCCGGTCGTTGACGGAAGACGGAAGTCAAGTCCGTCGGCCAGAGTACTTGGACGTTTGGATGAAGTGTCAAGACGACAGAGAATGACTGAAGGTCAAGCAACGTTAGATAGGAATGAACATTTATAATCAATCTAAAGTACATGATTGTAATCTAGACATTTTATAGTAATAGCGGAGGTAAGTATATATAAGGAAATTGATTAAAGAACAAGGGAAGAATAAAAGGAGAACATAGCTTCTTGTATAAGTACAAGGGAGATGACAGATTGGGAACATAGAGCATGTGTGCATAACAGGAGTGCATGTGGAGATCTGCCGCTAAGGCGGATAGACGGTTGCGTGAAAACCCGTCATCGGCCGAAGGGCCGGATGAAGTCCGATAAGAGCCGGAGCGTTCTGGAGAAGACCGGAATGTTAAGCCGGAAGAGGATGGAGATGAACGGATGATAACCGGAAGTCATCCGGTCATAGTCCAGATGTCGTCCGGGGTTGAGCCGGAGGTAAACCAGCGTAGACGGGGAGTTGACCGGGGGTTGACCGGGAGATTATCGGAATGTGAACGGATGTATACCGGAGTATACCGGAAGTGGTCAGATGAGGTCTGGATGAGTCCGTGGTGGTACGGGATGTAACAGGTACGATGTTCTTCCAGGTAGCTAAGGAGCCGTGCTCCACCGCGCCCGTGCAACTGATAGCAGGTATTGCTGGTATCTAGGAACCGTACGCCAGCGCCAATGGTGGGACGGAAGTAGTTCTCGTATACGTCGTGCAATCCCTTCTTGTCATCTTTATGATTAACGAGGGCACCGAAGAGGGATATGAGCTTGATTGCGCCGCGCTCGGAGACCTTCAAGGCACGCTGCACAGCTGCAGTAGTTTCTCCGCCTTCTTCGGCCAACTGAATAGTTGCATCGTTGTCACGGTTGGCCAAGAGCATGGAGCGCTCGCTCTCCGGCCGTCCCTTGTAATAGGACTGCATGCCCTTCTCGAATGCCACGCAGTAATTGAGCTCCTTGTGCATCGAGCATCCGACCCAGAAAAACAATTCGATTTCACGTTTGACCTCGGGCGGCAGGTTCGAGAAGACTTCGTCGCCGATGCGATGCGCCAAGGGGTCCATAGACGACTTTGTGAGGGTGTCCTTAGCGTCATCTGAGAGCTTCGACCAGGCGTCGGTTCCCCCGACCTCTTCCAGGTTTTTCGCAGCAATTTCCCGAACGATTTCGATGATTTTTGGGGGCTCCATCCGCTGTATCTCTTCGTAACCAAGGAGAATCCGTGCAGTTTCGTTCCTCCATCCTTCGAAAAGTCGCGGCAGTTTTTTTGCATCTGCAGCATGATCCGCGTTCATGGTCTTTATGATCCGCGCAAAGTCATGTAGTTCGAAATTGAGCTTGGAACGTTTAGCGAGGGGAGATTGTTTGTAAAGTGTCGAGATAGCAATGATTTGAAACTTGATGTTTACGAGCTGTGCTTCGCGGGAATGGGAAATGGTAGATGTCATCGAGAAAATTCGCATCTTGTGAGAAGTTCCTTTGTTGGTCATGACAAAGCCACTTTCGTAGTTCTCGACTCGGACTGTGGTCGCGTCGGTGCTGAGAGCAACACCTGATAATTGTTAGCACTTGAATAATGATAAAAAAAATGTAGCTACCATCAGCATCTACCATGTCATGTGCGAGTTGGATGCGTGCAGCGATGCTGCCTTCCATCAGTGCGCGCTGAACTGTCCAGCGGCTCATCTTCTGTTTCACGGAACGGCCGGCCATGCGCACAACATATTGGATCATGTTGCCGACCTTCTCCTGCGAGCAGCCGGCTCCGACAAGTGCTCGCGCCATTGCTCTCGCATCTGCGGTGTATGCGCCACCCTTCCGCAGACTCCAGTTTGTCCTCGCTTTCGTTACCTCCATCGCCTTCCGAGCTTTTGCGTGGGGTTTGTCCCGAGAACGACGAGTCCGTAGATTTTGCATCTGAATAGTCCGGAGTTTCAGGCGAGAGTCGTGAAGGAGGGATTTAGGTCTCGCGGTTTCAGCGTCCGATTGATCAAGGAGTGCGCGCATCCGATTCTCGGTTTGGGTCGCAAGCGTCATGGCATCGTCGCGTGAAGATACAGCTGCGTCTCTTTCCCATTGCGCAATCTGCAGCGCCGATTTCGCATCTTTGAGCTCAGTGCGGAGAGCCAGTTTCGTCTCAGCATATCTCTGGACTTTGCGCCGTTCCGTACGGAGTAGTCGATATAAATCGAGGTTTCGTTTCGAGAGCGTGGAATAGTTACGGCGAAGAGTAGTGAGTGTGGATTCGGTTTGTAAAAGTCGATTTGTGGTCGATGTAAGCTGTATCTCGGTGTCGTCCAGTCGTTCTTGTGTAACAGATAAAATTTTGCGGGTGTGGTCTACTACTACCGACTGCCTTCCCGGCCAGTCGGCCTAACCGGCCACTTGAACAATTATAACAGCATGGAATAGACATTTGTGGCACATTGAAAGGCAAGTGTTCGCGCCTTCAAACACCAAAAATGGCATGAGTTGATGGAGTTGACGTGATGCTGTGGCCGATTCTGGACAGGGTGGGAACCCCGAACACAGCTTTTCTTATTTCGGCCATCGCAGTGCTCGAGACAAATTGCCTCTATCTCCATAACCGCCGCATCGATCCGCGAGGTTAGGGGCTCAATCTCTTCGGCGGAAGCATAGCTACGCCATGGGATCCCCTCCAAACATATTCAATCTCACTTCTTGCTTCTATTCCACTGCTTGCCGACTGAGACATGGAAAACCTGGCTGTGAAAGTCTCAATTTTGTTGATGATCTATTATGTTCATACAGGTCCATTCACCACAATCCCAGATTATCTTGAATGCCTAGCTGGTTTTGGTGTCATACGGGCAAGGAAGAAGAGGGGGCTATCAGGCCATTTTTCGTCATATCGCTAATGGTAAGTGAAATCAGTCAAATAACTTTCCTAGATCTGTTTTGTGCATAGTACAAAGTATTTCATCTCCAAATATCATTTTGCAGCGCCTCGCGCACCGTGTGACCGTGTATTGTCATCTGTCACCTCACTTTCCGGGCAGATTTCGGTTACCTTCCGCTGCGTATTACGCATGTCAACTGCCCTCAAACTCGGTTTTGATGACCTGAATACATCCATTTAGCCTTCTAGTCTCCCAGCATGCCGAAAATTTGCCTTGTTCTCGGGATTATTCTGCTGCGCAGATTATTCAGGATTCCTTGACTCTTACCAATAGGAGGACAGCTCTGGAATATCTTGGGTGAGGCATGGTGCCTCAAGAACATCAACATTACCCCACTGAATAACGTTCTTGTGCTCTTGAAACCTGTGTGTGGTGTCACACGGCTCAGATAGCTGGTGCGTCCCGATCTGCAGTGTTTAATATAAATTCCGCATTAATTTGGCATTAATGATGGGCTGAAGGTGAATAATAGACAATTTCTGATGTATTGGAGGCCTGTAGTATTCCTACAACTCATTAATTGCATATACGCTCGCCAGACGAAAGCCGAGCAAGCTGTGAATTGTGATTGATCGAGCCGTTCCCCGGGCCCCCCCGCCTGGCCAGCTTCGGCGTTTCGGCCATTTTTAGACTCGCCCCGGCAAAATATTCATCAGCTCATTTACTTGGGGTCACCGTAATATGGGTTGACACTGGTCGCTCGCACCTCACCGAGCGCGAACAGGTCGTCCGAGTCCGCCCGTTCGACGACGGTGTTCATCTCGATGACGAGCTTGTGGGTGCCGCCGGAGCTCACATGGGCCTGCCGCAAAACACCACGCAGCTGGACGACTCAAGCGAACCAACTACCAAAAACTCACAGTTTGCGAGCCAGCTCCTGTCTGTCGTCCGTTGGACTACGAGCATAAAATGAGCCAGCGGGTCAGGTATGGTCACAGCAAATAATACGCACCCCTGAATCCGAGAACAGAACGTTGGAGGCATGCTGTTGCTGTTGCTGGGTACCTCCGCTCCGTGCGTTCAACGTAGATATCAAAGCATTGCTGTAAAGCTTTGGGAGGCCAAAGTCAAACACGAAATTCCTGCCCAGTTATCAGTCTCTCAAAAAAGAATCGTAGGGTTAGGAGACCAACAATGTGCTGTCTGACAGAGCGACGAAGAGAACTACGTCCAAAATGGTGAATGCCACGGTAACCCCGCCGGTCTGCACCGCGTCTGGAGAACGAGCGTAGGAAATGAGCGGGATTTCTTAAGAGGAACAACAATATTTACTTCGAACGATAGTGTTTATAGCATCATCGGTTCGTTTGATCCCCGTGCGTCGGTGTCGCTGTACTGTGGTTAGAGGGGGACCAGTTCTCGAGATAGCAGACCGACCAAGCTCCATATGAGCGACTCGGTGATGAGTCTGTCCGCACCCGCAGCGCAGCCGGACCAAATGAGAGCGGGGTTGTTGACCTCGGGTTTGTGAATGTACTCGCATACTATGAGTTTCGTTCAGCCAAGAAGTAAGAGGCCCCGGAGCCAAAGAAAAATCACCTCTCGCAACGGTGATACCTGTCCATACTGCCCCCACTGAAGATACGTCAGGGAGGTGAAGATGTAACTTTCAGAAAGATACTCACCGGCGGATGTGATCGACGTCATGCAAATGAGAACAGGGGGAATAAAATTTCGCATGATTACGGAAATACGCCAGGCATAGAAGAACTGAACCGGAACAAAGACGGTCGCCTGTATGAGCACGGGCGATTAATGACCATGTCCTTTAGATGTCAAACATTCTGTCTTTCATACCTCCAAGAATGGTTCTGCGCGCGGAGTCTGCGATGTCAATTGCGATATATAGATTACTCACGAGAGGGAAGCACTAGGGAGAAAGCAAATTCAGGTGGAAGTTATAGATATTTCATCGGAGCTCACGTACAGGAGGGGAAGATGGTCATTGGTTTGTCAGTGCCTATTCACCGACCATGCGTCGAGATATAGCCATTCAAACAAAAGGAAATGCGCACGCACCAAACTGGGCTATCAAAGGCCCATATATGATGGCGATGGACATGCCGGTGCTACATGTCTCGACGAAGAAGAGATACAACACCTGTAAGACAGCCATCAGGATAATATACAAACAGAGGACCATCAGTATTACTTACGAAGAGGCGCAGCCAAAGCTTGTCTCTGCAATGAAATCAACCATTCAGCACGAGCGAAAACAGCTTCTGCCATGTGTACAAACCTTTTGTGATGCTGGTAGTAGGTGATGGCCTGAACCAAGCCCGGACGCAATTGAGAACAGAACAAAAGTGATCCCAGTGGGGAACTGACCTGTAGCACGAGAATCTAGGGCGTGCGTGTCAGCGCGAAAGTGAGACAGAAAGCATAGAGAACTAGTGTACACCGTATAGGAAAGTGCCCAAGATCACACCGAAGTAGAACGGGCCCAAGCTGGAGCGAGGAACACGGTCAACTGGGAGAACGACTCCGAAGCCAGCACCTACAGCGATTGGAGGGAAGGAGGACTGTCTGGCATTGTGACGTCGAGTTCGTTGGTTGGGGAAGCCAACAAATCTCCGGGGCCTTTTATTCAATGGCGATTCGAGCTTCTCTAAACAGCGTAGCAGAGATTTTGTTGATCAGAAAAGACAATCGAAGAGAGACCCAATATTGCCAAGAAGCTTTTGGGTCTGGGTCTGGATTGTCTACGCGGCGAGCGTGGATATTTCCGTCATGATGTGGGAAAAAGAATACCGAGAGAAACTCAGGATATCAGAACCCTGAACTCTGCCGCCCAGCACCACATTAAGGTGAGACACAGAATTCGAGAGAAGGTTTCCCAGGCGTCCATCGGTAGTGAGGGAGGAAAGCAAGAGAGAATAGGCGTCGAATTTACAGCCTTGCCTCATGTCTTCGCGTGAAATGCTAAAATAAGTGGATCGATCAGAATGCACAGCACACGACAGGCAATGTGCATGAACTACCCGGTTGCCCGGCCATTCTGCATCGCCATATAATGGAGAACCCACGAATGACAAACCTTCGAGATTGGAAATGCTGTCCTTGCCGAGAATCAAGGAAAGAAATGCGACGTAAACCTACACCCTCACTGCATTCCGGGACCGAATCGACAGACCTTGCCGAGCTTTGCCGATGTTTGTCGAGCTCTGCCTAGCCGCCTCGGTAAGGTCTGCCGATCCTTCCTCGACCGAGCTTTGCCGACCTCTGCCGAGCGCACCTCGGTAGACCCTGCCGCGGTCTACCTACCTCGTCGATGCTAGTTTTTCCTCCCATTCCCCTGGATTAAGGCGGCTATAGGTCAGGGCGTCCAAGAGTTGCTTAAATTAGGTTGGGCACTTGATGTAGCAATTGATTTGCCTAACATTAACGGATAGCTCGTCGACCCTGCTGTTTCCACCACGGTGAGCAGCGGCAATGAGGCAGATCTTTTTTCTTTGTTCTCCTACCACCACCACCACCACGGGCTTGTGAGCAGCGAACGACCTATGGACTTGCGAAACTCTCGCACGGCAAGTGGCTCACGCAACGGCAAAGACATTCCCACCCGGACTGCCACAAATCCATACGGCGATGGAGCACCGCACGGTGACCCGTGCGTCCACCTATCTATAGTCATGCGCCGCTGATTGCTTATGGTCTTCTGCAGGTTTCAGAGTTGGTCTAATCCGGCTGGCGTGGATGACGCTTACCGCGGGAACTCACAGAGAAGCTTGGGTCTCGGGCTGCCCCCGTGCGTCGCGAGTACTCTGTATTGGAAAATTGATATTAATACAAGTATTTCACAGCCGCTCGGCCTCTCTGGACTTTCCTGGCGGCCCTTATTACCACCACCAGGGTCATTTTCAACCCAGTTACGCCCAGGAGGCATCCGTCGCTACTCCGACACCTGCAAACCGATACGCTCAGCGACCTATGTATCGTACCTCTTCGATTCCAGAGGAGCGAAGCCAGATGGAAGAGCTACTTGGTATGATGCGCACCATCTTGCTCAACCAAGAAGAGCTCAAGGCTTCGGTTTCTGGTCTTGACATGTCTGTTTCTGGTCTCGACAACCACGTCTCTGCCATGGAAGCCAGGCTTGCCAACCCCGAGCATCCTACCCTGTCGCGGGACCTTGCCGCTCGCCGTGGCGGACGATTTGCTCAGGCGAAGAGCCACAGTACGCGACGTTCCACAAGGAGCATTCCCCTCGACCCTGCACTCAGCACGGACGACTCCATCGACGGGGACGACACTGATTTGGTCCCCTACACCGAAGACGACTCGGCGTCCGAATCTGTCCAGCTGAATGAAATAAATCTGTCCAAGACAGAAAGAAGATTGCTGAAGGTAAGCCGCGTCTTTGAGCGACGGATATTGTGCTAATCTTGTTGCAGGAATATACCACCGGAGTTTTCTATCGTGTTTGCAATGTTTTTGATAAAGTCTGCCCGGAACCTGATAGCGTGCGCCAAAATCCGATCACGAAAGAAATTTACCCCACCCCAGACTTCGCGCAAAAGGTGGACGCTCAGCAAAACAAGGCAATTTTTCGCAAGGTTGCGATGTTGGCGGACGCCGAACTAAAGGTATATATCAGTTCTCAACGTCGTTCGCACTCCTCAAAACCCATTACCTGGGACCCCGCATATCTTTTCGAAGTTGCGAAGGACGTGTTTCGAACGGCCAAGCGACTGTGGCGAGCATCGAGAACGCCAGAGGGGCGAGCCAAGGCCGCGGCGGGGAACACCGCCGATCGTCGCATGCAACGTCTGAAATTGGTAACCCCAGCTCGCACATTAATCTAATTTAGATCTCACACTCTTTCGCAGAAATCGAAGCAGATGGAAAATGTCATTGAGGAATACGGGGCCGCTAATAATCTGACGGTTGATTTTCTTCGCGACTTGATCCACCCCGAGTTTCTCTCCGACGAGGTCTCCGGCCCTGAGGAAGGCGCCGAGGAGAGCAAGGACGCGTGGAAAGTCCGCATGGCGGTTGCTGCGAACATGTCTACCGATCCGGCAGTACTCAAACGTCGCGAATTTCTTGAAGTCCTGTCCCCTGAATGGCGCACGAGCGAAGTGGTGATATTTCATGCTATTCTTGGAATCGTACTTACCTGTCTTGCAGTACTCCGATATCGTACACAATATACATAAGTTGTCGATCAACCGTGGCCATGCGCCCAACCTCCAGTACGATCGTGTCAGTGTTGGCAGGGCCTCCGAACGTATTCCCCGCTATGCACCGTTCAATTTTGGTATATCGAAAGCTTGGGTCGACGTGAATGAGAAGGATCCAGAGCTTTCTCTTCGTCTGTTGGATTGGGGGAAATTTCCAGAGCCAGAAGACTGCGGTTTGGTTTTCGGGGAACAAGATGCGCACGAGCTGCAGGAAAATTGAACTCAAACGTTACTCTAACTAGACAATTTTCGCACACACAAATTCTTACATTATATACCCAAATCTCGCCGATGCTTTTGTTACAAGTCTCCTTCCGAACCTCCTAGTCCGTAAGCAGCAAGTGAGGAGGGAAACTTTCGAAATTTCAGTGCTGGACAGAACTATCTGAGGCAGGCATACCCGATCCATCGTAGTCGTTATCCAAATAGGAGGCTCTGTAAACCAGATTTTACCTCGGGATACTTGACACTGTATCTCCGCCAAGGGCAGCACGGCAGGGGGAGAAGAAAGACTTCCGGGCTGCTCGTAGATTTTATATTCCCATGTTTCAACGCCCAAGTCATGGCTGGAAACATAAATAAGCTTCGACGAGACACAGGAAATTGAAGACACACAAATCAGGATTGTCACCCCACACGAACACATTATCTTCCAAAGGTGTAGTATCGGAACGCTTCATCCATTCAATGTGGGCTAGCAGCGTCTTCTCCGCTCCGAGGACACCAGGTTGCTCATGGATAAATAATTCACGGATCTCCCCAACGTGCCCTTCACCATTAAATTGGACTTGGATAAGGGCTGCATCAGCAGAGTTGTTCCGAGCGTGCTTGGCAGGTACGACTCGCCGACCATCCAAAAGAGAATATTTGTATGTCGAGGCATATTCTCGGAGGGGTTGTGAGTCTTGTCTGGTGGGTTGTGTGAACCTGAAATGAACCGTGCCTCCGTTCCGATTGTAGTACTTGACTAGGCCAGATCGCAGATCGTCGTCGGTGAAGAGCTCCGCTTCTTTGGCAATACTTCCACACAGTACCCGAGAAGGCACGAGCTCTGTAAGAAATGGCACATTCAGAAACCGTTGCAGAAACTGCATTTTGAAGAAATATGTGTACCGTGAGCGGCCGCATCCTGGATAGTACCAAGTGCAACACTGTCTGCATCAACATGGAGTAACTTCCTCAAGAAGCGGTGCTCAAGCTGGACAACAAATGGCATGTCGGGACCAGCTGTTTCAGCCAAGATACGATTTAACTGAGGATGCTTAGCATGCCTGGTTTTCAATCGAAATTTTGTTGCGTACGATTCCATCCACTGCAGCAACTCGGTGGAATTCCCGTAACATGGACACTTCGAGCTCTCCACCGCCCCAATTATTGCTATTGAGGTTCTTCAAGACTTTGTTCAGCCGTTCAGTAAGAAAAGCCCAAAAGCCATAGAGAGGGCCATAGTTGAGGACCTGGTCGGGAATGTGAACCGCCCAATGGTGGTTTGGTTTCATCGCCTTGCTTCCATAGAACTGTCCAATCATTTATGATCTATCTCTGCAGCATGGATTCAAGAGAATTCAACATACTTTCATGAAACCTAGGAGATATTCTTGCAACAACCGATCTGCATGCTTGAGCTTTTGGAGCTTGATAGAGCTTCCAACTAGAATTTTCAAAGCAGTTGAAAACCGGAGGAAATTGGTGTCTTCGTCGCGCTGCATTCGTGGGCATGGGATATCCGGCGGTGACGGGGGATCAGTACTCTGGTTTCACCTTTCCCATTTTTTGAGATCTGCTTCATATTTTTTTTGCGCCTGTTGGTAACTTCTCTTGGCTGACGCCAATCCCTTCTCAGCCTCGTCCAGGAACCGTTCCCAAACAACTGGTATCTACCAACACTAATCAACTATGATTTACCGATGGAGCGAATCAGGCTTACCGCGATAGCCCATGGTCCTGTCACTGCGAATTTATATTCATCCGCAGTAAGCGACCCGCCAGCAGGCTCTCCCACCCGTAGCGGTAAATGTCCGGCCCACTTCGGAGACTCAAACTGCTGAAACATGAATTCCGAGTCAAACAATGCAGAATGACAACATACACTCTCAAGAAACTGATGAATTATATTCAACTCTCGGTAGAAGGAAGGGGTATTGGCACGAAGAGCCCCTGTCTTGATCCAGCGGGTGTACCATTGGGTTTTGGCCAATCCTATCGCAAAAGCTCAGTTATAAATAACAGTTATCGGAAGCTTAAAGTTCACCGAGCAAAAGATTGTGCATAGGATCCACCACCGTGAACCTCACAATGTCGAAGTAATTAAGCCTGGCAAACTCGGTCCATCGCGCTCCATGTTGGTTGAAAAACAAATCTTTGTCCTCAGTTGTGGCGAGATTGCGATGTTGAAAAGCGAGCTCTCTGTGTCTTTCTCCAGTACGTTTGGAAAATTCTAAACAAAGTCGATCACTACTTAGAATCACATAGTTACATCACTGACTATTTTTCATAGAGTCTTCAGTGAAAAGCTTGTCGTGAGTAACAGTGCATTTTGTGCACGGAGTATTATTGTGGGCATGATCAGCAAAGCCACACAACTTGCATATTGCTGGATGGTCGGCAATGATTGCTACCAGAGCAACACGGACACGGATGCCTACAATATAGTTGAGCAGTGTATTTCCGTCAGTGGTATCTGCTGACCGTCCGGATATTCCCCTGTCTTGATTATGATTCCTTCTGTGTACAACATGATCAAATCATCTACGATGATCTTCAGATAATGTTGTAACTGTTCAGAAGTTGGCTCAGTCGGGCCAGGTGTCATTCCACTCAGGATGAGATTTTCAGCGCGGTATCTGCCAAAACCCATGGGCTTGGTATGTATCATACCATAAACAAACATACCTGATAGCGGTGGTCAAATTCTGGATACAGAAAGACATCACACCGGATGAATGACTAGGCCCAAACGGGCTCCGCTTTCGTCCAAACCTACAAAAGGTTAGATGGCCTGATGTGTGTGTTATTTGAACACTGTACCAATCAAGACTGAAGCTCACTCCAAGGCGAATTTCTTCAAGTGCCTTCTGCCCAAAGAAGAAGAGGCTCCCGTCCTGGCCTTTGATTGTATTCCAAACTTCGCCATCCTGCATACAAGTCATGTCTTCCTTGTTTCTTGGTTTCGCCCTCCACGAATTCACAGCAGCAACCATTCCTGGTCTCTTGAAAAAGTCTTTCAACCCGACTGAGAGCACCTGGATCGGGGTAACCCAATGGCTTGCGTTTCTTTTTCCGTGATGACGGTGCCCCAGAAGGGTTGGTGTGCCCTGCCTCAACATCATCATCCTCAACTGCATTATCCTCTGGTGGAGCTCCGAAAATTTCCTCCTCGCAATGCGGACAGAAGGTGTCTGGCGAGATATCTGGTTCAAAGAGGGTGTGGCAGGAAAAGCATGTAGGGTGTACAACAAAATTATCTTTGATGTCCAGTTTCGAAAAAACAGATTTCAGTGTGATAGGCATTTTGACAGCACCAATGAGATCGCCAGCCAGGACAGAGAATATGAACGCCAGGCAAACAAGAATGAGGCCAGCAGCCGCAAAGGTCACGCGGTGTTTTGTGTGCAGGTAGGCAGTCATATATATGACAGCACGAATATACCATTTTGGATGCAGGTCATCTCTGTTGGTCATCGAAGATGAAACCATCGGCACTGCAGCAGGTTGCAGAGATGTCGGTGCTGGACAAGAATCCTCGCCCAAAGGCTGCGGAGGGCTCAAATCATTCGGGCTTCTGAGCAAATGCAAAATTTACTTTGTGTCTGGAATTTATAGCCCTCACTACTTACTCTGAGTAGAAAATGGGGGAACTGGGACCTGTGGCAGAGCTTTCAGTGGTACCAGATTCAGATGTAAAGCTGAAGGTGCAAACAAGTCAGTGAAGTTATATTCAAGAGCACGATTACCATAATTCCAACCTAGTTGGTGCAGATCGGGAGCTGTGGTGAACCATTAGATGAGATGGCATTCGCCCCCGCCTCGCAACAGCTGAAGCTTCGCGACTGAAAACGTTTATGATTATTATGCTTCATGGGAGAAAGGAACCAACCTAGGCCGTTGAACTGCAGTTGATGATCCTTGAAATTCAGACTGGGCTGATGGCCTGTCACGATGATATCTGTGAGTACAGTTTTGCCTTCTGGAAGTGTGGTTCGTACTCCATTGGTGACGACCGTGACTGTGACTGAGAACTATGGTGATGTAAGGGGCCACGCGAAGATGATTTGCCCCTGGTAGCCAAGGTGCTAGAGCCACTGGCGGACGTAGAAGGCGGTGGGCGGTCTCTTCGAGGCGGAGGGTCAGCCATGGTGGAAGGAGAAAGATGAGAGCGAGCGGGATCAAATGACCCTGTTAATATATGGCCCATTACTGTGTGAAAAGATACGAAGGAAGCACCAAATCCGAGTTCACGAGGCAGAGACTATGAATACGGCAGGGAAATACTTTCCATTCGAAGTAATATTACCCCTATGTTCGACATCGACAGTTGAGGTTCCAACGCACCTCGGCCAAAACAAGTATCACGTTCAGAAAGGACCGGCCCGGTCGAGGTTCTCTCCCGCGGTGCCGCTGGCGGCTGAATGGTCGTCTGACTTCCTAACTCGGTCTGTGGGAGGCTGGCGTGCTACCTCCTTACGTGACAATTATGTCGTGGAAAATGCCGTGACAATTGATTGGACAACCGACCGATCTTTGGCCGAAAACGTCACACTCGCATCAAATGTAACACTGTCAATGTCTGTCATCAGCCATCATGAGTAATAGAAGGCACCAACCGCACCCCAAGAAAGCACGGAGAGCCAGGATAAGTGGTTCTTAGCAAACTAATGGGTCGACCGAGGTAGCCATAGCTCGGTAGCCTCTACCGAGGCGCGGGTCTGTCGACCTCTGCCGAGGCGGCTCGGTCGAGGGTTTGCCGATGTGGCCCCGGAATGCAGTGCCTCCGGTATTATTTGGTACTACAAGCTGCAGGCTTAGAGAATATGGCGCAGTTCCCAGCGACCGGATTTCTGCCTTCCCAAACAGAGTTGGTTTCAAAACGTGAATTGAAAATGTCGAGAGGTTCTCACCCTCGATGATTGAGAGTCTATAGACAGCGTGGATCGTAAACCAGATATAGACGGAGAGCTGTGGAGGCTGTCAGTGAGCTGTGCGACAATATCGACAGTAAAGCGGACATAGAAGGTATGCTGTGAAAGAAGTAGGGTCTCCCGTATTCCCAGAGAACTCTCCCACAGAGTCGGATGACGCCGGGACTGGGAACGGTGAAAGACAAAATAAACTGAGGTTCCTGTGCAGTGCAAAAGGTCAGCATATGTCAAAACGGGTCAGCCAGGACAATTTTCAAGCGAGGACTGAAGAAATAGTAGTGGGTTACTTATATCAGCGAAATCGAGGCCCTGAACTCAAGTCGAGGGTCGAATGAACAGAAGGGCAGGAATTGGATAGGCATGACGGAGTACACCTAACCTGCATTGAAATAATGGTTCACGCCTCCTTCCAAGATTGCTCATCTACCGCGCCACGAGCTACATTGAGGTTCAAATTGAGCCGCCGCACCTTAGCATCTCGGCAAGTGCTCGGTAAATTGACACCAACATCAGTCGGAGTAAATCTACCTGGGTAAGCATGGAGGCGTAAAGGCTAATATCGGGTGCTGAAAACATGGCACTCACGGATTCGGACGCACCAGTCGCCCTTAGAGGAGGAGAATAAGCCTCACGATGGCTTGAATTCCCGCTATTCGTTTCCGGCCGTCCGTCGTCCAATTGCCCACGAAGTCTGCGGTTTTTTAGCGACCATCAGAATGCATTGGCATAGGCTGGAATTATTCGGGATGCATGCTCGAATGATTCAGGATTCAGAATGACGATTCGCATTTGAAACCCAGGGGGCAGGGATTTGAGGGAGACATTCTCTGAGGTAAAGATGCCCCGAATCTCAACTGCAATGTCAGTTTTCCTTTGAATTTGAAGTCTGGTACACTCTACCCTTAGATGAAGGATATCGTCTTAGCCTGACACGGAATTGACCACCCGGACACTGCCTAAAGGATCCTATTGCCAGCGGAGAGGCGGAGCTTTCCAGAAATCGGCTGGATATTCCCAAATAGCTGAATACTCAGGCTTTCTAGCAGCCGAATATTCATGGCCTACGTTGCTGTCGATGCGCAGCTGTTATTCTGGAAGTTCGAATCGGACGCGGGACCAGCATCAACGCGGAGGAAGAGTGAGAGCGATTAATTTGAAGGTACAGCATACATGGCCCAACGTTTGAAGCTCTTGGAATTACTTACCCCAGATTTAAATGCCACGGATCTCTTGGTCGGTTGAGCGAGTGCAAATCAAAATCACTGAGAATTGAACGTACCTAAACTTCTGGTATCGGTGCGACGATTCAGGTGACGGCGAGCCAGCGACGGCGATGATGAGGGTTTAGAGCAAAGATCAGATTGGAGATTATTGATTGGACATTCACAGCCACCTGTCAAAGGTTTGCTTCCTTCCACGCACCATCTCGCATTTTTCTTTGGCTCAGCACACTCGGGATTATCTCCAAGCGCGCTATGCTACGCTACCCTACGACCTGATTGCCCTCTCCTCCTCCTTCTCTGTCCAAGGCAACAAACACAGGGGATCGATTCGGACAGCAGAGACGCACGCATCAAGCAAGAGTTGTGGCCTCCTTGCCGCGCTCGACCAGACGCCCTTCACGATCCTGGACCTTAGTGGCTTGTCGTTTTCGCGCCGTACATCCACTCCGCCGCGGACGACCACACGCTGATGACGTCCGTGACGACGGGCGAGAGCGGGCGCAGGATTCTCATGACGAGGTCTTTGAAACATGAATCGGACGATGGCGGAGCTGGTGGTCATATGGGCAGACAACATTGCAATGCGCGTGTGGGATGGCGGAGAGAAAGTCTTGAGATCGGGTCGTGTTCCCTTCCTCGCTTCTCCTGATTTCCTTTCTAATGCATGAGCTATTATTTTCTTCAGGGCGGACGCAGATCTACGACCTTCAACAGTCCACCCAGCTTCCGACCCGCGCTTGACATGCCCGCCCCGCCCTCTCGCCAAATGGGTCCTTGCTCTCGTTTTCCTCGCAGACGCTCATCTGCGGGGGACGCACATTCTCGCTGAGCGCAGGCGCGTGCACTGCATCCTCATTGGAGCGTGCGGTCGTGCGTATGTTGGGCTTATGGGACGTAGAGAGCACGACAGTGGTGTAAATGGTGCCAGGGAATAAGGGGACGGCGAAGAGGATCGATTGGTGAGTTTTTCTTTTCTTCCTCTCTCTCTTTTGGTCCTGTCTATTGAACAACATATTAATTAAATACCAACGCGCACCGCAGCCCTGACAGCCGGCTAGGAAGGGACGATCTCAGTTGGGAAGCTCGAGCCAGGGGTGGGGAAGTACACAAAAATCCAAATCACGAGTTATGGTGTGGGTTTTGCGACGAGCACAAAAAGGGGAGATGGCGCCGGGTATAGTTCTATCGTGCGTGTATCAAAATTATCACAGTGAAGAAACTACTTTCACTGCGCCACAAATTTTTCATGAGCTGCAAATCGACTCTGGGCGACATTCCCATGCAGCCCGTCCGTGGTGGGTTTGACGTTGGAAGTTTGAGCATGCGATTCTGAGAGGGATTTAACGCTGCGTAGTTCCATGATCTGCCTCTAAATCGATAACCACCGCCTTCCGGATCCTAATCAGTAATCATTCATGGATGTTGAGGTACGCCTCAACGTTGAACTTCGTATTGAGCGCGTGGTCCAGATTGAATACTTCATGCTCTTTGGAAAGCGAAGGATGTTCACAATGTAGGCGAGGTGGACATCGCCTTGTTGATTTACTTGCAACTCCCTCTATTCTTTCTGCGCAGCAACCTCACTTGAGTTCCCTTTCGCCGGTCCGAGTCGCTGCGCCACTCAACATATCTTCCTCAATTTCTCCGAGAATATTTTTGACTCTAATCTTCCACAGCTCACTGCGTCTTTACAGCCTTCGTTCGATCCCTGCGCGCTGTCATACATTCTCCGCTGTAGAGAGTGTGTAGTTTCGACTTGAGCTTTTTCTCGCTGTCTACGTTGCGTTGATTCTAACGATGCATCCCGGGTAACAAAAGACGGAAACGTACTCGTGCTCCATCCATGCGTTCCAAATCTTTTCTTCCACCGCCTTGAGGCCACGGTGCCACTTGTCACAGCCGCTGTACGGAGTAGACCTTGGTCTTATAGTGCCGCGTAAAGCGCTGAATGCTGGGAAGTCAGTGTGGAACAACTCGGAGAGAAGGAGGAAGTTGCGCGTCGTCGCCGACGGCCACGAGTTCGTTACGCGGAACACAGTATCCCTATTGTCCTGCTTCTGCGCCATGCGCTCCTTGAATGAGTAGGGCCCTCGAGAGAGAGATGTCTCGCATCACACCAAGTCATCAGCAAAACACACGAGGATCAAAGGGGAGGGGGAGCGACGTGCCAGTGAAAACATGTGCTGCAGGTTATTCTTCGTGTACGCGAAACCCACGTTCGCATCATGCACGCCGCCGCCTCGTCCGACGCGCTCCCGTGGACGAGCCGCAGTGAGAGCTTCGTGGAGAGGGTCTGGAACACGCCCTTCCTCGAGGTACTTGAGGTCGAGAGCTGTCTGCAGTGACGTGAGGCCCAACTAAAAGCAAAAACCGGTAAGAGAGACGACTTACAATCAAGATCGACGGCATCCTTGTTGCTCGTGCCCGAATCCCGTGCAATCGGCATATGTACAGAAGCTCGACGAGGGAAACTCTCCCGTCGCCCAAGTCACGAACGCCTGTATGCCGTGTCCAGCACCGCTGCGAAGCCAGCCTCGGCCTTGAAGCTGGCACTGTCGCTGCGTTTCTCTTGCACCGACATACGCCTTCAGGTCGAGCTCCCCTCGCTCTTGCCCCTGCCGTCCTTTCCTATGGCGAAATTCCCGCCGCTGGCGCCGATCTCGCAGGTGTTTTCAGGATACAGATGGGTATGCTGATCGGACACGTAGGCTCGCCGTGCTCCCCCCCTCAACCCGGAGCCTCGGCCACCGTGATGGTGACGACGGCGATTGGAGTGACGTGGCGCGTCCAAGGTGCAAGAGGCGGCCCCCTCTTCCGGCGATTGCTCCAGGAATCCATATTGTACCAGCATGGACCAGCACCCATACGCTCCGCCTGCGCCACACTATCCGCCACCTGCACCTACGCAGGTTTATCGGACGCGCGTAATGGAAGATTGTTCCGGGATGTGCACCGAACGGTGCGACTTGCTCAAGCGACAATAAAAGGCTCTGCAGCACCACATTCAGAGAAACGTCCTGTACAAGCAGCGAACAGCAAATGGGCCTGCGTTGAGGAGGGTGGTAGAAATTCAAGTTGCCAGCCAGAAAAACGGAACGACGCTAAACGTTGACCTGGCCAGCCCATCCAAGCGCCGTCCACTCATCGATTCATTAAGTATAGTGCTCGCATGGACTTGACGTAGTGTAAAGCCAACACGACCAGTGCCGGCCCGGGCGATCCGCGCTAAATGATGACATCTTTTTTTACGCTTTGAATCTGATCTGCGATTTGGGCTTCGCACATCTTCTCTACTACTCGCAGATGACATTGGATCTCACGGGAAATGGGCGCAATTGCGATGCGAAGGTGTGTCACTCATCTCCTCATTCGAATTATGACTCTGATATTGAAGAAGGGATCATCACCTATAATGAAAATCCCTCTCGAGATTACTACAGAAATCTTCATCGTCTGCAGAGACGACATACTGGATGATCGTCATCATAAATATCCCACAGAGCACTCGATCCTCAATGTCCGCCGGGCGCCCTTGCTTCTGTGCCACGTATGCTCCCAATGGCGTGCTGTTGCTCAGAGTACTCCGCGACTCTGGGATACCGTGTGCCTTCTGACGCAGGAGGTCGTCTCAGACAGAAAGATTTTGGGGATTCAAGCACTCCTTGGCTTATCAAGAAATCTCCCTCTCACTGTCCAGGTTGTAACCCGACGGCCGTTCGGCCCGTTCCCCTGGACTCGGACCACACATTTCTTGCACCGAATGTGGGAGTTCCGCCACAGATTGGAAAATCTTTCCATCAACATATCATCCTTCGAGGTCGTCCAAAATTCTCTCCCGCCACCTGCGGTGCTTGCGCACCTTCATCCACTTTCTATCCACATAATGGAAAGCTCAAACGACGTCGTACTTCCTGCAGTCCTTGGCCTCTTTCGAACCTCCCCCTCCTTACGAGCACTGGAGGTCCAGGCATCCGACCACGCGATATATGTAGACATACCGTCTCTTATCTTCACGCCCAACTTTTTCCCCTGGCAGCAGCTGACGAGGTTAAAGAGCTTCCTCCACATCACGACTATTGTCGCCCGCGACATCCTGTACCTGTGCCGGGGTCTAGAGATGTGCGAGCTGACCAATATCAAGTCGGCGAACCACGATGCTCAAGAACCCTGGATCCACGATCACCTGCGCTCTCTCAGGCTTCGGACAATTCGCGATATACCCTTCACCGGCTTCTTCGACTCGCTTGCGTTTCCGCGGTTGGAAAACCTCGCGCTTGAATACTTCCACGTACCCATCACTTCCCTCCTCCAACTGCACGGGCGGTCGCATTTCCACCTCAGAAGTCTCAAGATCAGTTGCCCCCGTTTTACACCGGACGAGGTGGTACAATTCCTCCGACTTCTGCCCCATCTCGAAACAATTGCCCTCGCCCAGTGCGATGAGTCGGGCGATCTCTTCAGGGCATTTATGTATCGAGGTGTCACTGGACCCGCGCACCTCACTCTCCCGCGTCTCACAAGGCTTGAATTGCAGGAGAACTACCGCTTTCCGCGGTGGCATGAGGTGACTGATCCGAATCCAGGGCCTGCGGTCGCCGAACTAGCGGAGTCCCTTGTGCAGTATCCTGGCGATCACAACCTATGTTTTCCGTTGCTGGGACCTGTCCATCTGTATCTGGATGGTCCAGAATTTCCAGACGACGTGGAGGATTGCCTAGCTGCAGTTTGTTCTGCTGGATATCTAGTTGATCATGATGCTGAATATAGAAGGGAGTCGACAGAGTCGGACGAGGATTAACTCCGTCAATGGATAGTTTTCGGTGATGTAGGTGGTGGCCTATTGACGTGGGAGTTTTTGCTGACCGTAGTGTAGGATCCCCACTTGTTTCTCATCGCTTCAATTGATGCCCATGGTGCTAGCGTTAAACTATGTCCACCTAGTGCAATCATTTTGTACGAATTTGACTTCTTTCTTGCGTTGTTACGGGAATGCACGCAGCAGAATACCAATAATGTCCAATCAACTCAGTTCACTGTGAGGCTGTCCGGTCGACTTTAATACTCGGTAATCTGCACGTCCAGTGAGATCGAGGAAGCTGAACGAGAACCATACGAAACCAACAGCTCTTATGATATATATGGAGTGAATGTTCCCCTTCAATCGGAAGTCGTGACCCCTTCAGATGTTTTAGTCTTTCAAAATCTGTGCCATTCCGTCTGCAAAATGGAGAATATTTATAGCACCAAATCGTGAAAAGCCCACGATGTTATTGAAAACGAAAAAAGTAAAAAAACCCTGGCGGGATTATGATTGAAACGGATAATGGACGTTGTCGCCCGCGGCATCTGTGGTTCAAAATGATCGGCGCCTTATTCCTTGGCAGGATTCATTTCCTGTGCTACATGTCCGCGTGGATGAATATTAGGTCTCGTGTGCGCATTACTAAAGTGTACAGGTTACCCACATCATTTTCCGTTTCCAATTGAAGACGGAAATGCACGATACAGGCCGAAGTCGGAGAATGTGTCGGTGGCTCCCTCCACGCATGACCAGATGCTATGATTGTAGTACGGAAACTGCTACTCACGCCAGAGTGTGAATTTGAATCTGAACCGTGCCTCGGAATATCAAGGCATCTAAAACGACAAGGAGATCAGCATGGGTAATAGTGAGGATTCTCGAACGGACTGCAAATGGAACCCGGAGCAGATGCTGCACGTCCATCGCGATTAACATGCGCAACAAGTTCTCGAGCGCCGGGGCTGCTGGTAACGGTAACCGTAGCTTCCGCTCAATTCACCGCCACCAATTATTATCCCACATTCTTCTATATTATACCGATCCTGCGTAGCTAGAGGAATTGAGTGTCGAGCGCATTTCCGGGCAGAAGATAACCGGGAACGTGTCTGGGGTCGATTTGAACAGTTCGTGGCCAATGTCCCAGAAGTCTGCGTACGTGTGAACGGATAGTGTGACGGTGCGCGGTCATGATTCACACACCTGCGACAATATCGCTGGCTATCGCGTTTTCTGGGGGTATCGCCCTCTGACGAGCAGACGAAAGTTGGAAGTAGTTTACTATGCGAATTTTCTGAACCATGAAACTCGGAATCACAACTGATTGTATTTCGAGGTTGCCGGTCCTATTCTACTGCAACGTCATGCAAATACCGTAGACCATCCAAAATGCCTCGGATTCGTGGCGGCATTGCTGTCAAAGTTAGTTTGTTGGAATAGTATTCCACCAGAGTATCTCTGATCTGAACGCGAGCCGAAGAATCTTGGAGCCACGCGTGCGTGGAGGAGGAACGTCCTTCATGCTTCCGACCCGCATCAAAATATTCTTCGAACATCTGGCTATCGAAGATTGCGTCGAGCTTCTCCGTGTCGTTTGAATTGTCCGGGCCCAGAATCTGGACGAGGTGATGTATACCGTTTGCAAATCGGACCTGGTGGATGGCATGAATCTCGGCCTGGGGAGCAGGAACGTCCCCACATATGCGGCGGAGGGTGTCGGTTCCTTTGTAGGGTATAAAATCGAAGCGGAACCCCTCGAGAAACTCTGCAACGAAGGCAATTTTCGCCTCCACAATACGGTTATACAAAACTTGCTGAAATGGCTCGCAAGTTTGCGGCCAGGCAAGCGCCTCTGCATCGGTGAATTCAGGAGGGGCCGGATTCACAGTGTCAGTGGGCAACAACGGATGTCGCAGCGGAGGAACTCGTTGGGGTGGGTGACAATCAAGGAGGCTTCCGAGCAATATGGACTTGATCATGGCAATGGAAGAAAACGCCACCTGCCGGAAATTCCTGACTCTCTGCAGTGCTTTAAGAAGGGGCTCGGATAGTGCGGGCGACAAATCATGCTGTACACGGCCGCCCTTATCCAGAGTTACTGAGGCTAGACGCCAAATGACCGCGTTCACCGCAAAATCAGGATCTAGGCGATGCCGGCCAGAAGGCCGCAGGCCGGATGGTCCATGAGAAAGAGTGACTGGGAAGCAGGAGCACAGATGAATGTCAATGAGCGTTTCGACCAGGAATTCTTGCAATGCTTCATCCGAATCGAGCTTCATCAGATAATCCAGGATACCGTAGGGTATAGGAATCGGCTTATCCGGGCGCCAAAATGCACAAAGTTCCCTGATACAGGTATCATTCCAGTCATTGCTCACTGCTGCAAGTCCAATGGAATTACGGTGGTGAACAACCTCCGTCAGTAACGGTGCCAACATATCGTCAAAGGCAGCGAACGGGGCCGCGTTGATGGAAATCGCATTCCGTGTTTTGTGCCACCGGTAGGGTTGAGAGTCCAGTTTAGCGGCATCCCGGATATAGTGGAACCAAATTGCATACGGAGTCTGAACGTTGAGTTGATCGATGGTGCGAAGAAGCTCTGGGATGATCTCTGAAGCAGGATCGACTGCTGCATCGAACTCATAGAGTCTGCTTATCGCGGAAAACGTCCAACGCGGGAGCGATCTCAGATACATTATTACACCGCGCAGATCCACTGCAACACCGCGTTGAAGATCAACATTGCATTGGGCAAGGTGATTTGCTAGGATGTTTAGGCTACTCCGCGCAGAGCAGAATGTCCTCCATCGCATCAGCGCTAGTGCAGAGGCGTGATAATGAAGCGCCTCGGGTGGTTGCCAAGACTGAAATTCCATGTGAGAAATCAGTTGCGTGAAGTCGAGAGCTTCGGCGTAGTGGGGAGATCCATAAGGAGCCTGAAGACCGCAAATGGCCCACAAAGCCTTGTAGCACGTAATTCGACGTCGTTTGCTGGCCTCCGGTGACAGTAGCCCACTGTCACAACTATCAACAAGACCTGCAATCCGGGATTGCAATTGCAAGTCCGGGTGGCGTACAAGGCGCCAGATGTGTTCGTCATAACCGTCTCTCCTGAAAATTGGGCCCCATAAAACGTCGGGAAGAGCTTCAATGAATGGTTCCAGTTCTGTATCGTCTGATAATGACTTGGCGGTCCAGACCAGTGCTCGATAGTCTCGAGCACTACGTGTCGGGGACTCCGCGGTTGCCCGGTTAGAAATGGCTTCAATGATAGTTTGGTTCCACGATTCGGCGACATCTGACGCTTTTTCACCTGCGGAGTGCCACTGGTGCCATACGGACATGCCGGTTTGCGAGATGCGCCAGCACATGGCCGAAAGTGGAGTGCGATATGGACAATCGAGATATATCAGGGGAAGGAGTGTGAGGAGGACATAAACGACCACCACAACCACCAAAATAGTGGCGGCCAGGGCAGCAATGAGAAAATTTATCGGGAGCAGGAAGGCAACAAGACCCGCAAAGAAAATGAACATGGAGGCGTGGAGGAGTAATGGAATGATGTCGACCACGGTGTGCATGCCGAAGCGCTTCAGGCCGTAATACAAATATGATAAGATGCGCGCACGAATGACAGGGGCAGAGCGAATGTCACTCCTATACAAAAAGTCCCGGGTCCACTGCTCGAGGAGTGTTGCAATGAGGGCACACGTGAGACTGAGTCCGAGGCTGATGAACCAGAGCGCGTTACAGACCAGTGATGAAATCGGCGGTGTGAAATGTGTGGGTGTGGGCTCTGGTATTAGGAAATGGCTGCCATTTGCAGCGGCTGCCAGCTGTTGTGAGATTTGTGCCAAGAGCTGTATGGTAGAGTTGCCGGAATCCGGGGTTAGGGTTTTGTAGCTCTCGATGAGGAAAGCTGTCAGACTCGCGGAGAAGAGACCGGCCTTGAATATAAGCCAATCAGATGGTGGTCCTAGATAGTCGGTGCACACTCACAAAAATTAGCATTCCCTCCATGTCATTTTTCCAGCTCTCGACAAGCGACTTGTCGTATTTTTCGGCCTCGGAAATATACACCGCCCAAAGTTTCGAGGCAGCCGCTTCTGTGCTCGGATTCGTGGCTAATGTGATTACTATTCGGTGGTCGCAATAAGGCAAGACTAATCAGCATACCTCGCACAGGCATGTCTGCTTTCTCTGCGTCCGATATGGGGGAAGGTGGTAAGAGCCCTTAAACGCCGAAGAAGCTCTCACAGTCGAGTCATCTGACCCCGTGCTCTAGATCCTGCTCTCACGAAGACGGTTTGCTGAAATTTTGACTGAGATGGCGGAAGAGTAGCTGAGACTGCCATATAATTATTCAAGTACTACTGAATATTGAACGCACAACAAGGATTAAGGATTTCAGCAAGATCTGTGCAAATGGGATCAAGCCGCGAGTCCGATGCTACCTTCTCAGCAGCGTGATGAAAAAAAAGGAATCGAAGCCAGCAGGGAATCGCGGGAGAGAACAGCGAGAGAAATCCAGTGCAAAGCAAAACTCCCCTGCGAGGCAGGCCGGATGGTTCGAGAATGTTGCGCAGCGAGTGATCTGTTGGAGAGAAGCGAGCACAGCAATCTCTGTCTTCGGGTTGATCGGACCGAGCGCGTGTTTATACACTCGGGGAAATCCGTTGAATCAGGGCGCCCGGAAACGTTTCCGAAACTAAACGTTTCTGGAACGGGTCCGGGAATGTAAAAGTTTCGGAAACCGTTTCCTCTACCCTGAAACTATTAGTTTCCAACTTAATTTCTGCCCTCCTGAAACTAATAGTTTCGGGAACAGTACCGGTGTGCCGAAAATTGCTCCTGGAACTATTAGTTTCGGTAATTGTTTCCGCTGCCCCGAAACTTTTAGTTCCGGGGTTGCCGAAACTGGTCCTGATTCTTTTGGTTTCGGGATCAGTTTCGGCTGCACCGGAACTTGAAGTTTCGGAAACAGTTTCGGTGAAGCCGGAATTGTTCCTGAAATCTCAAGTTTCGGGTGCCCCGGAACTTAACTGCCGCCAAGCGGCCACTGGGCTGCCGCTGGACTGCCGCCAAGATTATTTTTCACAATATTATACTTAATTTAACTCAAGTACAACGCAGACGAAGCACCTGATTCTCGAATACAAACAGTGATAATCAAGACAAAAATCTGCTGCAAAGAAACGGTGCATATAGTGAGAGCTGAAATTTCAATTGATTCTCGCCGAATCAATCGGAGAGACAACGAAAAAAGGCATTCCTTCGTCTGCGTTGTACTTGAGTCAATTAATTATAATATTGTGAAAAATAATCTCGGCGGCAGCCCAGCGGCAGTTAAGTTCCGGGTAGAGAGTAGCACAAATATATATTCACGAATATGAATATTCACCGAAACCTAGAAATTGATATTCGCATTCGTACGAATATTGATGGCGAATATTTGTTGCTTAGTCAGTAATATTCGCGAATATTCGTGAATATGAATGTTCAGCGAATACATTGAGAATTCGGGGGTTTAGTAGCCACCAATGAGTTACTGAGGACACTTTTGTGTTATCTTGTGAGTTTAAACATTGTTGAAGACTCACACAAGCCCTTGTCTTGCATGTTCAACCATTTGATCGACTATCACACTTGCTGTGTTCAACCTGTCAAGCAGTTGCCAAAGCAAAGATGTCTCTAAAGTGGTTGGTTTACATATGAATTACAGATCTAGTTGGTGTAAATCAAGTGTGTTATGGTTCCAGAGAGGAGATGTGTTAAACAGACCCAAATTTACTATGCTTGATTGAAATTTTAGCTGTGTATTACAGCTGCAAATATTCGCGAATATCCACTTTCCCAGAAACTGATATTCGCATTCGCGCGAATAGTACACCCACATCAATTCATGAATACGAATCTTCGCAATTCGCAAATGGACAGGCACGAGTATTTGTGATATTTGATACTCATGCTACACTCTAGTTCCGGGGCACCCGAAACTTGAGATTTCAGGAACAATTCCGGCTTCACCGAAACTGTTTCCGAAACTTCAAGTTCTGGTGCAGCCGAAACTGATCCCGAAACCAAAAGAATCAGGACCAGTTTCGGCAACCCCGGAACTAAAAGTTTCGGGGCAGCGGAAACAATTACCGAAACTAATAGTTCCAGGAGCAATTTTCGGCACACTGGTACTGTTCCCGGAACTATTAGTTTCAGGAGGGCAGAAATTAAGTTGGAAACTAATAGTTTCAGGGTAGAGGAAACGGTTTCCGAAACTTTTAGTTTCGGAAACCGTTTCTACATTCCCGGACCTGTTCCAGAAATGTTTAGTTTCGGAAACGTTTCCGGGCGCCCTGATTCAACAGATTTCCCCAAGTGATAGAAGAAGACGTGCCGGCGCAAGGCGTTCCTCAGTACATTCACGATGTACTGAGGTAAGACCTATTGCTGCTGCGGACAGTGCTTGAACTAATATTTATCTTAGACTATATCATATTCACATACTGTCTAGTTTCTAACATGATCTAATACTGTACAATTTCATGCAATTTATGCAATTCAGCAGTCACGCATCATGCACCCCCTGTGCCGCGACAAATTTTTGTCTAGGTCACGGGTCACAGCGCTGCGTGCCAAATGTAAAATTTGTGACACCCAGGCCAAATCTCTCTTGGGGCTGCAAAAAAGGCAGAATTTTCGAAAATTTCGTCTTCAATAGGGGGTTTCAGAATTAGAAACCTGTGTCCAACTTGCGTCAAAACTTGGCTTCAACTTGAGTCCAACTTGAGTCCAACTTGGCCCAAGTTTTGACCCAAGTTGAGGTCTTAATTGTGAACCACCTAACTTGTCCCGAACCCAAATACCTCGAAGTTGCGTCGGAATTGTCGGCTCGGCTATCCCAAAGCAGAAGCCTATGACATATTCCTGGCTGGGAACTAGTTCGCGATGCACGTTGCATCATTCTGTGCTGTGCTATTTTTTCAGCTGGAGCATAATCATCATCAACGAGAACAACGTCTGTGCGAGGCTGGATTTCTTCTTCTGAGGAGGAGCAGAAGGATCCGATGATGGTTTGGTCTGCTTCTTGGGGGCATTTGTCACCCCAAAATATTATGTAGTGGTGCTCGTAGATATGAGACGACGGGAATAATGATAATAATTCATTACACGTGATCGCCACTTGTGCAAATTACAAGCGTCAGGTGAGAATCCACGGTAAATAAGCCCGAATACCCGAAGTTGAGACCCGAAGTTGAGACCCGAAGTTGAGACGAAAGTTGGATGTCAAATCGGGCTCTTGTGCATGATTTGACATCAAATTCCGATTTCGGGTTTCAACTTGAGCTTCAACTTGATGAAGTTGGAGCTCAAGTTTTGACGCAAGTTGTGACCGAAGTTTTTAATTCTGAAACCCCCTAATGCCGGAATTTTTTAAGTGTCATGCCAAATTTTGTTGGGTGCCAAAGTGCCGAATCGGTATTTTCGGTCACGGGTCACAACCCGTGCCAAATTGAATGGAATTCTACAGCATTTGCTTGAAGAAATCAGAGCGAGAATGTCACGGTGTAGATTCGTGGCACAAGCCCGCGTAGAGGTATAGGAGACGCTTGCAAAAAATGCTGCACTGTGCCGCGATGCCGCAAAATACAGTCCACACACGGCACCCCGAGATAAGAAGAGGTGCCGAACAAGAAGGAAAAGACGAAAACAGATCGAGGCGCGACATTTCATCAGCAAGGAGTTATGTTGTGTTCGAATACCACACAGAGCAGTGTTGCATTATAATGTTAAGGGTTAAAATTGATAAGCCCTTATTATTATTACAAGGTAAGCCCTTAATATCGCCCAGAGGGCTTTCTAAGGGCTTTATAACCCTTAGTTACTTGGCAGCCGATAAAGCCGAGTCGGCCGACGTGCCGCCGGCGGACCCCAGTTAAATATATTTGTTCAAGACAAAATTCGTATAAGTAAGTATTACAGCTCTTTGCGGAACTTAGTGCGGGGCTTGTTTTTCTCTCATTAGATTTTACAGTAGAAATTTCATTTTTTGATGGCATCAAAAATACCGGTATTGCGTTGACTGCGCATTTTGAATGCGATTATAACGCGCCTACTTACAAGGCAATCCGATTGAAATTGAGGTCAGGGCAGATGACCTGCTGAAAATTCATGAAATGAGAGAAAAACAAGCCCTGCCCTAAGTTCCGCAAAGAGCTGTAATGTTGGATGTATCCCCTGCGCATTCGCATAAAAACCGTGGCCCCATTTATCCCAACACCTTGCTTGTCCTGTCTGCAAAATCAGCCCAACCCCACGAATGTGTCCGCCCCTAGGCGAAATATGGGGCCCTTCCATCAAAGCGAAGACCGCTCCAATCACGCACACCATCGCGCGACTCACTGGCGGTGCATCGACACATTCCTGAGGAGCCTGACGAAGGAGACCTTGAAGGATCTGGGGATGATTACCTCGAGTAGGTATCAATGTATCTACCTCAGTCCGATTTTTTCTGGAAAATAACCCTTATTTTGCCCTGCATACCCTTAATAACCATTATATGATTATAAGGCCTTAAATTCTGTGTGAACCCTTATTAACCCCTTACTTTGCAACACTGACACAGAGATAAACTGTCCATGTGGCGCCCACTGGCCAAGAGATGCGCCCCCAGAACGGAGAGCGAAGAGAAACTCGCTCGAGAAGAGAGTGGGCACATACTTGATTTCCATTGAGAGAAATGTGGGGGCGGAGCAATGACTCGACAGGCAGCACAAGACGATTCGGCACGGAAGAAGTGGAATCGAGCGCGCGAGGTGAAAGATAGCCCAAGCCTTATTGGTAAATAGATGGTGGATTGGGGACAACGAGAAAGAACCACGCACGACAGGTACGGGTGCGGCACGCATGACAGAAAATCAAAGCTCGGTGCACCTCGGCCTTAACAGGGGAAGGGATTTGAAGCTGAATTCAATCAAGAAGCAGGGGATGGCGAGAAGATTCATAGACAGGTGAAATCGACTCGGACGCGCCGCGGCAGAATCCCCATACTTGCAGCTCTTTGCGGAAATTAGGGCCTTTTTTTCTTTCATTTTATGGATTTACAGCAAGTCATCTGCCCTGACCTCAGGCTCGATCGGATTGCCTTGTAGGTAGGCGCTGAAACGTGTGCCGGCGGTCTATGGGTGAAATCCACTACAATGCAAATCCGACGGGCTGAATGCAATGAAGAAGTGCGCTCTAGTTCAGGATTCACAAATCCCGAAACCAACACAAATCCCTAAAACAACAACCAACCAAACTCCACTAGTGATTCCGGATGCAATCCCAAAGAGTGCGACCGAGTACGGGTCTTTGTGTACCGATAGAAGATACACGGGAACAGTTGTTTAATATTTGCGGATCGCCGCAAGCAAATCCAGGATCGTCCGCAGACAAATGGTTCAATTTATAGTTTTGCAACTCTGGGTCACCCACTCTAACCTCGTAAGACAGGAGCAGTGAACCAATTTGACACGCAACACGCAACAAATCCGGAACACACGTAGGACACGCAAAACACGTAGGACACACACAAGCAACACGCAGGACACGCTGTAAGGGCAACCTCAGCTCGGCGCAGAGCGCGGGAGACTAGCGGGAGAATCCGAAGCAACTCAATTGAATGGTACTAAATACAGGTTTCTAGAATACGCACCTAGCGGGAGAATCCGAAGAGAAGAAAGGATGAGGATTCTCACGCTAGGCGAGGTTTTTTAAGTACTAGCCAGTAGCACGTGTCCGGAGGGATCGGCAGAGGTCTCGAGCTTGATCACACAGCACGTGCCAGTGAGAGCGGCCGGACGGACGGAAGGGAACAGAGTCCGGAGGGACGGGAGGTGACGTTCCGGATGGAGGCGCAGGCTGGGGTGCGAGTCCGGAGGCCGGACGAAGGATCGGACGAGGAAGCGGGGCAGTGCGATGGGCCGGAGCCGGACGGACGGACGGATGGACGGACGGACGGGCGGTTCCCCTGACATCACCCCCCCCTTGGAATGCGGCGTCCCGACGCATGAATCGGACCTGGGCGTCGCGCCTCCGGAACGAGAGCGAGTCGAAAGCGGCCGAGGCGATCCGGCGCGGGGCGTTGGGGTAGCGGCGATAGTAGGCCTCGATGGCGTCTCGAGCGAAGACGTCGGAGTGCTTTACCCATTTATTGTGTTCCGGGCCGTAGCCTTTCCACCGCACCATGTACCAGAGGCTGCCATAACGGACCTTCGCTTCTAGGATCTCCTCGACCTCCCATTGAACGTCGTCGTCCGTCTGAAGGACGGGTGGGGGTTCGTCGTTCCGGGGGCGTCCGGGGAACGGGTCCGGTTCCGCGAGCTGGAGTTTCACCACCGGGAAGACCGGGTGGAGCTGGGAGTACCGGGGGGGGAGCTCGAGCTTGTACGCACCCTTTCCGACAACCTTCACGACCTTGAAGGGGCCGAGGCGTTTGTCCGCGAATTTGACGGACGGACGGGTCGTCCGGATGTCGGAGGCGTCTAGCCAGACTCGGTCGCCTACTTTGATCTCCGGGGCGGGCGTGCGTCGGCGATCGTAGTACAGCTTGAACTCGTCTTTGGCCTTAACGAGCGCGGCTTTGGCTTCCGAGACTCCGGACGCGATCCGGTCGCGGAACTCGTTCGCGGATTCCACGTTCGAGCGCAGTCCGTTGGGCTCAAATCCCATCCGGGGGAGCCTTCCGGTGTCCGTCATGAACGGGACTTGCTGCGTCGAGGAGTGGACGTGGTTGTTGTACGCGAACTCCGCGGCCGGGAGGAGCTCGTCCCAGTCGTCTTGTTTGTAGTTCGTGAAGATCCGGACAAACTGCTCGAGTTCCTGATTGACGCGTTCGGTCTGGCCATCGGTCTGCGGGTGGTAGGCGGTGGAGGTCGCTGGTTCTATCCCGATGAGGCGCCACAGTTCCGTGGTGAACTCCGCGACGAACTGCGGCCCACGGTCGGAGATGTATTTCCGGGGGGTTCCGTGGTGCCTCCAGACGTTCCGGTAGTAGAGCCGAGCGGCTCCGACCGCGCCAAGGCCGGTGTGGCACTCGTTGAAATGGGCCCGCTTACCCAGGACGTCGACTACAACCATGACCGCGTCGAACCCGTGCGCGTCTGGGAGCTCGACGATGAAGTCCACCGAGACGGTGTCCCAACGTTCTTCCGGGATTTCGGTCGGGTGGAGCTCTCCGTGGGGCAGCTTCCGAAGCGCCTTCGTCCGGTTGCATGGATCGCAGGTCCGGACGTATTGGCCGACGTGACGGGACAGCTGGGGCCACCAGTAATTCCGGGAGATGAGCTCGAGGGTTTTGAAGCGTCCGGCGTGTCCGGCGACCCGGGTGTCGTGGTGCAGGGCGATGATTCGGCGCCGGAGGTCCTTATTCCGCGGTACGACGACCTTACCGCGGTAGTAAAGGAGCCCTTCTGCGACACGCCACTCGGACGACCGGGGGGGGCGGACGTTCCGGTTCTCGAGGAGTTCTCGCGCGACAAGCGCGACGGGGTCCTCAAGGTCCGGCTCACCCGTGAAGGCCTCCCGGACGTCACGAAGGAGGGGGACCTCGGGTCCGGCCACCACGACACCTTCCAGTGCGCGGACGTGGAACAAGTCCGGGCGAAGAAGGGTAACGTCCGTGTTGTCCGAGCCCACTCCGTGGTCCGGACGGCGGGACAGCGCGTCCGGACGGCCCATGAGGCGTCCGGGCTGGTGGTGGAGCGCGAAGTCAAACCGGGACAGGTACAGGGACCACCGCGCCTGCCTCCGGTTCAAGTTCTGCGCTTTCCGGAAGTACTCCAAGTTTTTGTGGTCCGTCCAGATCTCGACCGGGTGCTGCGTACCTTCGAGGAAGTGTCGCCACTCCTCTAAGGCCCGGATGATCGCAAGCATCTCCTTGTCATGGATCTCGTAGTTGCGCTGGACGTCACTCAGACTTTTGGAGTAAAACGCGACCGGATGCCACTTCCCGTTCGCGTCCGGCTGAGACAGGACGGCTCCGGTGGCGTAGTCGGAGCTGTCCGCCTCGACCCGGTATGGACGCGACTCGTCGGGCAGGACCAAGACGGGCTCCGCGGTTACCGCATCCTTGAGGGCTTGGAAGGCGGCAGCCGCGGCAGCGGTCCAGGTCCAAGCGACGCTCTTCTTGGTGAGGTCGAAGAGGGGCCGCGCGATGTCCGAGAAAGCCCGGATGAATCTCCGGTAGAAGTTCGTGAAGCCGAGGAACTGCTGCACGTCCTTCCGGTTCTCCGGAGCCGGCCAGGCGGCGACTCCGGCGACCTTGACCGGGTCCATCTCGACGTGGTTGTGCGAGATGATGACGCCGAGGTACTCGATCGACGACTTCTCGAACTCGCACTTCTCCGGCCGAAGGTAAAGCTTGTGCGCCCGGAGCCGCCGGAGGACTTCTCGGACGATCTCTCGGTGGCGCGCGAGATCGGAGTGAGCGATGAGGATGTCGTCAAGGTATACCATGACGTCTCCGGACAGGATGAGGTCTTGGAAGATGTCGTTCATCATCGTCTGGAACGTGGCCGGGGAGTTGGTGAGGCCGAAGTACATCACCAGGGGCTCGAAGAGTCCTCGGTTGGTACGGAACGCGGCCTTCCACTCGTCGCCTCCCCGGATCCGGACGTTGTTGAAGCCCCACCGGACGTCGAGTTTTGTGAAGAACCGGGCTCCCTTTAGGCGGTTAATGAGGTCGTTAATCAGCGGGAGCGGGTATCGGTTCTTCACGGTCATCGCGTTGAGCGCTCGGTAGTCCTGGACGAACCGGAGGCTTCCGTCCTTCTTCTTGATGAAGAAGACCGGAGACGCCATCGGGGACTTGGACGGACGGATCCGGCCGGTGCTCAGCCCATCCTCGATGAACGCGTCGAGTTCCTTCTGCTCGAGGGGGGAGATCGGGTAGACCTTGCAGTTGGCCGGCTTTGCGTCCGGGACGAGTTCGATGGCGTGGTCCCACGTCCGGCGCTCCGGTAACGCGTCGAACGACTCCTTGTCAAAGACGTCGGAGAAGTCCTCGACCCAGGTCGGAACCGAGGTCCCAGGCGGGGCCGAGTTCCGGGCGAAGGCCTCCGCGAGCCGTTGGGAGACGGTGCTCCCGGCGCGGATTTCCTCGGCCGGAGCGAACGCGGTGTAGAGGATCCGGTCGCCTTCTTCTAGCTCGTCATCGTCGTCTTCGTCCGGGTCCGGAGTGAGGTCCGGACAGTCGTCTCCGTCGCCATCCGGATCGTACCCGTCGTCTCCGCACCACTCCTCCGAGTCAATGGCACAGATAGACGGGACGGGACCTTCGCGGAGCTGTCGGAGGATCGCGGCGGAGATCTTCGCGCTGCGACGGACGGCGCGAAGCTCGTCTCGGCAGGTGCTGCAGCTGGTCGGGCAGCGGGTCATCCGGACTTCCTTGGTTTCCCAGTCGATCTCCGGGTTGTGTTTCTGAAGCCAGGAGTAACCGAGGATGACATGCTGCTTCCCGAGCCGCGTCACGGCGAGTTGGATGCGTTCCGAGTGACCCTTGTAGTTGACGACCATATCGACTACGCCTGTAATGCCTCCGGATGCATTGGGTGTGCCGTCGACGTTGAGGACCGGGATAGGCTGGGAGAGCTTCCGGACGGGAAGGTTGCGGGAGATCACGTACTCCGAGTCAATGAAGTCTCCGGTCGCTCCGCAGTCGACCAGACCTTTCACGGACACCTTAGCCGCGGTTTCTACCGACTGCATCTCCAACGGAATGTGCAGGGAGTTCCGGCCCTCCACGGAATCAATAACGTACTGCCGGGGCAGTTTGCGTTCCCATCTCGGACGGTGGACGCGGGGAATGGAAGGGGTTTTTGCCTCCGGGGCGGGAATAGGGGGCTCCGGCCGGGGGGCGGAAACCGGAGCAGGGGGTGCGTCTTTCGTTTCAACTGCTGATTTATTGGGTATATCTTTGTACAGGCAGGAGTAACGATTAGGGGACGCGACCGAGGGCGCACCGCTCACTCGACCGCGTCCGGAAAACCCTCCGGCTCCGCGTCTCCGGCGTCCGGCTCGGTCGGAAGCCCGGCGGTAGTAGAGAGGCGCGCGAAGAGCTCTCCGAGGAGGTCGTCTCCGAGTTGACGGACGACCTCGTCCAGGACGTCTGCGTGCCGGACGTCCGAGGGAGTCGGGCAGTCTCGGGCGAGGTGTCCGGACGTACCGCAGCGGAAGCAAGCGCGCGGTGCGAAGCGCGCGCGGGTCCGGTCAACTTCCATCGGAATGCCAGGCGGAAGGGCGGGCGCCGGCGCGGCTTTGGGAGCAGGCGTGAAGGAGGGGACTGGGAGGAACGTCCCAGTGCGAGGGCGTGCGGCCGGAGCCGGGGCGCGAGTCGGAGGTGCTCCCGCTCGGACGCGGGCGAGGGCGTCGTACTGACGGAAGGCGCGGAGACGCCATCCGGCGTAGTCTAGCAGCGCCGGAGCGGTTCCGGACGTGGTGATCGCTGCGTTGATCCTCGGGTCGAGCCCCGCTCGGTACTTGGTGACGCGGACGAGCGGATCCGTGTACCCGGCCGTGGCGGTGAGTTCCTCGAAGTCGTCCGTGTACCGGTAAACGTCGCGGGAGCCCTGGTAGTAGCTGTGGGTCTCCAGCCGGAGGAGAGCTTGGTCTTGCTCGTTTTCCTCGACGAACCGGAGCCGGAACTCGGACTCGAATTCCGCCCAGGACGGGAATGGGAACGGAACGATTGCGGACTGTCGTTCGGCCCATCGTCCGGCCGCGTCTCGCGCCATAAAGGACATGGCGTACCGCACGAGTTTTTCCTCGACGAGCTGTCCGTGGACCATGAAGGCTTCCGGAACCAGTCGGAGGTATGTGAGGACGGAGTGGAGGAACATCCGTCCTTGGGTCCGGTCGCCGTCGAAGACGGCCGGGGGGTTCGGTCGGAGAACCGATTTTGCTGCGGGGGTGAGGGTGGTAAAGTCTGGACCCACCGCCGGAGCCGGAGCGGCAGGGACGGGGGCAGTCGCGGGTGGATTTTGGTTGTTGTGTAAAACGCGGAGGAGTAGGGCTTCGATGTTTGCGAGAGAGCCTTCGACCGCGGTCAGCCGGGATTCGGGGTCGGCAGCCGGTTCCGGGATGTAAACATCCGGGAGCTCGGGTGGCGCGGACCCGCTTCCGGGCGTCGGAGCGTCCATCAAGGAGGAGGGGTCGAGGTTGGAAGTCGGGGAGGCCGGAGCGCTAGCGTAGCAGTCCGAGTCCGAGTCTACACCGAACTTCGCAATCTTGACCAGTTGATCCCTTAGATCCTTTCTTCTGCTGTAAGGGCAACCTCAGCTCGGCGCAGAGCGCGGGAGACTAGCGGGAGAATCCGAAGCAACTCAATTGAATGGTACTAAATACAGGTTTCTAGAATACGCACCTAGCGGGAGAATCCGAAGAGAAGAAAGGATGAGGATTCTCACGCTAGGCGAGGTTTTTTAAGTACTAGCCAGTAGCACGTGTCCGGAGGGATCGGCAGAGGTCTCGAGCTTGATCACACAGCACGTGCCAGTGAGAGCGGCCGGACGGACGGAAGGGAACAGAGTCCGGAGGGACGGGAGGTGACGTTCCGGATGGAGGCGCAGGCTGGGGTGCGAGTCCGGAGGCCGGACGAAGGATCGGACGAGGAAGCGGGGCAGTGCGATGGGCCGGAGCCGGACGGACGGACGGATGGACGGACGGACGGGCGGTTCCCCTGACACACGCAGGACACGTACACGTACACGCAGGACCACGTAGAACACACACACATACATGCAGAACACGCAAGGGAATATCCCGAAAAACTGATAGATTGATAATAACTCGAAAATACAAGCACGCCCCCAAGGACAGCCTCGATGAATCAAGCCGGTGGTTCCGCCCTTCTGTACTCGCTGGAGCAGACCGCTAGTCTCTCCGCTTTACGTTTCCGGGTAGGAGTCCGTGCCCTCTCCCTACAAGCTGCCCACCTTATATACTGTACATCTAAAAATAACTCTACAAACATAATACATTAATCATCGCTGTAACCATGTCCGTGACTCGAGAATATGAAATAACGATCGCCAAGCTTGCTGACTGATTATTTTAGATCCTGAAAATGTTAGTTCTGGATTAGTCCCTCCAGACATTGTGGTTGAATTGGATAGCCCTTCAAAATGCCTCTTTGTAGACACCCTGAACTTGTGTGCAGCCCAAGAGCTACCCTAGACCGTCTACCCGTCGAGGTGGAACATGGTTGAGCAGGCTCCTATTTGTCTGATTTATTTCTGACGCGATCGGAGCCCTGACTTGGCACCCGAGTGGTCCTAATATTCTGGATTTCTTGGGCGCACTACTTGTGTCCCTTGACGGATTCTTGGAAATCCGGAACCTTGGGTCTTATGTCTTCAATTAGACACCCTGGTCCCCTTCATAGCTCAAGTTAGGACCTTCTTCCTAAATTGGGTTCGAACTCGGTTGCCACATTAAGCCGATCGATATTTGATGGGTGTATGACACCGCATCCGGATCCGGCTCGTTCCGGTCTGAAAGGTTCTGGGTCATCACGTGATCGAGCGCGTCGCCTCATTGGTACAAGCATGGACAAATAATGTTGAAACTCATTCAAGATGCACTTGCTTTGAGTTCCACAAATAGGCACAGAATGGATATCTTATTCCCCAATGTTCGTTTGGAGTATCCGCAACCTCCTGCCCATAGTACGACAGTAGGATCCAGAACCAGCGGCATATTAGTCGGAGGCACCCAGTATGTGTGTTTTCTGGATACTCATCCGCAACTGGTTCCGGATTTGGTTTCTAGCGTGTAGTTCCAGGTCTACTGACTTGGGACTCGTCATAGACCCAGATGTGCGCGTATCCGCAACGGAAATCCAGAAAACATTAATTTTCAGGTGTTGGCGAATTCACGGCTTATCAGCGCGTTAGAATCACATTCAAAATGCGCTGTCTATCCTCAACTCAAGATATTTCCAACAGCTCATCTCATTCTCTTACCTGTACCGTTCGTTCTTCCGCCCTCTTATAGAGATATCCTTCAATTGTGTGGTCGATTTGCTTTGTTAATGTCCACCTCCCTCAAGCGCGTCCTCTACTTTGAAAACCAGATCAATTTCGGCTCAAGTGCTGCCCGCAGTTGGATGCCTCGACAATCAACTTTTGTTTCAACATCAATCCACCTAGGTTCTGTGCCAGTTCAATTTGCGCAACGCATTATTCTTCGCTGGTTGGGTAGTGTCTGTTAATTCCAAATTCCCATTGATGTCCCTCAATCTCAATTCTTTGGGCTCACTCGTCCATTGATGCTGCTCAGGTTCCCCTATTATTCCACTTGGGTGTAAAGGCCATCACAGAGCATGGTAGAACTACATTGAGATTAAAGGGGAAAATGTTCTTCCTCCATGAGCCAGAAAAGATCTGAAATCATTACCTTCAATTATCAATGGTTGACTGTGACTCTGAAAAAATGCTGCTACCCAAGCTTGGAGTTTCAATGGTTTTTGGTGCAACCTTGTAGGTTCTTGTCAGTTGTTCTCAGAAACAAGTCATGGCCAGATTCTGGCTTCTGGAAATTTTTGAATTTCTCATTCTTAAACGGAGTCAGTTGATGCTTGTTTGTCACTCCAAAAATATGGTCACGGCTGCCCAAGCTCGAGGAGTTTCACTGATTTTTTGGGGGAATCTTGTAAAGTCTAGTCAGTTGGTCTAAGAAACAAGATATGGCCAGATTCTTGCTCCATGAAAGTTTTAAATTTCTCATTCTTTGACGGACTCGAGTCTCGGTTGATGCTTGTTTGCCACTGAACAAATATGTTCACAGCTGCCCAAGCTTGAGGAGTTTCAATGATTTTTGGTTGCAAGTGTGTTTAGTGTAATCAGCTAGTCTAAGAAATAAACCATGGTGAATTGAGTCTCAGTGCGGCAAACAAGTGTAACCCACGTTCATTGAAGAATGATATGAAGAATAATTGATTTCAAAGTTATGTGGGGCTAGAATGAAGCCATGACTTGTGTCTGAGAATATCCAAGTGGATTCTTCAAGGAATCAAAAAAAATCACTGAAACTCCCACTCTTTAGGTAGTGGCAAATTATGAGGATCCACCAAAAATCCTTTTGAGACTTGTGGTAGTATGGATGGAGGGAATGGCAAAAAGAGGATAGAGGGAAAGTTTGACTGGTCATTTGAAGCAGAGCCAAGGAAAAACCAAGAGAGAAGAACAAAAAAGCCAAGGAAAGCCAGCCAAAATAAAATGCCTCCTGCGAGAATTGAACTGTTGCCAGGTCAGAAAAGTCAGAAACCATTAGATTCAAATGTAATGAATCTTGTGACACAGCCACTATTCTCCCTTCACACAGCCACTGATTTCATTGCATCGAAAAACATGGACAAGTAAAAATTGAGGTGCGGAAAACCTCATTGTAAAGATATTAATAGAACAATTACATAAGTACTCGTAATGTCTGCTGCACCGTCTATCTGGTCGACAGATCCTCGCAAGTCCGGAGCCCTGTGTTTGTTGGGCTGCTGAGCATTCTTCTGTTCTTCCACCTTTTGCTGCTACCAGCTCTATTTGGCTCGAAATTCATACAGTGAGCACCCCTTCCTACTCAGACGTCCTAAATTCAGATGTAACTGACGGGGGTTTTCATTGCAAAACTGTCTCCAGGATCATTGGACTGCGAGAGTGAATCATCCAATTTTCGGAGCGATTTCTGAGTACCTTCTTTGGAGGTTTTCTCATGCTTGAGCAGCATAAATGCAGGACTTCACCGTAATGATCAATCGAAAATCGCGAATTCGTGGAAGGAGTGCCCCGCTTCCAGTTTTACTGTTTGCAACGAGGTCAAACTCATTTGTGAAGACAGAGAGTTGGTTCAATGGATTCGATGGTAAGTGAGTTGCGACTGCGTTAATTTTGTCTTCGTTCTTCAATACAGTTATTTTTGGCTTCCGGAGCAAAGCGGAGGCCCGTCTTGTTTCTACTGTAAAATCTCTGTCTTCAGCAAGTTGCCTGCTGCATTCGGAGTACTGCTCAAATTAGCCTAGATCTTGGATATGTTATACCTATAGATGTTATCTAATCAGACCAAAGATAACCTATATCTTATCTAGATCGGCACATGCGGGCATCAGCCTCATAGTGTCACGCGTAATGTTACGGGCGTTAGCTTTACTCTTACTTTGTACCACGTCTACGTGTTATCACAACAATACCAGGGTTAGTGAAGACTCGCTTCGCATGATCAAGTAAGATTGTAGAGCACTCTTGCACTTTTTTGAGTCCCACTACAATAGTGGAATTGAAACAACGGACAAGGGGCTACCGGCATTCAAACCGGTGACTAAGGGCTGGTTAGTTAGTCCGGCCGCAGAGGCAAAAACAAAAATAATTTGACCACCCACTTTCGGAGTGAAAATGGGGTTCTGGGTTGCCTTTGAAGTGTTTAGAGCACTCAGAAACTGCTGAATCTATTATTCCAGTTGTTTTGGGGAACATTTCTGTATAGGGTACGCATGTTGTGGCTGTGTTTGTCATAAGCCGATCCGATCACTTATTTTTTCTGTGCGCCGGTGCCATGTTAACTTCTAACGACTGCAGACTTACCTCCTGTATTTAGTACGATCGATCATATCGGTCTTGATGATAGGATCTCGCACTGGACTTGTAGCTCCTGTGCGTCCTCTGCTGGTCCACAAAACATCTTCAAAAGGGTTGGTAAAATATTTGGCAGATAAATTCAATTGCTACGACAGTCGCGCGAAATGGTGTGCGCTAGCGGATGAAAGTTTCCGTAAGAGTATTCCCGAGGAGTCAGTAGTAAATGAGAAGGTACGAAAGAGTCCCTTCCAGCAGACATGGCAGCCGCTAAGAATCTTCCTAGACCCCTAAAGCACATGCTGAAGGCAGCCAAGAAATTCCGTCTAAATTTGGACGCCCTCGCGTTATCGAAAGACCTAAAAGAGGAGCTTCCATTCTTCTTCCACATTGGATGGAACACCGACATAAGAAGAAGGAATAATAGCGCCCTTGCGACCTGCCTGAGAGAAAATCATGGTGTAAGGTCAACGGGAGACGCACTTAATTTGACAGAGAGGAATTACCTCAGACATCACAGAAGGAAGAATTGTGCCTGCAATTGCTGTAAGAACGACCGTCATAGAGGCTGTGAAGCTCCCTACAAGTGCTACGAAGAAGCAATCAAGCTCCTCGACTGTCTCTATGAGAAATGGGATCCTAGAAGTGCAGTGGTTCAGCCGAACACAGACCTAACAGAGGAAGAAACAGAAGCAAACATTGACGCCTTTAAAGAAGGCGAAATAGTGGTTTTCGACCCAAAGATGACGCTGTCAAAAATGACGGACGGATACCGCATTTTTGGTAACCCGGCATGTGGAACCCCAGCACACCAATTAGGTCCAGAGGACGATGACGAGGAGATACAAGAGATAACTGTCTTTGTAGGAAACTCGCACCATATTGATATAGACGGCGAACACTGCGCAACTGGCAGTGTCTGGTACGGCCCAGATGACGAAAGGAACTCAATAGTCCTGGTTCCCCAAGGACTGCACACGAAAGATGCGGGAATAGCGGCCGCGATCTTATACGCAGTCCAAAGGTCCCCGAGAAGGCACATTCTACATTTCAAAATAAGATCAAAAAGAATAGTGCGGGCACTCACAATCGATCTAGCATCGCATGAGGATCATGACTGGCTGGGCATCCCAGACAGCACACTGCTAAAGGCGTCAGCAACGGCTCTCCGGGGACGCGGTACAAGATGTACGTTCCAGCGGGTGGATGACTTACTAGACCACAGAGTGAAGGAAGCCTCGGACTTAGCACGTTCGACGGTAGGGGACGATGCGCAACCTGAAATACAAACTCAAATCCCCGGTGCGCATGACCTCAGCGGCGCTAAATTAAGCAAGTCCACACAGAAGTCATTATACCAGGCAATTAAAGCTCAGAGAAAAATTACCGAACGCATCAAAACCAAAGCAATGCTGGACGTTACACGCCACGCTGCCAGAAACCTGTCAGGGAAGACGCCGACGGATAACGAGATCTGGAGATCCATCCAGAATCAAGATCTCTCGAGAACGAGACGAGTATTCCTGTGGAAATGCATGCACCAAGCCATTAAAATAGGGGATAGGTGGAGGAACATACCGACTTTTGAGCACTGGGCTATATGCCAGCACTGTCAGGTAGACGAGACCATGGAGCATATTCTGATTGACTGTGAAGCCCCAGGCAGAGCGAAGCTATGGGATCTAACCAAAGAACTATGGGGGCTAAAAGGTTATGCCTGGCCAGAGATAAGCATCGGACATGTTCTGGCGTGCGGTTTCGCAGAAGTGGAGGACGCGTCCGGCAAGAGAGACACCGGAGCCGACCGGCTTTACCGGATCCTGATTTCCGAAACAGCTCACCAAATTTGGAAATTCCGTTGCACACGGGTCATTGAGCGGGGCAGCGACCTGGACCGGTATTTCTCCGAAAATGAGCTCCAAAACAAATGGAGAGCTTGTATAAACGCAAGAATGAGAACTGACTTCTTGCTCACGGATACGAAGAAATTTGGAAACCGTGCTTTGAACTCCAAAAAAGTTAAGAACACGTGGAGAGGGATCATAAAGGATCCCGAAAACCTGACAGACATACAGATCCGTCAGTCTAGGGTTTTAGTGGGTATGACCCCTCCCCGGCAGCGTGCTGCTGGGGTGGGGTGAGTCCTACACTGCCGTACACCGGCGTATGTAAATGTATCTCCCTAGTGGACTCCAAGTTTTCTTCTCGACGGCCTGTGCCGCAAAGAAAAGCGCGCGGGTTTGGGCTGATCTTATCAGTTGCTCTCCCGTTCATCGCTCCTCAAAAAAAAAAAAAAAAAATTGCTACAACTGTGGGGGCAATGAGGGGTACTTTGTACTATTTTATACACACTTTTGACATCCTTTGGGTTCGAAAGGGAGGAACGGCAACGCCAAAACGTGATAAATTACTATATATGGAGCATGTGAATATATTACGTAGTTAGTTAGTCCAAGGTCGAGGTGTGAAACAAAAAAATCAGCCCTATATATTTTTTTCAAATGCCGGTACCCCCTTGACGGATTGCTGTACATTTCACATAGTAGTGTAAAGAAATGCTGAGAAGAAGTAACAAGACCAAGGGTGGCAGACAGGCTAAAGCACCAAAGTGTGCTGGAAAGACAGTGAAGGCGGTGCACAATGGCCAGCAGGGAAGTGCAGCGAGCAATTTGCAGTCGACATCACAACTGCCCGACTCGAGTATACAGCGAATGGAATTCACTGCACAGGCACTAGGAACAGGGAGCAATGCCGAGTTGACGCCATTACCAGAGTCCAGAGCAGATAGTCACAGCACCGGAAGTAAAAGATCACTGAAGAATACGAAGAACAGCAATGTGCAGATCAGTGAAAAGGACAAGAGTCGCCCGCGGACAAGAGCTCAAACGAAGAAGCATGAGCCTAGGATACACCAAGAAAGCAGTGGAAGTGAATCAGATTGGGTGCGTGCAGAGAAGATTGCGGGCAAAAGGAGACGGGATAGCGCCGAGTCTATTGAATCAGCAGAAATGCGCATTGCAGCAGCCCGTAGCTTGAAGGATATGGCGGAACACCAACACGAATCTGAGGTGGAAAGATAATACCAGAAGAATCTGAGATTGGCAGAAGAAGCGTTGGCTCGGGAACACGATGTACGAGAAACAACGATCGAGTTTAAACGGAGACATGCGGCTTTCTTGCGCCACAAAAAGTTACTGCGGGAGGGGAGAGTCGAGGATGACCGGCAATTCGCTGTTGAATTGCAAGCGGCGATGTACCAAGAAGAGGCAGATCGAGAGCTCGCATTGGAACTGGAAGTGAGCGAAAATCGGAAATTGGATAGACGCATTTTGAAGTTATCAGAAAGAGCTGACAGCGATATGGAGGTACGATCGCAGGTGTCTTCGCACAAAGAAAAACGTAGGCGGAGACATTTCAGTAGTTCGGAAGAAGAGAGTACGGTGCACACTTACCCATTTGAAGTTAAGGAAGAAGTCAAGGCATTGGACACCATACGCGCGAATGCCTTTCTCGTATATTTTTCAGCTCCCACTTGGCTGACCTTTGCTTCGGTCCGGGCATTCTGTCCGAAGCCTTTTCAAGGCCCGCGATCTCCGCCCTTCCGGCATCCACTTGCCGAAAACTTCCATAAAGTGATGCTCCTTCTTTTTCAAAAGCTCACGCAATTCAGATAAGTTCAAGACAACTCAACTCAAAGTCAAGGCAACTGAAATAAATTTTGCTTTCCATTTAGACAGAATACGCGCAGTTTGCAGAAACCGGTGGCCGATCCAGCCGCTGATGATTTGGGACTGCATTTGGCACTGCCACACAATCGCCCACCATCACTTCTCTTTCAAATACTGTACACCTCAGTCATGTGTCAGCTTGCTCTGCTTCCACTAATAAGTTCAATAGTTACACCTGAAAGGTGAACCCCACAGGAGAGGCCGAGCAGCCCCTTGTATACAATGTGATGGGCACCGAATGAGCAAAATCTTAAAGAACAGATAATGAAGGCAGTTCTAGTGCCTACGCCGGTGGTGGGAGCTACCAGAAGAGTAGGCTCGTTACCAGCCTGCCTACAAACTGCAAAAAAATGTGGCAAGCACCTTGTTGTAAGGCAGGCTGTTACAATTCGGGACATGCCATTCAAGAGCTGAGCCCGGAGTATGAACTTTTGGCAGGTGCCGATCATCGGCATCAATGTGGTATACAGACCATGTCCTACCTTTAAAATTTCTCCAGCCAGGTTGAATTGAGATATAGAACTGCAGATAAGGAAATATTTCAAACTCCATGCCCCGGGCTTTCCCGCAGCCAGAATAGAGAGGGTTCTAAGTTTGTCAGGTGGTCGGATCAACGAGTAATTATAAGTGGCGTAGGAGTATTGGATTAACCGAGGAATTAACTACTGACAACGCGAGAATTTATATTAAATATGAGTAGAAACGGGAGTCGAGGATCGGTGTGCAAAGTGCAGATGTCTCACTATCACTACTACCGAATGAGAGTGGAGCGGGGTGAAGGTTGGGGAATAATGGGAATGCGCGCAGCGCACCGTTACAAGTAGGGTGAGAGGAAAACAAAAGTGGACCCATGTTTCATGTTCGAACTCTGTTCCGGCGCACTGATAGCGCAAACACAGAAGTTCTGGCTGGCACAGGCGCATCACGGTTTCAGGCATCCTCAGGAAACATCCCACTTGGATGATTATGGTGCGGGTCTTCCAATTTCTCGTCTTTGATATTTGAACGTACGATAACAGTCCTCTTGCACTCGGTCGGGTCTTCCCTGCGCTGATGACGTAGCAAGTACGAGACTCCCGAGCCTGATGAGTATCTGTTCGTTTGTCCAGCCGAGGATTCCAAACTGGTCCGGATTCATTTCAATTGTCAGAGTGTCCTGCTTACTGTTCACTTGCCGGCTTCAGCATCGAGGATGCGATGCTCGGATTTCCCTGAATTCACGTTAAAACTCAGATGATCGGAAAATGCTTTGACGAGGGACTTCGACGATTTCATCAGGGGATCCAGACAGCAAGGGTGCCGCGGCCCGCGATACATCTTGGTTACTCGCTGTATGAGATCTCAAGTGAGGTAGTTCCTCCATTGCAGTGTGGTGGGTGTCTTAGCGACTGATGTGTAATATTTCAACTAACATACTGGTGTTCCCAAAGATGAGGCATGGCGGGTTGGGGAAGTCACTGCAACGAAAGTAAAACGCAAAACCTCGAAAGATGGGTGGCTAGTCTACGGGCCATCGGCGCTTTAGGTATTTGTATATTTTGACTGAAAATTCCAAGTCCCTGGAGACGGCACAGTAAACGGTCGGGAAACAAAATTCTTGTCTAAAGTCGCCACACAGCACATGACAATCAGCTCCACTTTGAATGCAATGGTGAACTCCCTCGGAAGAGAGCGTGAATAGGACCATACAAGTCGGAAGATACACGTTCTTAAGGAGGCTTAGACTAAGATCCGGATCCCGGGCGTCAAGATTGAGTTGAGCGTCAATTTTTATCAAGGTCTTACGTTGAAATTCATATAAAACAATATACATACCCTGTAAGGAGGGCGAGCGCGACGATTGTGTCGAGCACGAAAAAGACGAGAAAAGTGAGGATGTGTTCACCATATGGCGGTGGAGTGTCCGCGTCACTTGAGAGCTTGAACAGCCGGTATCTTGAACTGAAAAACAGCAACCCCTCTGGAGGTTCATGCGTATCTGTTCGATAAGTACCCAAGGATGAACTTGGATGCATTCAGCAAACTTATGTGGCTCGCTAAGACGCATAGACCTTGCAAGACACACACCATAATCCTCAAAGTGCGATATTTGTTGAAAGTAGATTGAAGATTCAATTTGCCTGTGCCAGCCAGAATCCGTTTACGTCCGACGGGTCTCTGGTGCATACTGATAGGACAGTATTACGGACTCGGCGGGAGTCGTATCTCGAAAACAAAACAAAATCAATCGAAAGCAGCAAGTCGACGGCGGTGGAGGCACCTTGATCAAATCTGAGGATATTGGGCGAGCCGAAGACCACTTCGAACACAGTAAGCCAGATCGTTGAAATAGGGAGCCACAGCCTTATTGAATGTGCTCGCGAGCAGAAAAATAGACGCCAGAGCACAGATGGAGCGAAGCCGGAGAGACGACCCGAGCTGTCGATGGTGAAGAATTTCCCATGCATTGGTTGATCTGCCAGTCCCTAATAGGGTTTTCGGAGAACTATGTTCCGCGTTCCCGTAGTTTCTCGAGGTGGTGCTGCGCTTTTCGGTGGATGTATCCGAAGCTTGAGAAAGAAATGGCTTCTGTGAACGCGGGCCACCCAACCCTCCAAAATACCTTTTAAATTCGAGCCCTGGATGTAGTTCTCCATTTTGAGTGCTCAACAATAAAAGCCAGAGATGAGACATCGTCGCCACTAGAGGCCGGAGGTGAAAGTTCTATGTCGATTGAGAGTGATTTTCTAGAAGGACCACATGTAATTGTGTGAGGGGAACTGATTATCACTGTTGCGAATCCGAAGAAATTGTCCGGGGATATATTCCCCCTCTAGAGGCAATTTTAGTCATGCTCCAGACCACCGCGTTTGGTTCACAGGGTTATCCGGAGGATGCTGTCCAGGAATAAAGTGGTTATTGCCGCGGTGTGCCAGTCCCTGTAATACAAGAGCCTCAAAGGCGCATCCATGGGACGTAAGTGGAGGGTCAAGTCAGAAGACTGGGAACGCCTAAGAGCAACAAGGTGAGAACCAAGATTCCGAATATGTGGGGGGTCGAGCGAACTGGAGGCTCGCGCTCCCAGTCTTCGATTGCTGGGTCCAGGGTGATCGCTGGTACATGTGATTCTGCTGGAGCCTGGGCTCATCGCGCTAGGTCGTCGTCCTAGATCGCTCAACAGAGGTGATTTTGACCAAGCTCCAGAAATCGAGACTTGTTTGTCTTCTGGGGTACGGCGTCTGGCATGGGCATGGAGGATATGGACAAAGCACTTAAGTCAAAGCGGATCGGGATAAGCAAGCCGATTCGGAGCCGTCGGCCGATGGCTTGGATCTTTTTAGCTACCGCTTCAATTTCCCTCTTCCGTCCACGTCAACGCCCGCACAGAGGGTCGCTGCAATGCCGTCCATGAAAAACGAATCGGGCCAGGATTTCACCCTTTTGTGTCCTTCGGAAGCAGCCAATACCCAGCACACGGACGATGACTCACGAGAATTTCGCACTCATTTTTGACTCTCGAGTCCTGATCGCCACTTATCTCTGCACCGTGCTTAGGAGTTTCTGGAGAATCGTCGCTCCTCTTTCGCCAAGGGTCGGGTGGGGACCGCTCTCGCAGAGTGGGGTGTCTCTGGAACCGAGAACGAAAGGTCGAGGGCGTTAACACCAATCTGCGCACGCCACGGACGCGAAGCACCAGCTCCCGAGAGCGACAACAGCTAGATGGAGGAGAAAGGTGAGTGTGTATGTTGGAGCTCCCGACGAGTCCTGGTTGCAAAAGCACTGTAGGGGAATCTTCACGTCCATACAAGCTCGTTCATTCGCGCTATGTTCCCGAGGCAGACGCAACCCCACCCGCATATTCTCCTCGTCTTCGCCACTCCCTATCGACGCTGGCGAGGTGGCGTGCTGCTGGGGCAGAACGTATATGATACGAGTGCGAGGAGGGGGACCACCGCAGGGTATTCTCGGTGCCAAGGTGAGTTTCACAGCGGCACCTCTCGGCGTCATTACCGTGCGCTTTGGGCTCTGCCGGGGGCGCCTCCCTCATCCACTGTCGCTGGCGCCGCCCGCTCTTGTAGCGCTGTAGACGCGTTGTCGGGTCTACACAGTCGAATCACACGGCGCGCGCCGATAGACGGATGGTGCGCGGGAACGAAGACCGTGGAAGGGCGTGCACGAGGGCAGACTGGACGGACGTGGCGTGCTCTGGGCTAGGTCTTCCTCGCACGCGTACTGCTGACTTATCGACTCCAGTGGTGGCTCTCCGGGTCCCACGTCTCCACCATCGCGGAAAGGCATGTGCTGATGATTCTGGACGTCGCGCATGGCGGGGCAACGGAACAGAGCTGGTGGTGACGGACGCGGATGCGTGTGGGATGGCGCTAAAGGACCAGGGGAACGGTCTAGTTGGAGGTCACGCACGTGCATCGTGAGGGCTGCGTGCTCGAGTGCGGGCGGGGCGAGCGAGGGCGTACGCGGCCGCTCTTTATAACGAGATCCACGTACGTCTTCTTTTTGTTATTTTTTTGAGGGCGGGCACAGATTTACGATCAGTCTTCCGGAATGACGCCTTCGCAGACGCCGATCGATATCTGGCACCCTCGCGCACCCAGCTGTCTGCGTGAGTGGCGCGCGCTTCGAGCACACGCTGCTACGGGGTGCGTAGGAGCAGGCTGATGCGAGCGGGAGCCGGGCCCGGGCGACGGTGCAGCGAGGTTCGGTGATACCACTGTGGATGTCGCGGTGGGCGGCGGCGTGTGACACGCCGAGAGCGGGAGGGCGGTGTAGAAGCTGCACGGGCACAAGGTGAAGGTATAGAATTGGTAACCGAGGGCGTTGATCAGTGAGTTGCTCCATAATTTCCTCCATCCTTTCAAGCGCACAGTAGCCCTGGATGTACATGGTCAAGACAGGTGAATGTTGAAAGCGCTTGATAAATTGTTTGAAGGGAATCAACTCTATTCACATTATCAGTTGGACTGCATCATTCATGTCAGACCAACAGGTCGCACTATCATGAAAGACCATCGCGCAGAGTCCCCGGGTGCTTGCCAAGCCGTAGAGCTGCATTATATAGGGATGGCTGCGCAGCTTTTTTGTGAATACACGAAATATCAAGGAAAGTATTGGGACTCACCGAATCAACTTGTATTTCGCGACTTCCTTTTGCCATTCCTGCAATAGTCGTCTGGGAAAAAAATCGCGGACCGTTTTATGCAACGCACTTCCTCAGCCCCATCTCCCTGATACATAGCGATCGTCACACGTCGATCGCCAAGTTTGGCGGAGTACATCCGCCGAAGACCAGGCCCTTGACGGTGGCGATCCACAATGCTAGATTGACCACTCCAACATATTTCCTTTATCAGGTTTATGTCTCCAAGGTGAAATGTCCGAAATGCTAGTTGTTATCCGTAAATATTCAAAAATAACGAAGAGAGATGGACTTTACCTGCCAGCGACTCTTGTGGGGGATTATGAACATGAGTGGTGATGTTGCTCGTGAACACGCCGCCACCTATGGTGAATCCGCTACCCCCAGGGAAGAATGCACCGGCGTATCTGCATTCTGAGGTTCAAAAGGCTCCCAATTGCAAAGATGACGTACTGTGCGGACTCGGCGGTGTTAGTCGTCGACACTATGGTCAACTCCGGGTCGGAAGCGGGTTGGAGGGTCATCGATGGTGAGGGAGGAAAGCAAGAGAGAATAGGCGCTGAATTTACAGCTTTGCCTCGTGTCTTCGGTGCCAAATCCTAAAATAAGTGAATCCATCAGAATGCAGAGCCACCCATGACAGGCAATGCGAACTGCCTTGCTGCACGGCCAATTGTATCGCCATTGAGAACGCACGAATGTCAAACCTTCGATGAGAAATTCTCAACACGTTGTTTTCACGCGAACCAAGCACAGAAAGGTCAAGTGGAACATGCACGTTTTCGTATTATTTGGTACTACGAACTGCAAGCGCGAGGAATATGGTACAGAGCCCAGGGAAGTTCCACCTTTTCTTCAGAATTTCTCCCTTCCAAGACGGAGTCAGTATCTTGTAGAGAAAGTAAATATCGAGAGCTACCCGCCCTCGACAGCAGACATGGACTCTGTCGAACGTAAACCAGTAGATGGAGGGCTGTGCAAGACTCTGCCAACAGTTTTGACAGCAAAGCGGATGTGGAAGGAAGGCTGTAAAGGCATGCAGCTGTGAAAGAACTAAGATCACGCACACTCCGAGAGAACTCTGGGACGAAGTCTCCGGGACTCTGAGCGTCACGGGCTCCGCTCCGCTTATTCTGGAACAGTAGTCTTCTCCTCCTTCCAAGACCACCTCGCCTATTTAACCATGAGGCCAATTTGAAGCTCAAAGAAGGCAGGCGTACCTCTGGATCCGAGTAAATGAAGCAAAAGTGACACACACCACCACTGGTCAAGTCTGTAGGGCTGTGGCATCATGAGCTGATTTGTTTTGAACAGACAGATGGTGCTCACCGAATGCATAAAAGCACCTATCAAGAGACGCTCCGCCATCGATGCTAAAGAATTCCTCGTGCGTTGGTTGATTTGCGAGTCCCCAAGAAGCTTTTTCACAGAAGCATCCCTGGCTAGGTTCCGCATTCCCGTGGATAGCCTCGATCCTCGAGGTGGGGTTGTAAGCACTCTGCTTTGAAAGTGTATTGGGCTACATGAGTTGGAGGAAATCTGAACTTCAACGACGTTATAGTGTATTGGTGTTCAAATTTTGACGTTGGCGGCTCCGATTTCCATCAGTTAACCTTGATTCTGCGAAAAAAAAGGTCGCTACATAATGCTAGTGTAGGGGACGATCTGCTGTGAATCTCTGAATAACCCCGATCAAGTGAAAAGCCCGAATGTGACAGAACGTAGTGATTTTTCAGAAAAAGGAACGACAAGTGCGGTTCAGTGAAACACTGCAATAATTATATTAAATACAAGCGGCTGCTCGGCCGCTTCGCGGCCTCGCATCCCTTTCCTTCAGTGCGGATTCAACCTAGTTGAATTTCCGGCTAAGAATGGAGCAAAGGAGCCTGTAATGCACAATAAAATAAATTTCACACTTCAAGCCTTGAACTGAGCGCTCAAGACAAAAACGTTTTGCGGTGTTCCGTAGACATGCTGTGAGACTGAATCCTGACAGGCACGGTCCGAGAGCCTAGAGGAAACAGAGAGATCGACGAAAGCGGTTAGATCGGTAGAAGCTGATGGGGAAGCTGCGGAGACGGCGGAGTTTGAAAAGGCTTCAGACACCCGTAATTTTAGGCTTATGGGCGATGTCAGGAGGTGGCGGGGTTTTTTCAAGTTTTTCAAGCTGTGAAAAGAGAGAGAAACAAGAGGATATCAAATAGTATCATTAAGTATATAGCTCCAATTTATTGGTGAATTTTGCGTTCAAAACTGCTCAAACACAGTAAAACTCACATTGCCCGCTTGAATTTCGGTGATTCCCGCTTGAAACCTGGCGTTGGATCGGGAGATCAGGCAATGTCCGGATCAACGCGAAATTCAAGATCTTACATACAGCCCAATCTGTCAGCAGCTGTCAAGCACCTCTACAGGTTCGGAGCAAGCCCGCGCACCTCAAATTTCAGTCCTTCCTCAAGTTTCTTTGGAGCTTGGCAGATATTGTTACCTTCTATGTGCACACATTTTTTCCAGAGTTGAAATCCTTCCAAAGTTTTGTCATTCTCGTCTCAATCTCAGTGATGCAAAATTGTGCATATTTCCAGCAATTGTGATCTGGAGGTCTAGGGAATCAGTTTTTCAATGGGCCTTCGCTGAGGCATCTGTACCGATACATGCCTGGAGTAGTTCCTAATTTTTGGAGATTTATTCCTTGCGGCTGGATCAAGTCTCTCGCTGTTGGAAACAGTAAAATGGTGGAATCTGCGAGAGACTGTGACCACGCGTCTCGCTTCATCGCGCCAATAAAGCAGGTCGCATCAATGCTCCTGCAAGCTATGGATGTGAATCTGGACTTGTACATCCTCCTCTCTAAAATATCTCCATCTATGCACCTTCAAAACCTAAAATTCAATGATACATGTTATTTTCTTTGCCAGTCCTTCTCAGTGTGATCATTTGGGCCTTCCTTTGACATTACTCATCTTGTTTGTGGAATCCTTGATTCTCACAGTCCAATATGGAGCAGGCGTGTAAAATTGGAATCATTGTATAGTATAATGCATAATAATCTAGCTATCCCCATTCTAGATATTAGGAGCTCCGTGTATGGAAGGGATATCAATGAAGTTTGAGGTAAAGGATGTGCAAGTGGACGTTGTGTGACAGATGCTGGCTGAGCAGACATTATTCTCTTTGGTTTTGGAGTCGAAATTGTAGGAGAAAATACATCAGCAGCATTGGCAATTGTCATGGGCTCGACCCTGCAGAAGACCTTGTGGAAAATGAGCCAGTGGAAATGACAGCTGGAGAATGGCTGTAGTCGGGCGAGACACTATAAAATCCAGGTAGTCAATCTGAATAGAAAGAAATCTCTCTAGGCCAAAATGTAATTGAAATCAATGATCATAATGGCATTAGTGGCATGGCGTCAAGTTTACCTCCTTGTCTCACTCGTTGACTGCAAGTCTGCAGCTCATACTGGTTTTCCTACCTCTGCAGTTCATCAGAACTAAGGCTGGAACATTATGATTAAATATGGTCTCCAGCCATAATGTACTGTAATTGTAATATAATCTTAAGGTTTTGGCCTGTATCTAATCGTAATGGTATCATAATCTAATGTAATTGCAATGTAATCATATTTAATTATATTTAATCCATTTTAATCCATTTTTTGCAACCTAAATTTGCACCTTCTGTGAGGACCACTTTTACGCCAAACTCATTGCATTCTACTCTACAAGTGATTGGGAAGAGTGGTGCAAAACTCTGACTGTGTCTTTGGTTTGTTCTCTCTTGATTACAGTACCTTCTTTGATAGTTTGATTGGGGCTAGCAGTAAGCTTTATTGATTCTGCAGTGGTGCAACCATTTCTGATAGTTCAAGGTGACTGACAGATGAATTTAACATATATCTTGCTGGAACATTGATTTTGCCGTAATATGAACCAATATCACATGGGCTATGTGGTACAATTATGGACCAACCATCAGAATAATTTGGTCAAAATGTGCAGTCTATGAGGTACTGAGCATATCTGAGAGTGGAATTCCGCTAGGGGTGGTCTACCCTGCTAAATATGGCTGTAATCAATAGATTTCCCAAACTTAGCCAGGTCCTAATATTATGATTAAATACAAGGGTCATATCATAATATAATCGTACTGTAATCTAATATAATCCTCAGTAATCTTAAAGCTTAAAATTATGGCCACAGCATATTTAATCATAATTTTGAGATTATAATGGAATATAATAAAATATAATCATAATTTTAGCCAGCCTTAATCAGAACTATCTCTAACCTTGCTAGGTTATTATTGAATTATGAAACTACAAATATTGACTGAAATACCACTCGCAAGGATTCCTATCTCAGTTCATTATGAGAGTTCACGGTAGGCATTATTTTCCTTTTTGTGAATAAGAATGGGATGAATAGTTTGTAGAATAAATGCATGATCACCCCGTTTGTGTTGCACCAATTATTTTTATTGTTTCCATACTCAATCACATGAATATATTTTTCAAATGAGCATTTATTTTATAAACAAGATTAAATCTTGTTTGTGGAAATAATGGTCCCATCATTTGAATATATTTATTTGCAAACAGGAGATAGGTGCTACTGTGAACTCCCCTATTTTATTGCCCCTGTTGAGCTTTCTTGAATCTACTTGATAATTGACTTGTTGGGTGAGGCCACTGCTGTGAGCGTGGTGTGACTTGTGCTTAAGGTTTTTTTTCTTCTTCCAGTTTTGTAAACCTTTATTGCCCACATTGTATTCAAAATATTATATCACCCGCCCTATTTTGCTATTCACTGATTTACTGCATTGCTCATCTGGCCAACCAATGTGTGCGGTGAATCATGTGTTTACTTCACATTGGTGTAACCAACTTATTCCTTTGCGTATGTGAGTCAACGCAGTCCGTGTGCCAAATGCGGTGTGGTAAATGTTTTAGTGAATCTGAATCCGTCACATCACAGAGGCCGTAATCGATCGGCAATCACAATGTTTCACACCTAGTCAGTACAGTCGGATGAGCATTCCTAAAAATGAAATATTGTTGCTGAGCTGTACTTCGTTTCTCTAGCCAGTGTCGTTTAGCCCAGACTGTTATCCAGATTTTGACACTATAAAATGTCCGATTTGAAGTGTTTAATTTTCTTTTTTGTCTACTCTGTACCACCACCACTGCCTATGGCCCATTCCAAGAGGAACTGGTAGGTATAGGTGAGATCCACATACAGCGGCTAATCAGGCAGAAGAATCCTGCCCAGCAACAGCAGGGTTTCAGTTTAAACTGCCCCATGTCCTATGAGACCCCTGGGTTTAAACCGGTTCAAACCATAATGGTTTAAACCGGTTCAAACCATGACTGGTTCTCATATAAAATTTGGCTCTAAACCATCATGGTTCTAACCGGTTTAAACCACTGATGGTTCCAACCGGTTTAAACCATGGATGGTTCTAACCGGTTTAAACCACTGATGGTTCCAACCGGTTTAAACCACTGAGGGTTCTAACCGGTTTGAACCACTGATGGTTCTAACAAGTTTAAACCACCATTCTTTGAACTCAAGATGTTCAAAATGTAGCTTTTGGCACATGAAAACAAATAGTTCAAACTGGTTCAAACCATAATACTTTGAACTCAAGATGTTCAAAATCTATATTTTTTTGGGTTGACAAATGAAAACAACACAGTTATACTCAATTATTTTCTGCTACTCCAGCCTCCCAGTCATTCCTCACATCTGGTTGTTAAGTTCTGATGTGCTGGGCAAGACTAACCCCCGCACCAGACCAAGTACCTCCAACATCTGCAAAGTTCTTCTCCACATCCTCACACATTTGCCCATACATATTTGCAGTCTTCAATGCATAAGCCTGCTTGCCTGGATCATTGCTGTGATCTTCAGCAAGGGTGATCCAAAAGGTCTCCATTTTGGTGAAACCTTGAGTTGCTCGTTGGAACTCTTGTGCAAGATTTTCAACCTCCTCCTGCCAGCGCTCCATATCTGCCTGAGTGTGGTGCCACTGCTGTACAATATTTAGTTATCAGACATTCAAAACACAATCGAACTTACAACCCAATGTGTATTCAGTATCCTCTGGTTCGGACAAGTTTCCATGCTTGCCTTTCCACCAAATCCAACCCTTAACCTTCCCTCCATCACCCAGATTATGGGGTTGATCAACATTTTAGTGCATAGATCTTCATCTTTCAACTCTGGATATTCAAACCGAGGGTCTTCTGGGTTACAGCCTAATCCAATCCTTGCAACAAGATGTGCCTTTGCTATGCTCCAGCGCCAGCCTTCCAAAGTGCAAAAAAATCATCTCATTTCAATTCAAAATAATCTCGCGGTACGATTCAATCAAACATGACATATGCAACGAAGGGCGCAGACTCATATTGGTCAAATCTATCGGCAGTGTTACCTACGTAGGTCCTTTCAGATTCCAAAAATGTGGCTTCCACTAAACATCACCACAAATCCCAGAGTGTAAAACAGCGAGTAAATGCGTGAACGAGGCTGATAATTGTGTTAATATTGAGCAGAGCAGGATCATGAGCACCCTTTGTACCCGTTCCCAATGTTCAATAAGCGTATATTGCACAGGACTGGAATCACCGGCGGAAGTAATTGAATGGTACAGTGACCAGCAAGTGATGAGAGGACATCTGGACAGTATTGAACTCGTAAGAAGTCAATTGAGAGGTTCTACCAGAAACACTTTCTTGAGCCGCCACACAGCGCAGACATGTAGGGAATGGGTGAGCACCGCTGGAAATAGGTCAACTTGAATACAACTCATTTGGAGCCAACCATAAAGCAACAGTTAGTGTTGGGCAGTCTTTATAAAGACCATCAATGGGTACCATCAAGTCGAGTTTGGCAAGCATAATTTACCATAGAGCTGCAGGGGTGCGTTGAAAGACTTGAACTCAAATGCTGGCCAGGTGAGAGATAAGACGGTAATCAAATCTGCATAGCCCCCAAAGGAAGGCTGAAAATTTGAGAGCAGAGGGTGCGCCATAAATCTTGCGTAGGCCTCAGTCCCCAATCTTGACGTGGGTGCTTGTGGTCTTGTGGTGGGTGATGTGACGACACGCAGGAGGGAAGGGAAAGCACGGAAATATCAGGCAGTCCCTAACCGTCAATTGAGCAGCTGGTGTTCATTGGGGTGGGCATTGAGATACTGTAGCGGAGTGTCCAGTTCTCGGGTACAGAGGTCTTTTGAGCAGGTGGCGAATGCGATTGGTAGACATCTGTTGTGGTCAAAATCAAGATGGACATCGCACCATAGAGGAGGATGAGCAAGCAACAGATAGAATCAAGACAGGTTGACGTGATTGGTGGTCAAGTATCTGCTGCTGTTGCTGATACCATTTCTTGAGATCTGTCTTAAACCCTGCTGTTCAAGCATGATGAACCCAATCTCAACCATGTGCACAGATATACTGGTTCAAACCATAGTTTAAACCAGTTCAAACTTTTTTCATGTGTCAACAAAAAAAAACCCTACATTTTTAACATCTTGAGTTCAAAGAATGATGGTTTAAACCGGTTCGAACCGCGGTTTAAACCGGTTAGAACCATCAGTGGTTTAAACCGGTTCCAACCACGGTTTAAACTGGTTCCAACCATCAGTGGTTTAAACCAGTTCCAACCACGGTTTAAACCAGCTAGAACCATCAGTGGTTTAAACCAGTTCCAACCAGTTCCAACCATCAGTGGTTTAAACCAGTTCCAACCACGGTTTAAACCGGTTGGAACTGTTATAGTTTAAACCGGTTGGAACCATGATGGTTTAGAGCCAACTTTTATAGGAGAACTAGGCACGGTTCGAACCATGATGGTTCAAACCGGTTTAAACCCAGGGGTCTCATAGGACATGACACGGTTTAAACCGGAACCCTCCTACAGTACCGATACATTCCCGAATGAAGTGGTTTTCGATGCGGAAGTGCTTTGATCTCGCGTGGTGTTGTGGATCATGAGCAATTGAGATTGCTGACTGGTTATCTGAATAGATCAATGTCGGAGTTGCTGGGAAGTTGAAGGGTAATGCTTCAAATAAATATCGTAGCCAAATTGCGGCTCTGGTTGCAGCGGCAAGAGCTGAATATTCTGCTTCAGCGGTGCTGAGTGCAACTGTCGGCTGTTTCTTCGAGTGCCAAGCAATTGGGCCACCTGCGAGGAGGTAAACATATCCAGAGACTGATTTGCTGTCATCTGGGTTCGATGCGAAGTCGGTGTCGCTGTACGCACCGTAGTGGTTGAAAATAAAATTTGGATCAATGTCCAAATTCGTCCCTCCGAAAGTGATCCGGTGCTGACCTGTTCCTTTCAAGTAGCGGAAGATCCTCTTCATCGCAGTCCAGTGCGTCGCGCTCGGGTTGCTGGTGTAAGAACCAATCCTGGCCACTGCATGCGCGATATCTGGGCGACTTATGGTGGCTGGCCAAATGAGTGAGCCCATGTGCTCTGCAAAACTTCGGCCGTTCTCATCGGTGGTCTTGCTCTCGATCTGGTTCTTCTCAAGTACAATGTTCGGGTCCATCGGGGTCTTTACTGCGGACATCTGGTCGTAACCAAAGCGCTTCAAGATTCCCTCAATATAATGCTCTTGGGGTATCTGGATGGTCCTTGCCGCGCGGTCACGGTAAATTTCGATACCGATGAGTTTCTTCGGCTCGCCAAGGTCGTTGATTTCGACTTCTTGTTTCAACGCGGTCTCTGTGGCTGAGAGCATGGTGGGATTGTTGCTGAAGAGCAGTAAGTCGTCGACCCAGACCGTGATGATCACGAACTGATCATTGTTTCGGCGCACATACACGCCGTGGTCAACTTCTACGCGCTCGAAACCGTGCTTGGTGAGTATTCCATGTAATTTTCGGTTCCATTCCCTACCTGACTGTTTCAGTCCGTACAGCGTCTTCTTGAGACGGCATTTGCGACCGGAACCATCGTCAAAACCTGGTGGTTGGTCCATGAAGACTTCTTCTTGTAAGTCCCCATTGAGGTATGCTCCCTTGACATCCAACTGCTTCATTTCGAGGTCGTTGACAGCAGCGATTGCAAGGAGCGCTCGGAGCGATTCAAGCCGCACAACTGGTGAGAAAGTATCGAAATAATCGATGCCGGGAACCTGTGAGTAGCCTTTCGCTACAAGTCTCGCTTTATAGCGGACAATGTTCCCTTGCTGATCTGTCTTCAGGTCAAATACCCAACGACATCCAACTGGCTTCCTATCCGTGGGGCAATCCTCCAGATTCCAGGTACCCATGCTGCTCAGGGTGTCGAGCTCGGCTTTAATAGCCTCTTCCCAGCGTGGCCATTCGGGCGATAATTTTGCCGCCCGGAGCGAAATTTTTGTCTTAAACTGGTGGGAACCTTTCATATTGAGCCTTTGTGACCCTGTGACCTACGAAAAATTTCGTAGATTTTTGGGCTTGTGACCTGTGACCCTACAAATTGAAGGAAATCAAACAGTATCCCCCACCTTTTGTATGTGGTAAGCCTGTCAGTGCTGTAATAGCATGGGAAAAAAAGATGGCTCCACTGGTAACCGCTGTCAGTGCTGTAATGGCATGGGAAAAGGGCGTTGCCTGATTGGGCAACGCTGCCTCCTGGCTTGGCTCATGAGCCGAATTTTAAAAAGAGGGTGAATCGGAATTCAAATTTGACGACGAGTTGGATCATTCACTGACTTTGACAAGACCTCAGACCTCAGCATCGGAGTGATCAAGTCGTATCCTCGAGTAGTGGCAACCAGGCTAGATCTATGGGCCAACAGTGTCCTCGAGTTTATGAGTGCGAGCTGGCATTCATGCAGCATCGATAACTCGGTGGCCAGAAACTTCAATCAACACGCCGGAGATCTGTAGAACTACTCTGCGCTAATGGAATCGTACTCCCGATGATCTGAACCCAAAAATATAAGGTCGTGTGAGGTGCTGTTGAGCCATATACCGAAAACTTAACCGGGCTGTAGCTCTAGAGCAGAAATAAAACAGGCTGGGAGGATGTCGGGTCGGTAAGCCAAGTGCTCGAAAATTGACAAAAATTCAGGTTGGCCAATTGTCTTGGGATATAGTCCACTGCTGGGAGCGATTTTGACGGTGGTGCTCTAGACCGCCGCGTGTAAAAGAGACCCAAAAGCGTATCCATATTTTGGCTGGGTGGCCGTGGGACGTAGTAATCCGAGGCTCAAGTCAGAGTACTCTGAACTCTTGAGACGCAACAAGACGAGAGCTAACATATCGAATAGGGAGTCGAGCGAAGTGGAAGCTCGCGGCTCTTCGGTTGCTGGGATGGTAACTTAGTGATGGAAAAGTTCGGTTCAAACAATCGGTTCGAACCTGAACCGAACCGAACTGAACGCCAGGTTCGGGGTTCAGGTGAATTGAATTATCGAACCTGAACCTCAACTGGAGGTTCAGGTTCAGCCAGATCCAAGATTTTGCCGACCGCGTTCGAACGCGTTCGAACGCCGAACCCGGCCCGGGTGATGGGAAACTTTGCGGCAATCTCCGACGTCGCCGCAGCGACGCGTCGCGCATTTTACCTGCCTATATTGACACCAGCGGCGTTGCCACGTCGCCGTTCTCTGCTTCTCTTCTCCCACCATCTCGTTTCTGTGCTCTGATCACTGGTGTGCTTATCTTGTGGGGATCTTCTCGAGTTTCAACTTAGCTCAAAGTTGCAAGTCCTCAGCTGTGGTCAAAGCTTCAAGTCTGGTCAAGACCCCGGTGGCATCAACTTGAAGGCCTTCTCGAACTTGTGCATCGCAAGATCGGAAACACTTTCTCTCCATGTAATGAACATCGATTCTCCATTCCTTCAGAGCTATTCGGGTTGCGAATCTGATATGTACAATGCAGGGTTGATGCGGATCGCCCGCATGTATGTTGACTTTGTCGTGGCGTCAATGCTCCGTACTGACTGTATTAGAGGCGGTGGCGAAAGTCAAAACAATTTTCCAGCCCACTCACCTACAACCCAACACTGGGATCCCCAAGGACAGCGCAATCTGTCTCGTTGGCACGTGAGTTTCGATCTCGGTGCTTGTCTTTGAGGCTGATGGTTGCTCATGAATAGGCATGAAAGAATTCATGTCTCAGATTGTTTTCTGACAGAGAGAGGATGGCCGCTACTACCCCATATCATGTAGTAGATGAGTTTTCAACTTTTCCAGTGTTTAATACCATATTTTTTCATTTCTTGTTGTCAATTTAATTTTTCGTGGGGAAATAGGTTCGGTTCGGCGTTCGAACTTGGTCGAACGCCGAACCGAACGCGCTGAACCCCGAACGCGAGGTTCAGGTTCAGGTTCAGCAATTCTCTGAACCGAACGCGAGGTTCAGGTTCGGCGTTCGGGAGAAAGAGCCCCGAACCTGAACCGAACCGAACTTCTCCATCACTATGGTAACTGGTTTTAGCTGGTACAGGCGATTCGGCCGTAGCCTGGGCTCATCGCACGATTCACTACGTTGTCATCCTATACCGCTCAAAGACTTTCGCTCTCTCTCGCTCATTTCTGGTCCGATTTCTTTCATTCATGGTGTGTTGGTGTATCTCTGGGTTTCTTCCGGCGCTTCAATTGTACCGATGCCCCATTATCAGATGTTGGGGTTCATTTGGCCTGAATCTGCTCCGTTTCCGGCACTACTGGTACCCACTTGCTCTTTATTACACAACGGTGCGCTTCGTACTTCTCTGGAAGAGACCTCATTTTCATTTTTCAGACAGGCATTGCATCCCTCATTCCCAACCAATTCCAGTACGTGTTTATTATCATCGCGCCTCTCATCATTCAGATTCAAGCTCAAGCAAAGAAATCAGGTTGAATTGACTCAGCACGACAGGAAGTGGCTAGAATTTACGTGCGGTCCGGCACTGGCTCCGAAACGCACAGATCCGTAGCTTGGAATCGGTATTTCATTCAAAGCTACAATTTCACGTACTCAGTCACGCAAATTCCACAAGCTCTGCGTTTTTTCTTCAAGCTTGCTTTTCTCAGCCCTCAAGCAGCTTTTCTTCATTTCATTTTCAAGCGAGACGTGCGTCGTAGCCGTTCGGGGAACAGATGTGGGTGGAAAAAATTGAATAAAACATGCTTGAATTGATTCACTACGGGACACAGGATGAGACGCAGCACACATCGCGACTTGATGCACCCACATGAAAGAAATCGGACCAGAAATGAGCGAGAGAGAGCGAAAGTCGCGCGAGAGTCCTTTGCCCGAAGTGGAAATTTCGAGTTTTGAAGCGAACGAAGTGGAGAGAAAGTTGGGTACCGTTAGAAAGCCGCTGAAAACGTGGTTCGAACGCGCCTACTTTGAGGTGAATCGGTGAGGTATTGCGCCCAGGACACGTGTTGCAAAAGAGGAGCCGAGCTCCGCGTCGCCGAATTTGGTCAAAAATAAAGGCATGAATTGGAACAAGAGCGTGGGTGAGTTCAATAGCCCTGTTAAAACGCTTCCGAACGCACATGAAATTATGTGATTCCACCAAGATTTGAGCTCGCAATGAGCGTTACAAGAGGGAGAGTACGCGTTCATTACATGTGCAAATAGCTGTAAGACAAGCTCCAGAAATCGAGGGTTGTGTGTCTTTTGGGTACGGCATCTGGCATGGGCAGGGAGCTATGGTCCTAGTAGTATAGACGACGTGGTGGTAAGCGGTCAAAGTGCATCGGGATCAGGGAACCGATTCGGAGTCTGTCGGCCGATTGCTCGGATCTTTTCAGCGGCCTTTCAATCTTCCCTCTTCCGGGCATCGCGCACCACAAGCCGTCCGTACCGCCGCGACAACATCGAGAAGGTCCGCCGCGATGAGGAAGAAGGACGCCAGGACGAGACCAAGGAGGAGGGGCGCATGCTGCTTGCCGTGCGTCCGTCTCGCTTTTCTTCAATGTCGCATTGCTTTCATGATGCAGGACTCAGAGGCGCGGATAGACTTGCTGCGCGAGCGTGCGGGTGTCAAGGGGTTGAGTACGGTGTCTAAATCCAAGCGGCACAAAGAGGACGACAATTTGGCGCAGCTCACAGCTGCGCCGGCGGCTGGTGGGTCGATGCAGCCTGCGACGGACTGGCAAATTAATTTCTTCGAGGACCTGGAGCATGTGCGTCTCCATTCAAGCCTTCCTTGTTGCATTCCGTTTCCGTTACCGACACTACCTCGTTCCAGAGCCATTGCGACGGCGATCCGGACGGCGAAGAAGACGGAGCCTGTCGAGACCGAGCGCGGCGTCCCGCTCGCGCCCTCCGCGAAAAGATCTCTCCGGCCGTGGTACACTGAATCGCGCACGGCGAAGCCAGATCAGGAGGAGGCCGGCGAGAAGCGCAAACGCGACACCACCAGGAAATCGGTGCGCGTTCTAGGCAAATCCGCCCCCTCCGCGACTCCACCCGTTACGACTCGCATCTCAAGGACATGTCTTCGTCACTCTCGCTGCGACCAGCGCGCCGTGCAGCAGCGCGCTCTCCAGAAGACGCGCCCGAACCAAGACGACGGTCCGCTCGCGTCCACCACCCGCCTGTCCCAGCTCTGCTGCGATCTACGTGCTTGGGGTACCGACCCACATCGCACAACAATGTCGATTTCTCGACGCCGCCGCCAGCTACGAGACGTACTGGCGGTCTTCGAGACGCGGTGCCCTGACATCGTACCGATGCCTACTTTGCCATCGCGCTCTCCCGCACGGAACACGACGATCCCTTGCGAGTCTGGGTCCGTGCGCTTGGCTTCCCCGCCCGTCCCGCGTAGATATTGTCTGCCTGACTGGCTTCCCCCGCACAAGTACTTCAGTAGCAGTAGACGCCGATGGATATTGCACTCGTGATACAGCACGAAACGCCGACAACGTACGGTACGTCGCCCTTTCTACCCTCCACTCCGAGCTCATTCACATTCTCGTTTTGGAATTAGACCCCGAAGCGCCCGGAGGAGCAGAGTGCGCAGCTGGGTAGCACGGCGGTCAGTGGTGCTGGATCCATTGCCCTCTGGGAGACGGGACTGGTGCGCGTCATGCGCGGCCTCTCGTACGGGCCATTGCCTTCCAAACGCGGCTCCACGACCGCCCGACTCCCGCGCACACGAGCCTGCAACGCATCATGTCCTTCAGGATCTCCCTCACCCTCACCCTCGCTACGGACTCCACCTTCTCCGTCTTCGCGAAACCCGGAGAAGCCTTTCTCGCAGCTCAGCCAGCTGCGCCCATCCTCCCGTCGAGCCGCTCGTAGCTGCTGTCGCGCGTCGAGGGCACCTGTCCCGTTCCTCGACCGGCCCCACATCTCCCCTTCTTCCAGTGGGTGATCATGAAGTGGGACGCGCTGAACGCTTGCGGCGGCTGGCGCGTGTCGTGCGCCGCTGCTGCAGGCGGTAATGAGGGCCGAGAACGATTGCGAGGGCGAGGGCGAGGGGTAGCCATCGCGCGGCGGAAACTCGTCCATGCTTCGCACGGCGGGAACTATTTGCGTTGATGCAGTGCACGGTCGCCCGTCATGTTAAACGGGAAGAGGAAGCGGTGGTAATGGAGGGAGGGGAGGCGCGCAGGTAGGAAGGAGCGAAGTGGGATAGACGTAATGAGGAACGATGAGAGCGGGGTCAGGGGTCTGCGCGGTTACGCTGGTGGTGCCGTACATGCCATCGCGCATGCAGTGCGGGAGCTCCGTGGAGGACCGACGGCAGGTGGTGCTACATCGCGCGCTGCGGGCGAGCGAGGACGAAGCGGGCGGAGATCGGGGGGATGGGCAGGCGCGCGGCACGGGAGCGACGATTACACCCATTCTTCTTCCACAACCTGCGCTTCCTCCCCTCCCTCGGGTCCTCCCTCGCCCTCCCTGAATCCTTCTCTTGTCCTGTCGTCTCTCGACTTCTTTCGTGGCCACACACACTCTTCGTACGCCACCCGACCTTCATTCGAGACTCTGAACCACTCCTACCCCTCACGTTCGCATACATACGACACTGACCCTCCCTCCGTTCTCCGTCTCGCATCTTCCACCATTGTGTCGCTCCGCCGTCATCTAGATCTCGTCTTGACACTGGGACTAGAAGAGTGATCCTGCATCCCATTCGCACTTCCGCCGCATCCTCGCCGCGGGTGCCGTCTCGCTCTTACTCCACCGTCCTCGCGACCCCTAGTCCTTGGGTTGTCCTGCACTCGCAGTACGCGGTTTGCAGGGGGAGGCTTTGGTGGTGGTGTTACCGCCGATTTCCTTTTTGGGACATTGGATTTTGGACGTGTACTAGATCCTATCATCGTTTCTGTCTATCGTTGGATGTTGTACTATGACATGGATTAGGCCTCTTCGACGCGGAGGCTGAACCTTAAGCTTGGATGAATAAATTATTTGAAGCAAAATTAAATCAGATAGACGCCAAAGGCGCTTAGATAGAGATATGATATGCACGACGCAAAGTGTTTATGAAACGTGGGGCTCTTAATTTTTTTTTGCCTCTAAAAATCTGTAAATTCAAACATCCTTATCCCATTTGAATCTACAGGAAATCTAAAGCTCGCGTCGAGAAATGCTCTGCCAGGTTGATCAAGCCGTTGCGCCCAAGTTGCGCCGAACTGTTCTCTGCCGTCACACTGATGGGGGACGCTCGATGCGCATCTCTCTCTAAGCTTTCTTCAACCTCAACCACCCACGGCCAAGCTTCAAGAAACCACATTTTTGCGAGCAAAGCGAGCAAATCTACCCTAACACGTGATGAGGCAGAGGGATAGAGTTTGCAGCAAACACGAACAAAGGTGTTTGTAGGTGGCTGACGGATGCTGGGCCGACACAGGCACCTTCCTTTTCGGGAGGCCACGCGAATCAAGCGAAGCATGATCGTTGATCCCGGAAGGTTCCGCAGTCCCAATTTGGCTAAGAGCTTTTGTCAAGACTCAAGAGCAAGCTACTCGCAAGTTTTGCGTTCGTGCGAGCAAGAAGTCAAATTACTGTGCAGTGCTATGTGCAGAGTTATATTTCGTTTGATTTGCTGTATAGAGTTTTAAATTACACTACGATGCCACCCACCCAATCTCAAGCTTCTTAAGTGCCCGAGCCCTTTGGTGGCATGCAGCGGGGTGCGCGCCCATGACGGTCTTTCTGCGGGATGGAAAGAAGGGAGATGAGAGCTCCCCGAGTTGAGGCCGGAGATGCCCGGAGAGGTGGCATGAGGTGCGCAAATGACTTCGAATTCAAGCATGGCAGCAGTGGGTTTGAGGAGGAAGGCTGGGGATAATATATATTATATCACTATGTCAGCGGTATCAATGACGGAAGGAGCGGGAGCGCGCTGGCCAGCGCGTAGACGAGGGGATGGTGGTGGGAGGAGGGAGAGAGGTTGTGTAACGCGTGATGAGAGAACAATGAACCGGCTGAGCCTTCGGCAGTCAAATGAGGTCTGATAGGCGAGTTTCTCAAAAAGGAAGGTCCCTGTGTTGGCCCTAATTCCGTGGCTGACGGACCTTGGGGGAACGAATCACTTCAAACACATTCAATTCAGGGTCAATCACAATGAAAAGTGGACCAGAAGATGCGCTTTAGTGGCGCGAATCGGCTCATACCAAAATCATGGCAAGCGGGCGACGAAAAAAAGGCGCCCAAAAAAGGAAAGGTGTGAGCGTGATTACGCGGACACAGCTTCGCGAGCACCTTGCGTGGATTCCTAGTACGTTATGAGTGCGGCTTGGTTCCGGCACAGTGACTTTCGACCGACGGATTCCGAGTCCGAACGGATACGGACCCGAACATAAAGCAGATATGACTAACCATAAAATCCAACCTGAACCTCTTTGCTCACAAGAGACGAAATGGAATTGTAGACAGGAAGAATTTTCGACTAGTAGGGAGGCGCAAAAACCTATTCCGACACTGTCAATTTCAATTCTGTTTTCTTTGCTTTCTTTTACTCTGTTTTTGTGCAATAGGGGAAGTCAAAGTTAAATTCCCAGTGTTCGCCTTTAAGGCCTTAAATCAGGTTTGGCCAGCCTTTAAGGCCTTATAAAGGTTAAGGGCTTAAATTAAGGGCCCATTAAGGCCTTTGAATATTTTTTCTCATGGGTGGTACCTTCAGCCAGAGCGGTAAGTTTAACACCATATATTTGTTGTATTGCAGATGTTGAGCATTTGCGAGTATTCTACTGCTTCTCAGTGTAAATACCTATAATCCTTTGGATATCAACATGGCTTGAAAGTTGGAATTCTCAGTTGATTGCCGTGTTGAGATTCCCATACCAAGTCTGATCATGACTGCCAGGCTCCAGCATACGCGCGCAAAAAGAAAGGAAACCAATTTGCTGGGCAGCCACATGATGATTCACGTGTGGATTTAAGGCCTTAAAAAGGTCTCGAAGTTCTGCCAAAAATTTATAAGGCCTTAATTAAGCCCTTAACGAAGGCCTTAACAATTAAGGCCTTTGCCCTTTGGGCGAACACTGTAAATTCCACAGTCAATTCAGAACGTGATTCAGAGGTCGATTCATCTGTGGATTCTTGTTTTTGAATCACCTGTGAATCGACCTAACTTTGACCGCACCCGATTCGACTTTGGGCCAGTCGCTTTGATGAGAGTCGATTTGAAGTCGATTCCTGCGCGCTCGAATCACGAATCGATTCGAATCCGATTCTGATGCTGTTGCTACTCCGGAGTAGCAACGGCGATTCAGGTCGGTTCTGGATTTTGATCGATTCTGAGTCGATTCAGACCTTAGAATCGACTTCTGAATCACCTCCAAAATGTAACTTTGACTTCTCCTAATGACTAATTTGTCATGACTAAATTGTGTTTGTACTTATGGTCGAAAGTGGCCGCAATCGAGGTGCTCTCACATGTAAGTAGCTAAGGCAACCCCGCCATTCCAAGGGTTATCTAAAATCCGCCCCGACCGGGGTTTTTTTTTTTTTTGGGATTACTTTCGAGGGAAAACCATTAGTAATTTGGGGCTGTTTCCTGCGAAATATAACCCTTGGAATGACCGATTCTTCCAGGAACAGTTGAATAACAGCACGTGAAAGTCGAACTCGAGATACTAACATTGCTGCTCATCATAATGATTCGGCATGTTTGTAGCCCGATTTCTGCACCTCCGTAGGGCTGCCGTGAAGGCCTTAGGCTAAGCCTTAGAGATCACCTGAAAAATTTCCAGCCCTTAGAGGCCTTAGGATCGGTTCACGGTCCGAATTCCGTGATTCAGAGCCGGAGAATGTCGATCATTACTATTTTTTCACTGTGCGACCGCTGATGAGCATGGGTCGGCGCTGGTCACCGAATCACGTCAAAATATTGATCGGTGGCATGTGGCAATGCGACCTCAGAACTCTCAGTGGCGACCCTACCAATGCATCTGCTCAGCCTGCACGCATCCTCGACACCTTCCCTGCACGCCGCCTACCCTAGACTCATACATACTGAGCCCCTAGCTTGTTCCTTTCCAAGGCTTCCTATTGTACTTATCCCTGTCTCGCCGAGGACGCGCGGTTGGATGATGGAGCAGTGGAGATTCCATCCGACGATGAATATACTGGTTAGCGTTATGTATTATCCTTGTGCTGTATGTTCTGTGCAGCGAATTCAGAGCCCTCACATACTTCGTCACTACGTAGGATGTCAGGGCTTCGGCAAATGATGCGTAAGTTCGTCGGTTCCAGCGCAAGCTCGTCGGATGCCATATTTGGCATGTCCAATGTGCAAGCTCGTCAGATTAGAACCCGATGAGCATAGGCGTTCGTCTCGCCTATCCCGACCATTGCCATCACTCCCATCAGAAGTCCGACCTGTGTTCGCCAAACCCTCCCTTTCTGTCTTGGAAATGCCACTGAATGTGCATTAATTTGTAAATTTTGCCATCTGTGCTACCACAGGAGCAGCAATAAAAACCAGGTGTGTCTCCTCTGTTGAGATGAAAGTGATGAAAGGGGTAAGTCGGAGCGAAGTAGAGCTTCTGATGGGAGGACTCGCGTTAGGGCAAACGGATGCCCTACGCCGATGCTTAATTGAGCTTTTATACTACATACATAGTATGTATAATATTCCGGGGGCTATGAGACTGAGTAAGAATTAATAAGAAATGTTCCGGACATGAATTGCCGGGTCAGCGAGCTGTCACGGTGCTATCGGCACGCCGAAGTCCCAGCATCCTCCTCTGGCGCATCATCGTACATACCTTTGTTGCTGCTCCCACGGTTCAATTGTCGTCGTAGTTGCCAATTTCGAGCACGGAGCACGCTCGCTCTGTCACGACAATACGAAGGTAGCGGTCAATATACACGCCAGTTTGAGTTTCGGACGAATGGATCCCCAATCCAAGCCAATCAGTCAGTCCAGAATCGAGTCAACGCAGATCAAATGAAGGGAACGCACCCCGGCATCGTTTCGGTGATCTGGAATACAGACAGAAGTCTCAATCGAACGTACCTGAGAATTCCGAACAATTTAGTAAATTAACCAACGGTTCAACCAAGTGAAAGGAACGAGCGGACATCCCCAAGGCACGACTTGAACCATTGAAGGTTGGGGTAATGTTGAAGGTTGCGTTTTATGACCTACATCGGTCAATCGCAGATCAAACAGACATACGCACCTCAAGTCCAGACACTATACTTCCCGCTTTGACGCTTCGAACGATCGTGGTAGTAGCTCTGAATGGCTTCGAAAAGGCGCAGCAATCGCTCTGAATCGGAATTAGAGTCAGTCAGTGAACAAGCTTCACACAGGAAGAGGCGGGCGTACCAGGTCAAGACCCGTCCAATCATGGCCTGCATTGGTCAATAAAGAAAATCCCCTCGCCATACTTCGACTCTCGGATCGAGGCCCTGCGACGGATAATAAATAGGACGTCAATCCAGGTCAAGGAAACGCGATACGAACACATCAGTAATACCCCGGCGGGGTTTTGATGTTCCGGAGGGTAATCCAAATGTACCTAGATGCAGGTCAGCCCGAAAATGAAGGCAGAGGCACGGGGACGTACCCGGGAACATAGCAGTGGTCCAAGGCGTCGTCTTGAACCGAACCCGACACACACTTAATAATTAAACAGACCTGTGTGAAGATAAATCATACTCAAATGTCCAGCTTCAAGTTCAATGCTTGACTTACGGTGACTGAGTAGTAAATTAATGTACCGATGAAATAGAGGCGTGCGCGCAGAGTCACGGCGTCCGGGGCGAGGTCTGAGGTGGATAAGATCTGCGATGAAGTCAGCATACAGTCAACAAGAAATGTAAGGTGACGCAGCTCGAGGTAGTTGCGACCTACTCGGCTCAAGGTCAGTAGCAAGAGTTCAAGTCAACACAAGCAAGTCAACTCAGAGCTGAAGAGACGTACCGATGAAGGGCCTGATTCGTTTCGTCAGGGACATGGTGATGACCTGAGTCAAGGCGCGGACTAGATTGAAAGGTCAGTGATTAAAAGAAATGAAGAAGTCGAGTGGGACACACCGGGAACGATCGCCCAACCATGCGACAAGTCAATCGCCTTCTGATAAACCACACCTAGTACTCAGTAAAAGGAATGAAATAATCAACTGGGACGCGCCGGGGTCCGCTGATTAAAGACACAGATTCCATCGATTCAAGACGACGTTAAATCTATGAGGGTAAGTCTAACTGCTATTGAAAAAATAGGGTACGGCTCATCGGGCAGACTGCCCAAAAAGTTGAGTCAGTAAATATGATACAGGGACGAATCGGTCTGCTTAGATTATGAGTTTTTTTGGCGACAAAGACCAACCCGTATTGCACCGCCAAGTTTCAGCAATCACGGTCTGTACTATCTCCGACTGCCCAATGGGCCAGACTAGCCAGTGGGCCACTTGGACTATAGCTGACTATTGCCACGACTTTCTCCCCAAGTCTCATCAGTATGTTGAAGGACATGTGTGGGCGCCCCTAAGATCAAAAATTGGGGCAGTTTGATCGACTTGATGTGATGGGGTGCCAGCTTTTGCCGACGGGGGAAAAGGTGAACACGTGTTTTCTTATTTTTGGCTTGGCATTGCTTCAGGAAATCACTCATATCTCCATCACCTCTTTGTCCTTCGACGACATCCGGAACTTGTTCTATAGGGCAGATGTCCAGCTACAACCTAGGACCCTCTGTGACATCTGGACACTGTAGTCTCATGAGGTGCGGTGCCGGGAAGGCAAGGTTTACCAACGTCACAGGCCCCAAGTTCGCCATCAGTTTATCGCAGCTTATTGGTGTGCTACGATTCTCAAACTCGGTACATGCAGTCTACATGGTCAATATACTGCCTCAATGGTAATGATATCTTTTTCTCGATTTTATTCTGTCGTCACTGTTGTTGACATCGTCAAACGGCCGTTTTATTCACACCCAGCACTTCGAATTTTTTTGGGGACTTGTACGACTTCAGTGATGGAGTTGCTGGTTTAAGTACGTTTTTTTACCTCTTCTGATGCGGATCCTAGCTCATGTTGGATGTGCACTCCATTTTGCTGCCGCGGAAGTGCTTACAATCAGGGGCAATTCACCCAAATTTCACCACATTTATCAAGCCGACTCCACATCTATCCACCTATCTCTTCATGTCAATTTCCCATCGAATACGATCCTTTACATCCTCCAATGATATTCCATGCCACCTTGAGCGCTCTCCAGTTCTATATAGCCAAGGCACTAGCCCTACTTTACGTTGTATTTTTGCCCAATCTTTGATCCCTCGTCCTTTCTCTATTGTGTTTTCCAAGATAACTCCTCCAGAGCAGCCCCCCAAGTCATCTGTCGATGACAATGCGAATGATGAGGACCTCGAACATCTCCTGACCGAGCAGCGCATTCAGTTCGCTGTCGCTGCTGCTCAGACCAAGAGGCTGCTGAGAGCACTGCAGCAAGTGATTGCCGGGTCCCACACAACACTGTTCGCAATTGCATCGAAGTTATGGCACCTCGTCAAGAGGCCCAGTCAACGACTGCGCCGCAATGGAAAACTACTATCCGGCGCACCGTGATGTCAATGACCCATTGCGCTTATCCAAGCGTAAATTGCTCATTAACATAGTGCTGAAGGCGAGAAACCCATAGTTTTTGTCGAAATAGAGGCGCGTTGTATCCCTTGCAGTAGTGCGTTGCATTTATAGGTTGCCCAGAGACGAAGAGCGAGCGAAAAGCGGAGAGAAAGACCGGCTGATTGAAAGGTTCCCACGCCCGGCCCACTGTCCCGTTTTCACCGCTTTTGGACTTGCCGCGGCAAAATATTTGCCGAGCCATCAAGACATCACGAAATCCTTCGCCGCTTGTTACATTCCACTCTCAGGATCCTAGCCTCCTCCCAGGGACCATCGAACACCTAGTGGCCCACTCCGTTCCTCTTTGAAACATGGAGAAGTGCTTAGGTGGCCCACTAAGCGGTCGGAAATAGTACGCAGAGGAAAATATACGCCAATTTACCACAGCTTATTGGGATATTTCAAGAGTAAGCTACGGTTATTAATGTCTGCGGCAAGATCATTTACTCCTGATGGTGAGTATTGGTCGAGGTTGTTTGTCATGTTCTTCGTCCGTTACATCTAAAGACATTAAATAAGGCTCTTCGTCAACGGCCGTAGTGCACAAACAGGAGCATTGAATTGTTGTAAACGGTGTAGATAAAGAAGAGTGCAAATAGGCGAGTAAAACTGGCTGCGTGGGTCACGCGTACTTGAAAGATATCTACGAAGACAGCGCCTGAAGCTTGAGGTACTCGAGGTACCGCTTGTGATCTTTTGGATAGCGTTCTGCAAACTCCCCTGGATTGCGTTCAACCCACTCGTGCCCAGTGAGCTTTTCCCCGGTTTCGGGATCCTCCATAACCCATCCTGCGAGCGGATCTTGAGGCTGCTTCTGACGCTTGTTGGACACCGAGGGAGCTGAGACAGATACCTCAGCTTGTGTGCGCTTGCGGCCCGACGTACGACGCAGGGCCACACCAGCCTGCTCCGAATCGCCCGTGTCCATCGCCGCGACCACAGTGCTCGACACAGGTGCAGTGGGCGATGGCGGGACAAGCGGGGCTACAGCAACCTCCTCCAAGGACTTGGGCGCATGCGTCGACGACGCTGCGGCTGTCTCGGCGAAAGATCCCGACCCAGCCCGTGTTTCGGCTGGCGCCGTCGACGCTACAGCGCCGGCAGCACCAACATTGGCTTTAGACGCACGAACACGCCCGGAAGAGTTTGACTGGTATGCGAAAATGTGAGTTTTGATCCACTGAGCGGGAAAATATTACCTTCGCTTCGGCCTTAGCCTGTTTGAGCTTGGATTCGAGTTCCACCACTGCAGTTTCAAGCTCACGGACGCGGACGTGGTCCACAGCTCCGGACGACGGCTCAGTCTGTGAAATTTTGCATAAGTGCTGTGAGGGGACAGAATAAGAATTACCTCACCTCAGCTTCGCTGCGAGCTCCTGTAAGCTCCTCTCTCATCTCCGATAATTCCGCAACCAAAGCGGCGACTGTCGTGTCAGCGTTGTGAGCGCGTCTGAACTTCTCAGAATTCCGAGTCTGCCGCGCTGTTCGATTGCCGTAGCGATCAGATACCTCGTTATGCGCATTTCGCGAGATTCCAGTTGACTTGCGCAACTCAATTTCTTCAGCTCTTCGGACATCAAGCTCTTCGTATCTCGGTTGGGTTCAGTACAATACTACGCACAATATGATGAGAGATGGAAGCTCACTTTTTGAAAGACTCGAGAGCGCCCATACCAGTCCCGGTCTCGTTGTTGTTCCATGCATGCTGCGCCTCACCGAGGTTGGTGGTGGCCTCCATCGTGTTCCATTGTTCGAGCGGGATGTTGGATAAACATTGGATGAGACCCGGAAGCAGCCAACGATGCATGGTCTTGTGCTCCCACCACCCTACCACTAAAGTTGAGCAAAGAAAGCCAAGGAGTATCAGAAAAAGATAGCGCACGTCTGAGTACACCATGGGGGTCTGGGACAATCTGAATCCAGGCTTTAAAAGCTTCGAAGGCGGCCCGTGTTTTGAGATACTTGAGGTTGAAAATGCGCTGCCGGATCGCTTTTGATAGATGCGGGAGCAGGGGAATTCCACTGAAAGACGTGAGCGCAGGACGACAGAACAAGCAGAACTGTACCGATTATAGTGTGAATAGCAGACCCGTAGGACAAAAGGAAGAAGTTTCTGCGCATCAGTCCCAACAACGGAACGCACATCCTCGAGATCAATCGTTGCGATGAATGCATCGGCAAAGCCGAGAAGCGGCGCCGCCTCCATGTCGGAGTTTAGCCCCAAAATTTTCCCTCCCTTGTGAAGGCCCTTAAACTTCAGCCGCTTACGTGTGAGCTTAAGAACGAGACATTGGACTTCTTCCCAGACAGCTTTGAACGCCGCCCGGTCGTGTATTTCCATCCACACACGCATGACCGTCACCGCTACCATCACATTAGCATGGAATGATACGAGGAAGAATTTGCGTACATTCGTTAATTCCCATCAACCACCCATTGATCTCAAAAATGTTCATCTCCCCTACAACAGGCTTAAAGGTGGTGTCGCAGTCGAGGGTGCGAAGATCGTGGATGGAATTGAGCAATTTGTGATGCGCACCGAAGATGATTCGCTTGCCATCACGGGAAAGCGAGCTGTGAAGATATCGCTTCTCGTCGCTCAGAACCTCTTGGTCAGCAATGTATGTTGCAACCTCTGAAAACAACGGAATGAGAAAAAATTCGTAAGGGTTAAAAGAAAAATCACGTTGACGGGTGTTTGCGCCCGTCGACGATAAACTGTTCAACTCGTCTTTAACCTGCTGGATGAGTCGAGTCTTGGCGTCGCGGCTGAGCAGCCCCGGATGAAATAGACCGGGTGTCTTCCCGTCAAGCAAATCCTTGGTTGATTGTGCTACGTATGGTCAGTAAAAATTCGGCGGCACTGGGATAATAACTCCCACCATTCTCGACTTTTGATACGGTTGCTCCAAGGCCAATCTTGCGAACACACTGCCGATACCGTTCTGCAACGGCCTGAGTAATTTTACCGGCTGGTGGCGGAGGATGGGTATGACCCGACTTGGGATTCGGGACAACCAATGCCATGCGTGCGAGCGTGGGGTGGAGCGACTCCCACGGACAAAAGATCATCATCTTCGCGGCACAGGTGACTGGCCCAATCTGGGCGACATATGGACGCCCATTCTTGTGATGATTGAACGCTAAAATGTGTACATGTGTCAGTTCTGAACGACTACTGAAAGTACGGAGCACAAATGAACTCACGGCAGCGATGTTTCCCTTTTTGTCCGGTGCGCGCTGAAACAACCCTCGGACATTTGCCCTCAGTGTCGTCCTCCTCTATGATGCTCTCACCATTCATCACCTTCACAAAAATCTCCTCAGAGACGTGATCAAGGATGAGCACCTGCGAGTGAAGGGAATTAAAGGTGAGGGCCTCATTGCGTTTGGAGCAAAGCAGAATATGCTCCTTATTCCGCATGGGCTTGACCTTAATTAAGCACAGAAATAGGCGGTGGAAACAGGGCAAAACATACCGCGTTCAATTTGTGCAGGGAGATACTCCCGTCACACCGTAAACCATCAGCACGAATGCCGTTACAGCGCCATTTTTGAAGGGAATGATGGAATCTGGTCAATCGGTGAGAGCGCTGAAAGGTGAGACAATAATAAAAAGATCGCACGCAAGAGTCCGACCAACATCAGTATCATCTTGCATTTCCCGCGTGCGCAGTACTGCTGCCGCAAGTTTTCGACTCGGTTCTGGGTCCAGCTCACGTCTTTCCTCTGCCAGAAAAGCAGAATCAAGGGCTTCACATGCCGATACACCAGCGCAGAATGGAGCAGCTCGCCGACATGCAACTTTGATGTTGTCGGTGAGACCAAAAAATGAGCCGGGTATATGTGCATCGGGTGCGTTTCGAGCGCCTGTGGACCCGAGCCAAGAGTGAGAGTCCTAGTGTAGGCGGCAGTCAGCCTGTATTTATTTGACAAACAGGGCAGAAAAAAAACCTGATCGCGGAGGGTGTCATCGACTGTCATTTCGGGGTCTAAATCTGACATCTCGGTAAGATCTACAAGGTACGCCGTGCGCTTGGAAAAGAAAGGAAACTGTGATGGGCAACCCTTCACCCGGTGAAGAGCATAGATCTTGGTCTTATCCGTGAGCTTCATGCCGTGGGGGAAGTCCGTGACTTGGGAAGACACTCCCGGATCCAACCACTTGATGTTCGACGGCTTCCACTCCCACCCGAGACGCGCATCAATGTCCGCTGCCTCGTCGATCACATGAACATCGGAATGCGGGACAGGAAATAAAATCGACGTGCTTGAAGTTGGGAGTTTCAGCGGCATTGGACATAATGATAATAAGAAACTTACGATGGTTCGTTGTCCCCACCGGTATCATCCCACGGTCCAATCTCAACAGACACAGATAGCGAGCTAACGGGGACAAAATCAGTGCACCAGTTTCGCACAAAGGCAGTGTGAATCACTGACCTATCTTCGCCTAGGTCGTCATACATGCTTGACGGCGCCGCCGATACTGGGCGTGAGCTGCTGGACGACCACCTATTTACATTTGTCAGTGGATGGAGCCAAAGAGTTGAGAATATTTACCGGGATGACCAATCATCGTCGTCGGGAATGCTGGATGGGGCAGCAGATGGAAATCTTGAGTTTGGATGTGAATCGCTGAGAAAGGTTTACGCATTTGCTCGAACAGAGACACAATAAAATAAAAAACCTAAAATCCCCTATGAGTAGATCAATGCTAGTCAAACGTTCAGTACCAGCACAAAACATGATATTGGGAATCCTACCCATAACCATCACTCGAAAATTCGCTCCCGCTCGACTCTGTTGTAGAGGAGAAATGCGCGGGCGCCGATCGACTGCTGTGGGGAGAAGGGTATACATATAAAACACAGGAGGGGGATCCTCGCACCTAGAGACAAAATCATCCCAATGTGGCTGCCTTGAGCCGTCATCCCATGGTGGGGGCGTTTGGCTAAGCGGCTGTGCTGATTGCGGCAACCAAGAAGACGGCGCGGCATCCCACGAAGTCGGTGCCGTGAACTCATGCTGGAATCTGGCGGAAGCAGCGTGAGACGTATATGCACCAGGGAACAGATCTGTCCGGAAACATCATTGAGTCGGTGTAATTGAGGCGGGAAACACTCGCACCTGGAGGTAGAAGCGGGGCAGGGTTGCCGTAACCGCCAGAATTGACAGACGGCGCCAAGGGCGCTTCTAACGGGATTGACGCTAGGAAATCACCCAACGCATCGTGATTGACATGCGGCAAGTGTCTAAAATTGAGGAACAGTCGAGTAAGCAGAGCAGTGAGAGCAGTTGGTCATTGTACCGTTGCTGTTCTTGTCCCGTGTTCTCCCAGAAAAAGAAGGAGCCATCCATTTGCCGTCTGTCAGAACAGGAAATATTAGTATCCAAGCCTCGCGTGGAGCCGATGGCAGCGGGAAACACACCGCGAAGACTGCCAGAAAGCGGGCGGCGGGGCGAGATGATGGTGAAGAAGAGCAGTGGGCGCATCAACCAGAATGACGGCATGCATCAGATGGCTCGCCGGATTGGGGCTTACGACGAACTTGCACCATGTTCTGACGAACTTGCATGCCCTTGATCCGTTCCGACGGGTTCTGACGAACTTGCACTGGCTTGGCTGCTTGCGACGAGCTTGCGCCATCAAACTACGAAGATCATCCATCAAACTACGAACTTGTACATCCTACGTAGTGACGAAGGTCTATACGACTCGCGAATTCAGACCTCGAGCAATTTCTGGAAGGGAAAATTCGAAATGAATAAAAAGAGAAATGAAATAAATAAATATGTTTTAAGGCCTTAAGCCAAAGCCTTAGCCTAAGCCTTAGACCTTAGGAAGGCTTAGGGAGTTTCAAAAGTGCCGTTAAGGCCTTAAAGGCGAACACTGCAAAATTCAACCGTCCTCGGGCATCTCGGACTTCACTTACGATTTGTTTGTTTGTATTGGACCCATCACTTCCCCTTGTCTCTTACCATCACCTCGATCCATTCATTCTGAGCAACACCACGCGAATTTACCGTCATTTAAGTCCTCTTGAACCAAGTTTTCGATCTTATCCTCAATTTGGATCTACGGCTGCTACTCCCATTCATCCCAGCTTGCAGATAAGATGCAAATCGCCATCAAGCTGGTTGTCTGGACCGCGCACTTCTCGTGGGGCAATGCCATGTTGCTGCTGTTCCCGATGGAGGATCTTCCGGGGCTGGCAACGAGATACCCGGCACGACTTCTGGACTTTTTTGGGTAGAATTTTCGCAACTCGAAACCTGGGCTCGAGTACTGCTTCGCCAAGTCTCAGCAACACGGATCTGAAGTCTCTTCTTTGGAGGCTTTGAGTCAACAACGGAATTTGCCATGTCCAGTTCCCTCTCAAATTCCCACATCTTACTTCACGGCCAATTACCTCACTTCCCCTCTCAAACATCCTCCCAAAGCCTTCCGATATCGTAATCCCGCCCTGCTACCCCTCCCGCGGCCCCCTCGTTTTTCTCACTGCCTCTGTGACACCTCCGTTGATGATCTCCAGGATCATCTCTGCGTCAATTATCAAGTTGATCTGCTGTCTTCTGTGTGGGCTGTTACATCTTATCGACGAAATGATTCGCAAGCCTGTTGCCTCTGCACTGCCGACTTGGCCCCTGGATCGCCTGCTGCGATGCTGTTGTGTTTTTTTAGGCTCAGCTGCTCAGGCGCTACAGCGCCTCGGAGGAGATACGCGGAGATTTTTCACTGTTCTGCAAATTCGCTCGGTGCAGCCCCGCCAATGCCATTGGGCTGCCGCGAAACAGTTGAACCGTCGATATCCTCGTCGGCACTGCTCCATCCACTGGTTAGGGCCCTCCAAATCAACCTTTCTGGACCTCTGCATACGTACGATTTTATTGCTTGATTTTTCAAACATGTGCAATTCGAATAACTGACCGAACACCCAGTCATCCAACATCTAAAGGATATTCTGTCGTTCCAATGGCAGTCTCGTCAACCTTCGCGTCTCCCGTTTCGACCACCCTGATCCTTGGATATTCTCGTTGCTCCGTCCCAACCACCCGGCAAATATACTCTGTCTGTCCTCCAAATCTTCTTTATGTGGCATTCCGGATTTTCCGTTAACCGTCAATGTGCAGCGAAAGACGGACTTATCTGCTATTCCCTCCTTCAACAGTTTTCCTTCATTGTGGTTCTGCGTTTCAATGAGTAAGACCGGAGTCGGGCTCGGTCTGGTCAGAAGCAAATGGCAAGTGGCAGTGCCGATCAAATCACATCTCGGACACTCACTGACTGATTCCTCCCACCATCATCTCCAAATCGAAGTACGCCGATAGCATGTCCGGACACGGCCGAGCCCACAGCGCTGCAGCAGGTCTGCGAGCCATCCATACGAGCCCCTCCGATGCAGATGGCTGGTTACGAGAGCTTTTTTTTCAAAGAGAAAAAAACTACCTCCTAATGAACATTGAATCTTCGCGCATCCAGCTCGTATTTGGCCCCTGAACCTCGTTATACCGCACACGATCTCCCATGAACGTAAGTCCTGAGTGCATAGTACCCTCTTTATCACTTGGCTTCTTGCTCGCCGTCCTTCGCTCCTCTCCCTGCCGATCGCCTCTCGCGTATGTTTCGCTTGGTCGGCACTACGTTGTCGCCGTCGCCCAGACTTGTTGTGCAAGACCTCTTCGGGCTTTCTGCATGCCCTTCTGTCGTGGACGCTGTGACTTACGGCTAGGCGTTGCTCTCCGATGCTACAGCTATCCTTCGCCGCTTCCGAACTCTTTCACAATGTCGCCATGAAGACACTTCGGCGGCTGCCGCCCCACTCTTCCCCCCAGTCCACAAATTCCCTCACCGAGAACATATCTGCATGCCTCACAGTTCCAACAATTTTCTGGGGGCACACAAGTCAAGGTGTGGCTGCAAGTCCGAAAACCGGTAGGTGGATCTGTGCGGAATTATAGAGCCGACCTCAGCTGTGGAAAATCTGCCGAAAGACACGAGCGGATCGCCGAACTGGCGGGAGAGTCAGTAAATTTGTGACTTGGAAACGAGTTTGAATAGATTTCAAGCATAGCCACTAATTTCATCACTCAGAAAACCATGGGACAAGTAAATCAACCTGCATTCTGATCCGCCTCCGAGTTTTAAAAGGGACGATTACATAAGTACTCGTAACCGTGACATAATTTTTGATTCCTTATTTCGCCCTGGGCTGATCTCCTGTTCAAGTCCTCCTTCCATGAACCAACACCATTCCCGGTTTTGTTATTCACTCGTCGTCTTCTGAGTATCACATTGACCATTTTTCTGCCTTCACCAGGACTCCGAGGCCACTTTCCCGTCTTCAACACGTACGTCAGCTGCACCCACGTACTCCAGGACCACGGTCGACGGACGCGTGATTTTCCCAGAATCATGTACAATCTGATTACTGCTATTTGCGGAACATAAGGCGCGAGCGCTTTTTTTCCGTTTTGGGCACTTTTTTGATTCTGAATTTCTTTTCCCTCTAGTGCATTCAATTCTGGCCCGATCGCCTCGAAACCGGGCGCGTTCGACTTCGGAGGTCCGAATATAGTGTATAGGCGATTCAGAATATTTTTCTAGCACAATCCTCGTCTGTTGCACAAAAGCATTGATCTTTCAGTTGTTTACCCTCCCATAACCGGCCAAGTGCTCTGGAGGCCCCAAGAACTTCTCTATCCACTATATAATACTGCACTAGATAGTTTTTACCTGAATCATATCACCATAAACATCGAAATGTCCATAATGAAGGGTAATCACAGCAACATTTGGGACCAAAGTTACTGACCCTAGCTCAAGAAGATGGGGCACACTCAGAAGCTGATATTTTGACCGAACACTCTTTTCAATCGTTATTACTGCGCTGTCAACTCAGTTTTTTCAAAACTGCATTGGGCCAGCGGAACGAGGCATAGAAATCCGCATCAGAGTTGCAATCACAAGTCAATGGATTTTATTGCCTATACTCGCCTTTTTAGCATTCCAAAAATTAGTGGGGCTCTGCAAAATGAGATTTGGCAATATAATAATGTCTGGGAACCTCAATTGCGCGCAGAAAGTCCTTGAGACGCGTAAACGACGCGTCCTCCTTTGGCATGCAAATCCTTCAGTCCCAAGCAACCAAAAGTGGCCCTATTTGAACCGTTCCCCGTGCGGCACGGCTCGAATCAAGCTCATGAATCCTCACGATGGCAACATAGGTGTCTACTGTTGACCGTCATCCTTGACTTCCCCCCGCGAGAATGATCAAGGCTCTAGTCGCTCTCTTCGTTTGCGTCGCTTCTAGCTGAATGGCATTTTTTTCCTCCAATATCCCGGACAATCGACCTGCTAATTTCAGCATTCGGTCGTTCAAAAGGTCGAAAAATCACAGTTACAACCTTTACAACGGTGTGGTTTTGCTCGTCGATGCAGTCACGGCATTGGTGCAGGGTTTATTGGCGGTTGGGCGCTGGCGTGGCCATCTCGGGCGTTTTTCCCATGGCCTTTTCGATACACCTCCACAATGTTCGCATAGTTACAGACGCCTCGTAAGCCACTCATTTTCTGTCCGGCACATATTGCTCGTATCTTAAGCAGGTGCCCTGATTTAGATTGAACACGTTTGCGGCCTCCCTAATTTGTGGCTGTCTTCCCGTCCACTTGGCTCCTAGCTACAAATCCGCTGCTTCGGTCGCGTCAAGGTTTTCTTTCCCACATTTCATTTTGAACATCATGAAGGAACTTCAGCTTTCCATTTTTCTGTGCTACCGTGCCGCTCCATTCAGATGTATCACGGCATCGATGCAGCGCTCAAGACCCACTCAAAAGGGTGGTCAGGCTAATCTTACTACGTTTCTTCCCCCATCATCCTCCCTCTCTCTCGCAGCAGACTTGTTCTTGAACTTCTTCCATGAATCAAGCCCAGCAAGTGTATGCAAACATCAAGAGAACCTACACCTTCAAAGCTCAAACTCGCGGCGACAATGACGGCTCGGATGCTCCTCACAGCTCACCTCGATGCGCAAGACTTCTCGCGCCACGGGGTAAGATGTCGAGATGGACTTTGACTCAAGCCATTCAAGCCCTTCATGTCAAGATTCCAAGTGCATCGGTTGAGGCTAGCAAGAATTTATTCAAGCTGTTCAGCTCATTCAAGGATACACGACCGTCATCCGACTCGCCTTGCTTGACGAAACAGGCTTGAAACAGTCAATATGGTTCCTCTCTTTCATCCTAGTGTACGTGCTGCCAATCGTGGATTATGTTTGATCCATCAAATGAGAATCGTCCAGTTCCTGAAACGCTCAACACTTCATGATGGCCCAGCCATCCTGTCGACACTTTCTCGCAGCCCGCACGCAACTTCGGGTGTCCCTATGCATCGAGTGAGATCTCTCCACTGCTATTTCAAAATGATCTTCGTATTTGTGACTTACTCTTGCGGCATTGAACGAGGTTGGATGACCCTATTAGGGGAAGTCAAAGTTCGGTTAAGTGGTCGATTCACGGATCGATTCGAGAATCGATTCCAGCATCGATTCTTGACCGAAAATCGACGATTCTCATGAATCGACGTGAATCGCTGATTCGACTCCGGAGTCGAATCATCGATTCAGCTCGATTCTTGATGAATCGACAACCATCTCGATTCTGTGTTGATTCTTGGTGGAGAATCGACGTCTGAATCGACGGCGAATCAAAACCTGAATCGACGCGAGAATCGAGCCCGTAGCCGAACTTTGACTTCCCCTATTGAGAGCTCGTGCCGTCTTTTCTTTCAGTTCCATACCAGGCGCTGACCACTCGTCGCGAGGCCAGGTTTCACAACAACTCCTCGTGTGCTTCCCTCGAGTCCGGGCTCTGCAGGTGTCTGCTGTTGTGTTGATGCGGGGCTCATTCTCAATCCGCTCCAGATACTTCCTGTTCCTCTATGGTGCGCGCCCCCCTTTTCTCGGCAGAGAAGCGACATAATAATACATTTGGCCAACATATGGCGTTCTCCCCTCTCTTTGGCACTGACCACTGTATAGGACTGTCTGTTGCGTTACATCCGTCACGATTTGATTCTATTCAGCCCTATCATCTTCCGCAGGCTGGCGAACCTGGCCCATGCAGTGACTTGTGTACGACGAACCGCCAATCTTTGCCGCTTCAGCCAATTTTCTCAAAATGCTCAAGCCGAGGAGCTTAGCTCCAGGCCCCCGGGGTGTGTTCAGTATTTTCATTATCCGGCACCCAACCGTGGCTGAGGACTCGAAGGAGGTGAATTGATGAGGGCAAATTGATGATATGAGCGCGAGCGAACATTCAAAGTAGGACCGGGAGAGGCGTCGTAATTTTGGAGTTGTTTCGTAGCTCTATTCTTGCAACTGTACAGCCGTTGTATCGTTGAATTTCACTTCCTAGCATTGAACACAATGCTGTCCAAGCACCTGGCGTACTCTACTCTGTACTATATTACAATGCCGGATATCTCTAGATCCCTCGGCCTGAGGTTTCAGTTCTTCTTCGGATTCGGTGGATGGCTGTGACGCTGAGACGGACCAGTTAAATTCATGTGGAGCTGCATTACCTAGCGTGTTCGGTGAATGCAAACCCCGTTCGATGGCAAGAGCGGGGAGCGCGAGGTACAAATAAAAAAAATGAGCATGACGCGTGATGAAGGTTGCATCAATGAAGATGCACAAAAGGTAGAAGGAAAAGGGCCGCATCAGCAACTTGGCAAGTCTTCTTTTCATGTCTTTTTCGTCTTTTTAAAGAGCCAAAAGACAAAAAAGTGCAAAAAGATGAAAAAGAACTTTCTTCTTTTCTACGCTAGGTCCACTTTCTTTAAAAGGACCAAAGAGAGAAAAGAGCGCGAGAAGTACATTCAAAAGTATGCCTACAAGTTCAGATAAAAGATTTCAGACGCAAATGGGGAGCAAAATTGGCATATATTCACAGCTTAGCGGATAGTGTAGTACATAGAACGAATACAATGATATAGTGTGCATGGAAACGCCGTGTAGGATGTTTGCGTGTGAGTGCGAGAGCTAGGAAGTACAGGAAGCAATCGTACAACTCACCTAAACTCAGACGTTCACCGAATCCAAGTTCTCGCTCATCGACGTCGATACGGCGGTTGGGGCGTGTGATGTTCTGCGCAGAGCGCAGCAAGTGGATAGTTAGTGCGAGGACAGACGGTGCAAGGGCGTGAATACACATATCGCATAGCATCAGGAAAAACCCCCAATCGAAATTGTGAGAAAAGTCTCACGATTTGTGAACAATCTTACAAAGAGTTGAATTGCAAACAAATGTCAAGGAATGTTGGACAATTTGCTCGCAGATGTTACATTTGATCAACATTGATCTAGATCAGTGGCTGTGATCCTCGGGCCGCGTGCCGGTCTGGTGAATGTCGCGCTCAACCGCATGCTTCGGTACAAGACCAATATAAGAAGGTGAGATGGCTTTAACGAATCTATTTCACAGTGATATATGCATTTTGATCGGACCACGGACTGATGGTCGCTAGGTTCAACACATTTTGGCCTGTCCAATCCCGTGGAACGACTGGACTGAGGGAATAGATAATACTTTGTTGAATGTTTTCCACAGGTTTAATGCTGGTCACCCTCTCCTGTGGTCTCGAGATTAAATGATTTTATACATTGAATGGCTGGGCTCTGGATGTCTCGAGAAAGGAGTGAACCGCTCCACATATGCAAGATGTTCTGGAGGACACGCATCTTGGAAAAGATAACGCGAAGTCTGGCACGACAATTTGAAAACCACCCGAGTGCGGCTGACAGGATAATCTTCAAAGACTAGGAATCGGAGCATGTAGAAAAAAAATAACGAACTTGTAAAATTGCTCACCCGCCACGCCAGTGTGGTTCCCGGTACCATCATTAACCAAGACACTGGACAGTGTCAAATCTACCTCCAACATGACGCCCCTGCTGATTAAGACAACCAGGTTTGACGTGTAGAATTTTCCGTGGCAGCGGCTAGTGTGTCACTTATGACAGCGGTTAGTAAAAAAATGGTGCGATACGAGCATTTCCACCTTTGCCTTCATACCACCAAGTCCCCGCTTTTCACCACACTCGTTTTTTACCCTTTCCTCTAGTCCTATGTCACGATCCCGTCCCCAGCTTAAATTTTGGTCCGTGCCATACCGTATCAGCAAGAAGTTCCTCTGACCTATCTGTCAGCCACGTCAGCCACGTCAAGATCCACGAAGAGCCATCCCACTCAAACTATGCACGAGCCTCCTGGCCTGCCCCAAGATGAAGCTTCTGGGTCGCAAGCTGACGCTTCTGGGGATCGTCGTATGTTCTCCCATCGGCCTGTATCCACGTTGGTTATGCCTCATGGTGATTTTTACAGCGTCTCGTGTAGCCAAAACGAAGCTCAGCAGAATGTCGGTACGTCCTGGTGTCGAGAAGACCGGCTAACTCGCAGTCGATTTTTTTCTCGGGGATTGGTCAACGCCGCGCACAGTCACCAGTTTGACCATATTAAAGAAGAGCTGCTTACGGACCCCAGCTACGTCGATTTGTTAGACCGGTGGTACGTTATTTGCTCCATGGGCTCCATCATCTGATGTGGACTGTATAGCTTCACGGGCGCGTCAGCGCTTGCTGCGAACGCGATTGTCGTAACCAATGGCCTGCAGAAGAACATCGAGGCTCGCGTTCAGTTTCTACTTGAGGGCATGTGATATATACATGTGCTTGTACCGGGTGTGAGTCGTTTATTTTGTCCTTGTCCTTGTCTGACGGGTTTATACTCAGGCGATTGATCCCGAAACTGGCCAACCGGGTGTACGTATTCCCCTTTTGAATCACGTACATTGCTTATTTTGTCCAGTAGGCCGATGTCGTTCAGAAGGTCTCTGCATAGACGGCGGAGGGGATTATGACAACATTCTTGATTTTGTTTTTCAAGGGCGCACCATCGCTGGCTCAGAAATATGCTCGGTTAATGGTTGCCATCGCGGGTACAGCAGTACTATGTTCTTCCTGAAATTTTTTTTCGACTCGTGCTCATTGGTGTCAGATTCACGCGTTGCTCAGCAAATATCGCACCAAGTACCATGTCTCGACCAAATTTGTTGGTAATTCAACTATGCTAGAGGACCTATTCACTTTTCTAACGTGCGCATTTTCTTTAGGCTGATCATATTCTAACCCCAATGCTTAGTCAAGGCAGCCGTCTTGCTGCGGTCTCCGCGAGGCCCATTGCCGTTGAGGCCCTCGCAGTCGTTGGCCTTTAACTGGTATAATCACTACGGCACTCACTATGACAATCGCTTATGATCTCCTAATGACATCGCAAGCGTGTATAGTTCATACTCCACTGACCTACCTTACTATAATCACATAGCCTGTTCTATTATACCTGATCACCGGAACGTGCTATAATACATTGCTTTCTTGTAAAACATGGAGTGAAATCCGAGCAAACCACAACAATTGGAAGAAAACATCCTGCAATGCATGACATTTGTTGACAAAATGTGTTGAAAATGTGAAACAATTGTACCATTTTTTTGGGACTGTTTGGTTCTTCCATTCTCACAATTTTGAATAAAATTTGAGAAATGTTCAGAACATCGAACAACTCTAGAGAGTTCCTGCTAAATACCTGTGGGGGATTTTCCTGATGTACAATCTAGTCCGCGGCCCACAGTATGGATTCGCATGCCCACAGGCGGGAAAGCGCGGTTGCTGAGCGTGAGCGGAGAACGCGAGGGACATGTGTGTTAAAGTACGCAGGCACGGCGCAAGGAGGCGCACGCGCGGGGCCACAAATGTGCGGAGAACTCAGGGTCGAGAGCGGAGCTGAATACGTAATCACACACCTTTGTTCCTCGGGTGGGGGTAGTTAGGTCGACACTCTGCAGCTGGAGAACGGGAACGGGGGGATACATGGAAGACGAAGTGTGGAGTATGACCTCTTTAAACAATTCGGATCATCTTGCGGGTTCGAGAACGTGAAGAACTTGAGCGCGGCTTGTGGAGGTACCCGAATCTTGATGATGGGCTTGAGAGATTCAATACTTGAGCTTCCAGTGGAAAATTGAGGTAAAGAGAGACCCGGGCCGTAGACGAGGAGGGAGATTGGATGTGAGAGGAAGAGGGTAGACGAGCGGTGCTTGGCGGCTATCTGCGTTGCAAGTTGCGAAAGGGCTTGGGGTGTTACGTCTTGATATTTTGGAAGCAGGTCCAAAGAGCTTCACGGTGTCATAGCCGGTTGTGGGGTCGCTTGAGGTCGGGTGGCAAGAGGGAACGAGCGGGAAGGAGGTGCGAAAGGGAAAAGGTGTTGGGGCCTGTTGTCACGACATCAAAACGAACCATTTTCGCGCTCACGTGTTGGCCGCGTTTTCGCATCATGATCTTTGATGTGATGTCGGCTACGGCCTTGGACGAATTTCGCCAAGTCTTAATGTACTCGTCGTGTCTTTGAATCGTTGTCCAATAACATTTCATCCTCTATGTGTGCACGCTATTGCGCGGGTCATTCTTGTTGGTTTGTGGGCTTATAACTTGGAACCAGACTGAATGCAGGAAATCTCGGTGATTTGGTCGATTTGGTGACGGATTCCCAAAATCTAGGACACTCTATTACTGTACAAACTGGGGGGAATTCACAAAGGAGGGATTTCCTGTTGCACAACACTGCTGATGGAGATGTTGCCCTCCCCAGAAAAGATCACACTCAAGTGAGTCCAAAAGACCCAGAAGAGTCAAAAGACATTATAACTTCAAAAATGCGACCGGAAAAAGTGGCGCAAAAAGACAAAAGGGCCAAAAGGACCGAAAAGTAGTCCCACAAGAACTTGTCAAGTTGCTGATGCGTGTTGCCTGCAAATATTAATATTCACAAAACTGAAGCAGGATTTGAGCGGTTTATGGCTTGGGGGCCCACATAAGCTGAACATTATATGTGGTTGAATTAGGAACGAGTTGTACCATGCCTGCCGAGATACCGGTTGATATCAGTCACGATCACATGGGCGTGACCAAACAAGTTGCTCGTTGCCACTTCATCTTCGCCACCACATCGACGGCACAGGAGGGTGTTGAAACACGGTACGTGTCAAGTTATCCTTTTTCTTTCACCTTTCGATTGCTCCCTTCCCCCGACCATCGTGTGGCGTGATACACTGGCATTTACCACAGAGCCTATGGAGGTGCTGTGCGGCGGTTGTGGACGGGGTCTGGCCCGCGTTCTCGCTTTTTTTACTTCCCATTGCATTGCTCTCTGTGCCAAGTCTTTCACAACTGTAGCACGAGTAGAATGCGATGGGGGTTTGCGAATCAATGTAGATCTGAGTCAAAGTTCAAAGTGCTGAGTATTCTGAAGCTAGTAGAGCACGGGGCCCATAACCTGTGAAACAGAATAAGGCCCTGATCGGCAACTGTTAATTCATGCATGAATTTTGGCAGAATCTCGTATCTATACCAAACTCATCCCTAACCTGTCCTAGAATGATCAGTGGGATGTTTCTATGAACATTTGAGCCCGGAGAGTCGCAAAAAAATTGTGTTGCAAAGCTCCCCAAAGATTTCTCAGATAATGCAACTGATTCCAGGTTCAACTCATGAATGTCGTGCATACTTTGAACTCAATAGGGTCAGTCAGAGTAACTATTTTAGGTCGTTTCTAGGGTCGTTTCTGACATCGTTTCTGAAGGCGTTTCTGATTTAATTAATTGTGGGAGAAACGACAAAAACCAGAAACGACTCGATATGTAGAAACGGCTCTGGAGCTGTTTCTGCAGTCGTTTCTGCAGTCGTTTCTGGACTCTTTATTTGACTATGGTCTAACTAGCTTAAGGTATGTCAATAATTATTTCCTTTTCTACTATTGTGGCTGACCAATCCCCACCCTTTGTTTGTCTGCCTCTCCCTTGCACCCTGCCGTCGGTCTCTGTGGCAGGACATTATCAAGGCGAGCTCGGCGGATAGCACGTCGGCGTAATAGAGCACGACGTTGGCGCCCATTGTTGTTGCGGATGAAAGTTTTCAAGAGCTTCGTTGCACGCTTGGCACTCAGGCTGCGTCGAGTGGCGGCGGACAAGGTCTGGATAGCCACAAGTGATCAGAGTGAAAGGGCATACATTAAATAAGAATAATATAATTGAACTAACTAGCCTGAGCCCATACTTTGTATTTGCAGAAACGACACCAGAAACGGATCCAGAATGGGTCAGTCAGAACTGAGGTCGTTTCTCCCACGTTTCTGACAAAATCATTTTACAGAAATGATGTCAGAAACGACGTCAGAAACGACCACAGAAACGACGTAAAACAGTTACTCTGACTGACCCTAATGCACTGCTTCCACTCCCGCTCCTCAATATTTGATGAAATATATATATTTCCTATTCTAGGACATTTTAGGGACAATATCTGTGGCAACAGTACACAGAAACAAGGTTCAGCCAAAATTCATGCAAAAAGTTCAACTTTGCTGATCAGGGCCTAATACTCAGTCGGGCACTTATAGAGGTGAACAACTATATTTGTATGTACCTGTGAAACAGAATAATACTACGAGAGTCGTTAGAATAAATATAGTAAGAAAATAAGTGAAGCAAGACACACCTCAGTCGGGCACTTATAGAGGTGAACGACTGAGGTGCGACTCCTGCAGTGCACTAGTATATAAGCAGCAATCGGTAGGTAATCAGGCCGGAGGCAACAGATGTGACAGTAAATAAGAAAATGACATAGGAGGAATAACAAGAGATGACGCGAGTTGTCTCCCCAGCTATATGGCAAGCCGAGCCTCTACTTCGACATTCAGGAGTCTTCTTGTGAGTCATTCTCTTTGCCTGCTGTTGAACCACAGCTCGGAAACTATGCACCTCGGGCATCAGGCAACTCGGACATCCCCGTATGTTCTCTAATTTTCTACTATGTTCTTTTCACACTGACTCAGTCCTGTAATGACTCATACTGTAGTGACTCATATGTACTTATCCTCTAGTATTTAAGCAGCGCTGTAACCTATGTTATTTCAATCGATTTTATTGGGAACCCAATATTATTTGTGTGTCTCAGAGAACCTCAGCGCGGTTCTCACCAACTATCAATCTGCCTATTCTCAACACCTGCATTGATGTCTTCAGCGCACACGCTCCTAGTCGTGCCACGTTGACTTCGAATTCCACCTTCCCGAGCAGTAGACAGTTGATCGAGAGCACAAGTCTTCGGCCTCAGACTGCAGACCTTGGGAATCTTGGACCGTATTGCTTGGGGTCTAAACCACAATATATTCCTTGAGCCTGCCTGCTTGGGTGTGACAAGAACTAGCGGGGTACCATCAAGCTTTACAGGCCCCATGTACCTGGCCATCTTGGATGCCAGAGGCCACTTTCGGCTGGGCTTCTTGGCCTCACTCTAGCCACGGCCATCCGAGATCGCCAGGTACATGGACTTGGAATGTCAGAGACCACTTCCAGCTGGGCTTGTTAGCTCCACTCTAGCCATGGGCATCCGAGATGGCCAGGTACATGGGTTCTGGATCATCTGTGAACACTTCTAGCTGGGCTTGGTCATCACCGCAGAACGTTCCCCTCTCGCCAGAGACACCTGGCCGGTTCTGGATCAACAAATGTTGGAGGAATATATACGCAAGCATGCCCCTGACAATGAACAGAATGCTTCTGGAATTACCGCCGAAACAGTCCTCACTCAGCAGATTAATTGGCTCCCACTTACTCCTGGACAGGGGTAACAGTTAACCCCCCCTCCCCCTGCCAGAGCACATGTTCCTGGATACATTCAAGTTGCGAGAGGAGGAGTCAGAGGAAGGAGTGTAGAATTGAGTAGAACCATCTACCACCCGGCATATAGAGTATGAAACAGTTTGGATAGATATGAAATAGAAGTAACTGCATTGGTATCAGCGTATCTTGTTTATGAGCAAATTAAAATATACATAGGACTTTTGCACACTGTGGCAAGGGGCTGTCGGGATTCGAAAAACGGATAGGGGGTCGAAAAGATTTTTAAGGACCTCCTGCAGACCCCCCCTCCCCCCCTCCCCCCCTATATAGGGAAGGAGTTTCCCACGGGTAGCGGCGGACCGGCGCTCCGGGTCATGTGCACATGCATCGCCACCTGATGCCCACGTACCGTCCGAATCGGCCGACACGAAATATATTCTGCGCACATCTCTCTGCACCATTGGACATGTTATTTGAGATAGCAAACAGCTCAAATATGTACTTTGGATAATCTCTGATGCCCTTTTGAAGCCCTCTAATTGCAATAATATTTCTGCCCAGGCTACCAATGCTAGTGGTAGGTTCTGAACACCTCTGGGGACCTAAAACATGTCTTACAGAGCCTTCCATGGCTCCAATGTGCTTCAAACATAATTCTGGCTTAGTTTGAAATCTACTATGAAAAGATTTTTAAGACCTTGGTCGGGACCCCCCCCCCCTACCCCCTATCCGAAATTCGAATCCCGACAGCCCCTTGCACTGTGGTAAGTCTACTCCTTTGATGTAGGCTCCTGTGTTCTCCAATTCCCGGTATCTCCACCCAAATACTATCCACAATTTAGGTTAGGTTGGCTGAGGTTGATTGGCTGAACCTTTAGGTTTAGCTGCTCTTGGGAACTTCGGTTTCGTGCCATTTTGCTACAAGAACAAATAAGAATTAGTCATAGAAAGCTTGTCATGTTCGGCTTCTTGAAGTTCACAACAACAGTTCACTGCGCAGTAGATGTCAGTCTCTTGCCCAACGGAAACACCCCTTAGCTTGCTGCCTTGCGCATTCAGGTGACACTTCGCTTGATGTGCCGTTCGTCGTGCCCTGTTTTTTGTTTTCGGTTTTTTTTGTTGTGTCATTCCTGTTGCGTGTCCAACGCGGTCCGATCTTTCCGAGATCAGGCATCATATCGGTTGCCACGCTGACAGTGGATCGGGTTTCTGCTCGTTGTCTTCCGCCATCATGTCGACTACTCTGTCCCCCGAGGCTACTCTGTGCAATGCCCCAATATCCGCCATCTTTGACTCAAATGCTGCTACTTCTTACATATCCCTGGACTGGGTCATAAACACTGGGCTCCGTACTCAAAATTCTAGAGCTTCAGGGGTTTTGACACTCCCAAGCAGTGCCGGCACAATCTTTGCTTCGATAAAAGACGTTCCGGTGGTCCCTTCCCTGCCCTCTGATCTTGTGCTTGGTGTGGACTGGTTCCAATCTCTTTGTGGCATTGTCGGCACGGAAGTCACTGTGTACCTGGGTTCTGGTGCCCTCGATCTTCGACAACCCCTTACTCCGTCGCCTGATGCCTCCTTGACAACAGGTAAGCTGCCAAGTCCGCGCCACCGGTATCTTTTATTGATTTCGGCAGTGCCCTCGTTGCGCCCGATGTCAGGCCCTCTCATGCTCCCGGGAGCCATGAGCATGGACGCATCGCCAACATCCTCCCTCCCGGTGTCTTCGGCCAAGCCCAGGATGGGACAGGGACTGGGAATTACGCTCTCATCCCGCGGACTCCCAGGTGTGTTAAATGTTTTCGCACTCGCATCAATGGATTGAAGTCATATGATACAGCCGCATCCGGATCCGCTCTAACAATCTCCCGGGGAGACATTGTATCCCCGTCATCAATTTCCGGGGGCGGATTTGATGTCGTAACTACCCCCTCGTCTGCACCGGAGGGTGCAGATGTTGTAGCGAATGCTTTCGCAGACCCCCGTTTCACTGTTGTACCCCATACACGAGAAACCGTTGCATCCCGTTCACGAGACATACCGAATAATATGAATTCCGAGCTGGAGCATATGCATGCCGACGATACCGACCCATTTGTACGTCTTCCACTGCAGGAGAAATTAGCTGTTGTGCGGTTTTTGGTAAGCGAGCAGCGTGCCCCTCGTCCTGTTTTGAGGAAAATGGTTGCACGCCATCAGAATATGCAGTTGCGAGGCACCGCTGAGTCGTGGAAAAATGTGCTCACATTGCGAACAGAATTTTTGGACCATGAATGCACCCAGCCCTGTCTGATACTCCAATCTGAGGCCAGGGCAGCTGGGATAAGTGCACTCCCTCTTCAAATACTGGACTCAAAGAAAGCATGTTGGTTCTTGGCCTCCGTTCAAGCTCGCGGAAAAGAAAAGCGCCCGATCAGAGCGGCAATGTTCGTAAAGTTTCACGACTGTCCTCAGAAAAGATATCAGAGGCTTGTGAGTTCCCGATTTTGCTCCCTCAAGCTGAGAAAGATCAGATTGTGCGAGAATTCCGTGAAGCTACTAACAATGCATCTCTGAAGTGATACGAATGTTCTTTTTGCGGCAAGTATGAGAATGCGCGTCAAATCAAAATGAAACCCGTTTGTGATCTTGACATTTCGCTCCTCGACCGAGCTGTTCGTGAGCTCCGAGAGATATCTCGACAACCTCGAATTCAATCCTTTGACCCCAAGTCCATCCTCAATGATTCATATGTCCTCTGTCATCTGTGTGGTTCTGCAGTCACGAAGAACACCTTCCAATCAATTCCTTTGCGCAGCTATGCAAATGGGTTGTGGATAGGTAGTGTGCCTATCAAGCTCCAGCAGTTGTTGTTTTTGGAAGAACAGTGCATTGCCCGAGCACGCGCCACAAAATGTATGTTCAAACTCAAATTAGGCCCCTCCGGTCAATTTGCTGCTCGGGGGAATGTTTGCATTTTACCTCAAGACACGAGTTCTCTTCTGTCCGTTATGCCCGTTCCTTTGTCTAGGTTGAGGGATGAAATATGTGATTCTCATTGATTCACCGGACACCGAGGTCACTTCTGACATGTTGAAGAGGTCGCCATTGTTGGTACGACGTGAGAAGATCCGGACTGCTCTCTTCTGGCTCATGGAGCACAATCCCCTATATGCTGACCTTGACAAGGATACAGTGATTGAGAATTCTGAAGAGTATCCCGAAGAAGATTGCCCTTTTGCAGTTACAGAGTTTCTGCGCACAAATTCTGCAAGCAATCAAGGGTCTTCGTATACATCCTATTCGGACCAAGCCAACACCGAGCAATTTGAGCAGGCCGCATCTTTCGAGCTCACATCCAGCTCACTTGTGGATGTTGATAACATGGAGTCCACATATCAACAGCGAAAGTTGGACGCACTCCGAGAACTGAAAAAAGGGGAGACTGACTTTGTGAAATTCCCTTCTGGAAATACTCCTTTGTCGACTTCGAGAAATCCTCGTGTGTTTGGGTGGCTATGGCCGAAGCTTTTTCCCTACGGTGTAGGCATGATCAACAACAACAATGTTCGAATTTCGCCGGACATTCCATTCCATCAGCTCAACACTTTGCCTCATGTACAGCAACTCTTGTCATCGGCGGACCAACGGTTCCAGGTTCACAAATCTTTCATCTTCGTCATGAGCAATGTTGTACAGCGCCGTAAGTCGTCTTTCAAGGTTCGCCTTGCTACGAATCGATCCTGGTTTCCGATTGTAGAAGATTTGATGCAAAAAATTGATACCGAGTCCATGAACAGCTACCAGGCCAAGCTTGAGGAAAATCCGTTTGCAAAACCTGAAACCCCAGGCGAAAAAGCAGCTGCAAAAGTGATGAAATACATCAGTTGCGTTTCAGATCATATACCGGGTTCGGTCGGGGATGTTAAAAGAATGAAGCGGGAAATGCAGAGCACTATCATATTGGAAGGCTTACCACACATCTTTTCGACCACAAACTTTGCTGACTCACATAATCCGATAGCTCAGGTTTTGGCTGGAAGAGAGATTGATTTGGACAAAATCTTTGATGCACTCCATGAAGAAAGGGCTGAACCTGGGCTCCGAGCTAGAACCCTTGCAGAAAATCCCGTCGCCGGTGCAGAGTTCTTTGACCTCATGATGACAAAATTTTTGGAGATAGTTCTAGGCACTGACAGGGATTCAAACGTCGGAATCTTGGGAAAGGTTAAAGCCTGGTATGCTGCGGTCGAAGCACAAGTTCGTGGATCGCTTCATGCTCATAAGCTTCTATGGATTGATGGTGCACCTCCCTCCCCTATGGATATAAAAAAACGAATGGATTCTGACCCCGAGTTCAAGCATAAACTTCTTGAATGGTACGATGATCTAATTTGTCAGAGTTTGCCAAAAGACACGGTCCCCTACAAAGCAGTGGACGGTACTCCAAAGCAGCTTCCTGTGTTGAGCCGCCCTTTAGATCCGGATTCTCCTGACTACGAAAGCAAAAGAGATCAACATCACCGAGATTTGTGCGAGAACACCGGTTTGGTTCATGAACATAACGCGACATGCTTCAAACATATACCTCGGAAAATACAAGCTTTGATGGACCCTGATGCTGACTGCCGATTCCAATTGCCCCGGCCACTTGTTGCAGAGACACATTTTGATGAAGATGAGGATCTCGTCATACGATGTGAAACCGGTGATATCAACGGTCATAATCCGACAGCCACTCTTTGTCTTGGATGTAACACGGACCTCAAACAGACTGCCTCGGGATCTACAGCAATGGCCATGATTGACTATATGTGCAATTACACCACGAAATTGCAGCTCGATACCTCAGTCGTATTCTCTGCCCTCTGTGCATCAATAAAGGTCTTGCGAGACAAGCCTCCCGAAGACGTTGACGGACAAGTCGACAGTTCGGAAATGACGAGACTGATGCTGGTTAAAACGACAAATTCGTTGGTCGGGAAACGGGAGCTTTCAGGTCAACAAACTGCGAGTTACTTACTAGGCCACAAAAACAATTATACATCCCACGAGGATGAGCAATATTGGTGGTCATCCATGCTACGCGATCTTGCTCGGTCCATCTTCACTGAGGTTGAACCTGAATCAGTGTTAGACACGACTGAACAGAACGAACAAAATCCTTTACCAGATGGAGAGGACAAGAATTTGAAGGACTGCATAATCATTCCTGCGGACGAGGATGACGGGATGGTTTTGCTCACCATGGAGAACCTTCACGAGCAGCTGGAAAAACCAGAGAGTTCACACGAGAAGCAATATTCCAGACTGTTCGAGGACATATTTTATCGACCACCAGAACTTGAGGCAATGTGCTGCTGGGATATTATGAGGAACTTTGTGAAAGAAAAGAAACCCAAGTCAAAGACCCAGCGAAAGACTTACCTCATGTTTAAACCTGGACATTCCCAGTACACGACGCACTGCCTGAAGCAATTAGATTGTCAAAGGATACCGGTCTTGATGGGGTACCGTATTCCGCAGAATGACTTGTCAAGCGATGAATTGAAGTACGCAGTCGCCATGTTGGCCTTGTTCAATCCGTGGTCCAGCTCTAAATCTAGCCCGCTGAAGTTTCCAGAAACACCGTGGATAGATGCACTCACAGATCTCAAAGCCTCTATGTCAGCGGTGCATACCAGAATTGTACTGAATATGCAGCTGTTATATCAAACGCGAGACGCCAAGTTCGATTACGCAGCGCAACGAAGCAAACGATTAGCTGAGTTAAAGAGAAGCGTAAAAATCTGGAATTCCATACAGAAGAGGCAGACGAACAATATGATCCCGTGTGGGAAAATGCAATGCAAACTGCGATTGACCCTGAAACATTGGGCACAGACGAGTCCTGTCTTATGAAGGACACACGGGCTACTCGCGATGCAAAGCAAATAGCTGTAGAAGCTGGGAAGGCTGGTTTTTACTTTGCAGGAAACGGTCCCAGTGACGAGATATGTGCCATGTTCTGTTCAAGATCAACCATTGGAGATGAGGACGACGTTGTTGCCGCCGCTATCGCAGCCAAGAACCTTTTGAATGAAAAAAACCTGGTGATAAAAAGACGACTGCAAGCTGCCGAACTTTGTCAGGACAGAAATTCTCACCTATCTTCGCCCTCGGAAATGATACCAGGTGCCCTATGCACAAGTTTGGAGGCAGAAGCAGAGAGAGCACGTAAACGATACGAGCGCTTCAATCATAAAAATTTGAGCTCACCTTGGCAGTCTCTCCGACCGTACCAGCAATTATGTTTTGCACTCATCATAAAGCATACCTTGAATGACGAACAAACTCGGGCATTTCTTTTGCTCGCTGATAAAATCGGTCGTGAACTAGAAACAGGTCGTACTGAGGCCCCAATGTCACTGCTCTGCACTGGACCGGGCGGAACAGGAAAGTCTGTCATTTTCCAGGCCTGGAGGGAGTTCTACGAGGTTTGTGGACGCACGGAAAGATTGCGATTGACAGCACCAACCGGAGTTGTGGCCAGCGATCTTGGTGGATGTACAATCCATTCCGAAGCAAGTCTGCGTGTTTCCCCTGCGAAGATGAAGGCAACATCGAGTCTGCGAACAAATTTAGAAGAACGAATCTCACCGTTGGAAACACTGATCTTGGACGAAATTTACTTCTTGAGTGCACAGGACGTGGCCAGACTGTCTGAATATCTCTGCATGGGGAAAGGGGTCACAGAGTACATGTGCGGGGGCTTGAATTGGGCAACATGTGGCGACCCATGTCAGCTACCGCCTCCTGGGCCAGGAAGGAAATCATTGTTTGACTGGAGGCTTGTTCAGTGCCACCAGAACGATGATCTAAATGATCTACACGAGAAAATTCGTCAGGACGTGAAAGGGATTCAACTTTGGCATCAGGTCGAGCACGTTGTTGTATTGGAGGAAAATATGTGTCAGAAGGATGATCCCTTATTGATGGATATTCTGAAAAGACTGCGGAAGGGTACCTGTACTGCCGACGATAAAGTTATTCTCGACAGATACGTGTTATCAGGCTCTGAATGCAGCGACAGAACAAAATCACTCACAGGTGTCCGAAGGTGGATTGACGATCCGAGGCACGCATGTCCCTTAATCGTCTATACAAATGCTACACGGGATAGCCCCAATATTAAGATGGCGGAGGCCTTCGCCACGGCGACAGGGCAGGACCACCACTTGTACCATTCAATGGACACTCGGAGGCGTGGGCGAAAGCGCCGGCAGCTCACGGGCCAAGCAGCTGAAGCAGCATGGTCTGTGCCGGTCAAAGAGGCCAACGACCTCGGCGGCAAGGTACCTTATGTCCCTGGGATGGCGGTATTCTGCACAGAGAACCTTGCCACGGAGCTCGGCATATCCAATGGAAGCCCGGGGACACTGGTCTCGATCAAGTACAAAGAGATTGATAGTCGCCGCTACACCATCTCTGCCGAAGTCGATTTCAGGGCGTACACACACAAAGATTCAAACTCACTATATCCTCATCGACTTACACTCAAGCCCATCAACGACACCATCCACTTCCGCCTCCCAAATTCCGAACGGCTTTACAGCGCGACACGCTCGCAGCTCCCCCTGATTCCAGCGTTCGCATTCACTTCCCACAATGCAGAAGGCGGCTCGCTGGACGTCTGTTGCATCGATCTTGCCAGCTGTCCGTCGATTCAAAGCGCCTATGTCATGCTTTCTCGAGTACGGTCGCTCACAGGTCTCGCTATCTTGAGACCGTTCAAGCTTGACCGGATCCAAAACCACATCTCGGAAGAGCTGAGGGAGGAGTTGCGACGTACCGAGTTGAAAGCTGCGAACACGAGGGCTTACTCTCTCGATCGACTATCTCGGTTCTACGGTGTTGTTCTGGAGGGGCAGGTCAAGTGCTTTACTCGAGAACCTCGTGAATTCCTAATGGTCGTATCACAGTAAAGGTGCGGCAGATTTCTATTTGCATTTCTCAGATGTATATCGACCTGCCATTGTTTCAGGGTTTACAGAAACAAGATGACAAATACCGGACACTCACACTTTTCCGGATCCTATGTACCCCTCATGTACAAACGCGCCGCCGTACCGCGCTTCAGCTCGCAATCCCTGCATTCGATTCCATCGACCACCCACCCCTCCCGATCTCACGCGCCAAACTTGACGCTGTTTGCCCGGAGCGTACGTCGCAGCTGACACACTAGCAACCTCGCCCGACTCAAGCTTCAAGAATAAGACACTTTCTTCGAGCGCCCGAATGTGGCCAGGAGGAGATCGTATACAATGGATGCGGCCTTGAATATGGGGCGGCGCGGAATGTCTGCGCGGAGGACCAGGTAAAAAGTTGACCTGAAAGGCTTCAGTGAATCAAGGAAAAGGATCTGAAGAGGATTGTCCATTGTGACATCACATCGACGGATCAATCACATCCTGATATGACATGTCATTTGAACTTTACAAATATTCCTGAGGACTGTGATATCAGCCAGATCAGGTCAAGTCAGATGTGTGCATCCCAGGTTCAGCCCTCCGCCTCGAAGAGGCCTAATCCCGCGTCATACCTGAGATGCAGATATGTGTGAGGCAAGTGAACCAGTACCATCTGCGGGCGTCCAGGACGCCCATCAGCAAAGGTGACATGTGTTCTGTGATATTCCATGGAGAGTGTATTCCAGGAGGACACCTACGTCAGTTTGCCAGTCTTCCCTTGGCTAGTGCTGAAAGAAGCAAACAGCCATCATAAACCGAGGGATTCTGTTCAAAACCCATCCGCAAAAGTCAGCCCACCCAGACAAACAATCCAAGGGTCTAGAAACATAAAGAGAATGGCCTTGAAAATTCCTGTGTGTGGCAAGCAATACATGCAGCAAGTCAACTGAACATCTGAAAGTGCAAACACGTACAAGAGTTCGACCTCCTTGACCTGTGCCTATTGAATGAATGTAATGTTAAAATATAGAGAACAAACAGCAGATAAGTGACTAGCATACCACATAATTGTCAACCAGCTCAGCCATCTGAATGGGAATCCTGCACCGATCCTTTGCGTATACATGCAACCAATCACTGTAGTCCAGCTGCTGCCACTCAGTGGGAGCCAGATAGCTGTCTTTCATTGCGGGATGCAGCATCGCAGCAGTGTTCTGGGAAATGCATCAATGATGTGTATTGGACAATTGGATAGAAAGAGATACCAAAGTCCAGTGTGAGATCTGTCCAGATATGCAATACATGCTGCACAAAGACGTGCCAAACGGGAAGGATTATTGGAAACTTTGGCCCTAGTCAGAAGAGGCGATAGACCGAAAGAAAACCAACCTTGTTATTAGTCGTGGCAAAATCCAGAAGTGTGTGGAACACATACCGGCACGGAAAAATATTTCAATTATTGTATAAACACCAATGCCATGGAGGCATCGTTAGCAGCACAAATCATCTTGCAGGCCAATTTATTGCAATCCAGATCAAGCCAGCTCAGCATCCACTCAACGAGCACTGACTGAAAGTCCCATGTTGGACTGTAGAAGTCGGTGGGACTTGCAGGAAGCTGGTCGCGTGAAAATGCCCAAGTAGGCTGGCTTTAAATTAGCACTGATTGATACGAAGAGATTTCGATCCATCTACCTGGAAAACAAGGTCATGGTTATGGAATGCAATGACATGGTCCGTAAAGACAAGGGCCATTCCAACCTGGAATTTGCGAACTTGCAGTGACAACATGAGTAACAAAGCAAAGGCTGTATTGATTTGCTACCTGCTAACTGAGCTGAAGAAGCCTATTACTGTGCAGAAATTCAGTTAAATAATTAGTAGTTGTTGTGTTTCTTCATCACATCATGTATAGGTTGTCTGGTGTAGTGGTTATGATCCTATGCCTCCCAATTATTGGTGTTGGTAAAGGTCTATGGTTCAAATCCCACACTTGCCACTTTTAAAGCTTAGACTTATTCACCATTGATGGTTTTTTTTGTTTAAATAGCTGCTTAACTGAACATAATCTGGATCTGATTAAACAGAACCATGCATGGGGCTCCACACAAGCCCTCTGTCTGGGCCCACATGAGTGATTAATTGAGCTATGATTAAACATGATTTTGTGTTGAGACAGCAATTGATTAATGAAACTTCATATAGATTCTTCTGAAGCCTGTATACCCATGAGGTTAGAGGATAGGCATCACCGACAGCACAGTGCAGCTAACATTAGCCATCTGATTGGTGTACGACAATGTCAGCTCCATCCAGAGGGATAAATGGTTAAGCATTCAACAAAGCAGGCATGTGGCTACATTCACTTGAGTACATATGCATCGCCCAACACATGTGGGTTGGCAGTATGGTTTTGTTTCCAGCACTTTACCTTGAGGTAAATCTGTCATGCAAAACCACAATCAAAGGGATCCATACCTTCATCCCTGTCCTTGAGAGGGGCTGTGATTAACAGCTGTCCCATGTTTCAAGAAGGCCCTCATCCCAAATCTTTGTGTAAGGCTTCAAGCAGAAAAGGTGATGTGGGTGTTAATGAAGGGAATGAAAGGTCTTACAATCTGGATAGGGATAAGAGATAGAAATGAGTGAAGCTGATAATAAAGAGGGAGGGCAAAGCACGCACTCGCTAGAGACGAGAAGGCGAGAAAAAGTGAGCAAGACAAACATGGGCGATGGGGGAAAAGCACGCACTCGCTAGAGACGAGAAGGCGAGAAAAAGTGAGCAAGACAAACATGGGCGATGGGGGAAAAGCACGCACTCGCTAGAGACGAGAAGGCGAGAAAAAGTGAGCAAGACAAACATGGGCGATGGGGGAAAAGCACGCACAAGCTAGAGATGAGAAGGCGAGAAAAAGTGAGCAAGACAAACATGGGCGATGGGGGAAAAGCACGCACTTCCTAGAGACAAGAAGGCGAGAAAAAGTGAGCAAAACAAACATGGGCGATGGGGGAAAAGCACGCACTCGCTAGAGACGAGAAGGCGAGAAAAATTGAGCAAGACAAACATGGGCGATAGGGGAAAAGCACGCACTCGCTAGAGACGAGAAGGCGAGATAAAGTGAGCAAGACAAACATGGGCGATGGGGGAAAAGCACGCACTCGCTAGAGACGAGAAGGCGAGAAAAAGTGAGCAAGACAAACATGGGTGATGGGGGAAAAGCACGCACTCGCTAGAGACGAGACGGCGAGAAAAAGTGAGCAAGACAAACATGGGCGATGGGGGAAAAGCACGCACTCGCTAGAGACGAGAAGGCGAGAAAAAGTGAGCAAGACAAACATGGGCGATGGGGGAAAAGCACGCACTCGCTAGAGACGAGAAGGCGAGAAAAAGTGAGCAAGACAAACATGGGCGATGGGGGAAAAGCACGCACTACCTAGAGACGAGAAGGCGAGAAAAAGTGAGCAAGACAAACATGGGCAATGGGGGAAAAGCACGCACTCGCTAGAGACGAGAAGGCGAGAAAAAGTGAGCAAGACAAACATCGGCGATGGGGGAAAAGCACGCACTGGCTAGAGACGAGAAGGCAAGAAAAAGTGAGCAAGACAAACATGCGCGATGGGGGAAAAGCATGCACTCGCTAGAGACGAGAAGGCGAGAAAAAGTGAGCAAAACAAACATGGGCGATGGGGGAAAAGCACGCACTTCCTAGAGACGAGAAGGCAAGAAAAAGTGAGCAAGACAAACATGGGTGATGGGGGAAAAGCACGCACTTCCTAGGGACCAATGGAATCTCAATCAGTATACTAGGAACACTATTACCATTCATGGGTGGCCCACCACATACTTTTGCTTTTATTAATATGTTTGAAATACCTTGCATCTTGTCTTTATTGGCAGGTTGCTGCAAGATTGTCACCCCTCTCCCTTTCTCCCCCATATTTTGATCTCACCTTCAATAGCCCCCACCCTGCAGTGGCCACATCCACAAAGAGATTCATCAAATCTGTTCTTGCCCAAACATTGACAACTGCCTTCTCCACCATCTGTCCAAACAGGTTCCACATCCTCCCCTCTTCCAATGTCTCGCTTCTTTCCACCGCCTTTCGCAAGTGTCCATACCAGTGTTGAACGGAATACTTCAAAACAACATCAGACTGGCCCCCTGCATTGACAATGACCTCCAAACAGCTTCTTGCTGTTACGAAGTGCGCATGGCCCGTGAGGACACGGAATTCTGCTGGTGCATGCCCATCCATGATATAATCACGGAAAGATTTGTGCATTTGTGGTGTTGCTTCTTCAAAAGATGTGGTTGTGCCTGGAATCAAGACACTGCGATACTGCTGTAGGAAGTGTGTGACATCAAAGTCATCCTCTGGGATATCGGCCAATAAAGCAATGATTTGCTGAATGGTGAATGGCTCATTAAGCACGAGAATGGTCCCAATAACATGTTGAAAGCCCCGTAGTTGACTCACACGCCAGTCTGCATCCAGTGCTGGACCATCAATGTTTTCGAAAGAGGTCAAAATGAGCCTGTATAGATCCTCGAGCTGACCAATACCCATTTGGGTAAATTTTTCGAAGACCTGTTTTCGAGCGGCCGTTCCCCTACTGTGAATCTGCTCCTCAATCCAATGAAGAGCAGTTGCAGCATAGTGAAAAAGACCATTGGCTTTATCTGATAACTTCTGCACTTCCTCATCACTTGGCCAATCTTTCCAGCGTGTAATTTGTTTCATCCTCGCAATGATGAAGTTGTGAACTTCATGCACAGATGATTCCGTCTCGAGGGGACGCTGTTTGAATGCCGTGAGCTCGAGAGTTTGAGACCTGGAGATGTCGGCCCAATGCTCTGGTCGAGAAGTAATGAGGAATCGGATATTCTCAGAAAGGTTACAGCCTCTTGGTGCAATTGGTGACAGGATCTCTAGTACACTCTTGGCGGCATTCTGGAGTTCATCCAGTGCATCAATGACTATGATGACAGCATCACGAGATTTGGAGAGTTCCTGGATTGGAGCTAATAGAAGTGTATCCACTTGCTCTTTCTGTGAAGAAGGGAAGCCATTCTTCAATTTGTCCTGGATGATGTGAGCAGCATCTGGAGAGAATTTGGCAAGCTGCTGTGCAATAGTGGGAATAATTTTGCCTGGATCAATGGTTTCGGGGATGTTACGAGAGATAAAGAACTGAGCTGCGACAGGTGTGCCCTTCTTGCGAAGATTGTCGACCAGAGTTGCAGATAGAGTTGATTTGCCACTGCCTGCTATACCTGTGATCCAGAAAATATGTTCATTGGTGCCAGGCTGTGGTGAAAGCCACTTCAAGATGTCTGCTTGGATTTTCACCCGGGTACCGGCTGCGCAAAGACTCTTGCTCTGATCTGTAAATTTATGCTGTGTTGTAACATGGTTGGCGAGCTCCTTCTCGATGAATTGTATTTCTTTGAATTGCTTCATTAGCTTCAAAATTTTTACAGGCCATAGAAGAGCATACCCGTTGCATGGGGATCTGTGAGAGTGACATTGCTATTGGGGAATGAGATCTTGGGTCCTTGACCTGGTCCACCATGACCACCATGTTTCCCACCCTGGCCTCCGGAACCCCCAGCTCCACCGTGAACTAATGACCAATGAATGAGCCATGACTTCGACCTAGATTCATGTAATACGACAAATACCAGCCAGGTTAATATTATAAGTTGGTCCAACTGGTATAGCAAATCATTCTGAGTGGGCAAGCAAATACAGTTAGATATCTCGTGATGACTCACCAGACTTGGACTGCAAAGTATCCGACTTGTCTGAGTTTGTTCGTGAATGGCTGCAGGTATGTGATATAACATGACTCACCAGCCTTAGCGGTATCACCTCCTTTCAACAAATCTGCTCCCCTATCGACGCCCCTGGGCGCACTTCTAGGGTTAGATGGCAAGACTAGGTTGAAGCAATCAGCAGTGGCTAGAACGCGAACAAAAGACTCACTCTCTGTTGCACCCGGTGACAATCCTCGCCTGTTAGATGGCACTGGCGTTGTGCTTCGAGACGGCTGCGGAGAGGGTGCCGGAGTGCGTCTCTGAGTGTTTTTGCGCCGTTCGTCCTTGCGCTTGTTGCGCCGACTGGGCTTTGGCTGCTTTGGGTGGTCAGACATAGACGTTGTGGAAAGCAAGGTGGAAAGGACGTTGCAACGTGTGGTCGACATGTCACTCTGTGGCGCTGACAGTCATCTCGATCGATTCTTACAGGTCCCATATACCTGCCATGCATCCGCGTGGACAGGGTTCTTGAATTCGCACCCCCAAACCCACGCTTTGACCGCGCGGGACAAGCGCGGGAGTCAACGACGCTAAGGAATGCCAGGGATTAAAAAAATTGGTCCGCGGGTGCAGTTTAGATGAAGTCTCGCTATCGAGGCCGGTAAGCCAAGGGTGGTTGGTGGTCGATCTTGACGGTGTCGTCTTGAACCACTGGCAGATCTGAGATCTGGGGATCTCCGAAGCCGATCAGGCTGTCACTCAATCACAACAATCAACTTCATCTCCGACGCCACCGTTTATGGCCAGGTGTGCCAGCACTGGCTTCTCTCTCTTCTCGTGGGTTCACGCCCTCTGTTCCAAGGAATCCGTCGCTCAAGCCGGCCGATATCGAGCTGAGCCTGCCCTAGTTCCGAGCGAACACGCATCCTCATCTCTTCGACTCATCCACTGATTCAGAGGACGCCCACTCGTCGTACTTAGGCACCACCCACTGAAGACGCAGTACACCGTCTTATCTTCTCGTTTCGTAACCCAGACACGCATCTGTCTATTCTCGATCCATGCCGCTCGAATCTCCGCGCTAGCACCTCGCTCAGATTTGGAGCGCCCTCCCACCCACGCCCACGCCACAGCCCGTGGTGCTCCGTGCATCCCGTGCGACGTGGAGCATGACCTGCGCATACGCCGCTACCCCGTCCTCGCACCGCCTCCGGTCCGCCTGCCGTATACACCCGTCTCTTCATTCCAGCGCCCACCGATATGCGCTCGTCCGCGTGTACCGGTATGCAGATCCTATCTTGACAGGCGTCCTTCTCGTATCCATCCGCAATCGACACACCCTCGCGCACGACTCACGCACGCTCCTTTGATGCCGAGCGAGCGTGCGTATCCTGGCGAGAAAGGATGCGCACGATCTGCACATGCGACTCCCTGTGCCTCCCAACATGCCGCCCTCTTCTTCATCTCTAGCAGCTCGACTTCTTCCTTCGCGCGCTCGCACCCTACACGCATCGCAGGAGGCGTGCTTCTTCACGCACACGGCGACCTTCCTCCATTTCCGGTGCGCGACGCAACTCTCGAGTGCGCCCTGTTTACGTGCAAAGTTCTCCGCGTACCGGGACGTCAACGGGGTACGAGGGCGTGCGGGGGCGTATATGGATCGTGATGAGGTGAGTGTTTTGGGTCGTCTTTTGCTTTCTTCTCCATTTGCGCTGGTCTTGGTTTACTCCCTTCTTATATACATACACCCTCCCACCGTCCACTCTTCCTCGCCTCATTTCCTCACGCACGGCCCTCGCACCTTTCTACTAGACCATGTCCACACCTCCTTCGTTCCTCCATCGGATCCTTCGCGCGTGCTACTTCACTCTTCTTTCTTCTTGCCACCTTCCCCCTCCACCAGCCACTTCGAGCTTCCCTTCGTAATCCTGGCCCTCGTCGTCCATCCTTCCTCGCGTCTCCCCTTGTTCCTCTGCGCACACCCACCGTGCTTTCCCTCCATTGCTTACTCCTTGTACCTTCACCCTGCTCCTTCTCATTTGCGCGCCCCACGCGCCACTCTTCCGTCCACCCATCCCCACTCCGCCTTGTTCTTTTCCTTGCCTCTTCGGTCTCTATTTACCAGCATCCGTGACGCTTACACCCTCTCTTCACAGGGCCCTGCGCCGCCTCCAGCGCCATATCTTCCTCCATCATCACCACCCACGACCGCAACGCGCACCAAGCACTGCACAACCCCACGAGCATCGCGCCGCTGCGCAAGAAGGCGCGCCCGAAGCCCAAGCGTAGCACCACGAGGACTACGACGCGCGGTTTGTACTCAAACACCACCGCACCACCAATCCTTTCTCGGCGGCTCCGCTCCTCACGCCGGCCAGGGCCATACACTACGACGGAAGTGAGTAGTTGTTTCGTGGGTGAGTGACGATCTTTGCCTGTCCTTTCTGTCCTTGTTTTTTTCGATTGCGGGGATGCGGAATTTTGGGGTTCTCTCTTCCATGCTTTCCGCAGAGCGGTATTTCCCTACGTACTATAGGAGGAGTGGACACGGAGGGCGTGCGTCGCGTTCCCGCGCTTGCCTTTGGATGCGCGGACGTCGCCCCAGCCTTCTTTGACGTGCTCTACCCGCGGCGCGGGCATCCCGTTCGGGATTTGCGCTCTTGCCCTTCGAGTTTGGTGCAGGATGCTCCGCACACTGCACTCGTCGGACTTTTGATCCTGCTGCGAGAGGGCGGAGGAGTGGCACTTCCGCTGTCTCGCCTTTTCACGAGACATGCATTCCCGCTTCCGGGGATTTTCGTTTCTCCACCCTCATCCGTTCGCGCTGTATACTACGCGTCTTCCCCCGTCCTTGTCCGTCGCTCGCTGGATGGACGTCGGACGAATGAATCGGTGCATACGCCGACGGACTGAGCTCGGATTTCACTTCGCGTTTCATTGCTATTGCCTCTATCTTCCCGGGGACTATCTCAACACAAGCTCGATGCCTCCATGCACTATCCGCGTGATTGTGGGGTGCTCTTGACTGCTCCTCGCCGTCCTGGAGCTGTTCGTCGTCGTCGGGATGTGGCTGCGCCTTGCGGCGATTATTTTGTTGACTTTTTCTTTTATGGCCGTCATTTTTGCTGGAATGTAGATTTCGCTTTCTCCCGTTGCGCACCCATTGCGCACATCTCTCTTTGTCATTACTTTCCATTCGTCCATCCCAATATCTCTGCTCTCGTATCGTACATCTCATATATGCACCTATTTTGCCCGCCCTTATTTTGCGTGTCCGCACACAAATATATTCTACCTCCTAATATATTCCTTCCCTTTTCCTGTGCCAGTGCCTCAATGTGATCTGCCAGCCGTCGTTTTGTATCCTACCTAATACATCTGGCCCGTTCCCGCGCTTCTATATACGGTATCCTCCTTTACAATCAAGCACAATTATATCTTGCATTGCGGTCTCGGGAGGCCGAACATGCATACATACATTGGCTCTTTGACTTCTAGGGGTACCCCCCCCTGAGCGAAATTTGTGCAACGTGAGAAGGTGACCCTCGCCGCTTGCGGTTACCCAGAAAACCGCACTTGGATCTTACTCTGAGGGCTCGGAGTCTAGAAATCTACTCCTGAGCTCTAGAGGGGAGTGGGATGATTGGGAATCATTTAAAGTCAATGATTTGGTTTAAAAAGACAAGGACCACCAGAAGCAGTGCTTGCGCCGGTAAAGGGGTGTCTTACCGCACAGACCAAAAGATTAGCACAAATCCAATGCATGGATATATTGCTGAGGCCTGCCCCCGTGGAGGAAGAGCTGAGTCGCTGCTCAACCAGACAAACTCCGGTTAAAGAAGAACAGGAAGAAGACTTGAATAAACCAGACTACTCCAAGAAGGTTACAAGTCTTCGGTCCTGTGAGCAAATGAATCATGAACTGGCCAGATTCGCCAATGGCCACATCTGATTTATTATGTGCGGCAACAAGCATTAAATGAGGAATTGTTGAATTAACTTATGGAATAAATCTATGGGGAAAGTCATATACAATGGAATACAAACCTACGACCACCCAGAATCAGGGTCTATGGGCTGCAAGACATCAACTTTCTGGTCCGTCTTGAGGTCATTCACCTTTTTTTCCAATGCAAAAGCGTTTAATATACTATTTTTTATCATGAAGCTGGCCACATGAGCATTTAGGCATAGTCCTTCCCCGCTGTAGTGCACCATTCCAATCCAAACTATGTCAGATTGAAGGTATGCATCCTACGAACAATTTGAGCCCACTCCCACCAAAATATCTCGTGGTTTGTTGTTGCAGTGAATTTATTTCGGACATCAGTCCAACATGACCAAATAACAGCCTAGCTGGCCACCGGGCCAAATAATCCACTGAATCTCTGGAAGGCGGCCATATGTATCAGATATTGTAAATAAGAGCCATATCAACCATGGAAAATGGTTGAATGGCAAATATATGCCATATTGGACCCTGAAATATATGCCTCCGCCCGCAAGGTAAAACTTAAAATAGTGGTTTTCACCCGACCAAGGGTAATATGCCCGAACTGCCACATATAGGCCCAAAGGAAGCCTTGCATGACTCAATGGGAAGTATTGGGACACACTTAAACACCAAACTCCATCCTGAGGTGCCGGAGGCTCTCCCAAAAAATCCGGCTTTCAGTCAATGAGAATTTCGGTGGTTCGGTGTAAAGGGCATCTGCTGAAAGAAAGTTGACCAGAGAAAAAACCGGAATTCACCTCAGAGGAAGGAATTTATTACCAGGAGGCTGTATGACAAGTTCCAGAGTGGTTGTGTCTAGGTGTCGCCCAGCGTAGGGTTAGCCCGGTTGAGGAAACCAAAAACGCAGTTGTTCCTGTCTTGCGTGCAGGGTGAGGAGAAACTGCGCTAATAAGGGTAGAGGCCGATGGTAGATTAATTCCTGTCCTATTAAGATCATAACGAGCCCAAAAGGTCGCGGAACGACCAAGTATTGGTCGAGAACGGCGAGAGACAAAGTTGGAAGGCGGTGCAAACGTAAGAAATTGATGTTCTCACCTTTCGGATCGAGGTCCGACATGCGATAACTGTCAATCAATTCATCACCCCGGGTGCCAAATTTGGTCCAGACCTTCGTCATGGTCTGTACTTAGATGCCCCATTCACGGCCGGCTGCCTGCACGAAGCCTGGGCGGTGTAGGAGTCAAGTGGCCAGGTAGCCTGAGTGGCCAGCTAGGCGATAAAAAATAGTAGTGTCTAAGATGCTTTCGTAGATGACCAAAAATTTTACTTATTTATTTCTATACCACAACAAGTCAACTAACTACTAAGACGCGGTGCTTGGGGGCAATAAATAAGTGTGGAGTTTGCGCGAGGAATTTATGCTTGGTTTTTATAGGGTAGTTATGCGAATCGGAGATTGCTGGGGGAGAAAGGGACAAGCATTATCATCGAGTCAAATGATAGACGTTCGAAGTAAGAAATCCTGTCCGCGCAAATATTCCACGAACCAAGCAAAAGGTGGAACAATACAACCTTTCCGTATTATTTACCATTGCAAACTACATGCCTAGAGAACATGGCACGATGATGAGGGTAAGTACGTCAATACCAGTGTATCTGCAAATCCTCGCGGGATTTAGCACTTAATTCCCCTCGCCCATGACAGTTTTGGCGTGGGTGACGGCTTGGGGCTCGGGCACGGGGCGAATGGCAAGGACACCAGGGAATGGAATCAATCTACCATCAGGGGCCCCGATCTGGGGGTTGAAGTCCTCAAGTTAAATTCCTCAATCAGCCTCGTTTTAGCTCCATAGGCCTAACTGCCAGTAACTGGGTTTCTCACTGGGAATTTGAAGCTTTAACATCCCGCTTTTTTTGAAAAGGAGGTAGCGTTGCCGCGCGGGGAGGTTTCATGAATGAATTTTTGAACCTCTTCGCCTTTACTCATGAATTTCCATGAACATTGCCTTTCGAATTCTAATCAGGAGTCGTTCATGAATTTCGAGGTACACCTCTCTGCCTTAACGTTGAACTTCGCATTGAACACATCGTCCAGGTTGGCTACGTCATTGGCTTCGCAAGGAAGAGGACACCTGTGATGCGGCTAGGGGTATTCCGCCGGGTTGTCATCTAAATCCAAAGGGACTTGCCGCCCTACATGCTACCTACTTACCGACCCTCTACACTTGTCCGTTCACTCGCCACCTGGAATCAATGATTTCGCTGATAACCCAGAGTCTTACATGTATAAGTGCGACATACACAATCAAATTTAAATCATTTCTTCGCTCCAGGCCAAGCTCTGTTTTAGAGCCCGGGGCTGGGCTTGTAAATTCTCAAGTTTTAGGCCAAGCCGTGCTTAGAACATCACCACTTCCTGCGTTCAAATTCAAACAAATGCGCTTGCAAATCTCAAGCTACGAACATCGGCACTCAATGCGCTGGTGCCTTCTTTCCCCATGCGACCGGATTTACGAAACGAGGGGGCATCTTCGCGAATGATGTCTATAGTCCCTCTCCGGAGCGGCAAGCAGGTGAATGTCGTTTTCCCCTCGTTTTTCGTTATTCAACGTCCTTACGAACCACCAGCATTCCGGACCATTCAACTAGGCGACATAAATCTGGAAAAAGAAATGCACCTGAATCCTCAATCTGGTGCTGTGGATCGCCAGGACCAAAGGGCGGGTGTGCGGAGGATTTACTCCACCATGCTTGAGGGCAGCAGATCCAGATCTGGAAGCATGACTGTCGCTGTGCATCAAGGCGACGGCGTGGCGCAAGTGGGTTCTCATCAAACGCGCTGGTGCCTTTCTCAACGAGAGACTGTTGCAGAAATGGCGACAGCACATCATGAAATATGAGTCAATTCAGTGACTTCCGATGGTTTTTAGTTGTTTCTCATGCTAATGTATGATCCCACAGGCATCCAAATATCATGCAACTCTACCGGCTTGTGAGCACCGGTAGGCTCCGCGCCATGGTCTTCCATAACGGTTAGGACCGCCATTTTGATATAGATTGTGGCTGATGCTGCGAAAAGAGTTAATGCCCTTTAACCAATTTTTCAACCGCTTCCGGCACTCACCTATATCGATGACGTAGATTCTTGGCTATTGTGTTCATATATCTCGTTATCCACCTCCGTGCTAATCTAATTACACATGGAAGACAACAGAATGGATGGTAGGCGCCGAGCTTCATTGACATCTCGACTATCATGTCTCATACAGCACTTGCAGGAGCCATGTCATTATTTTTACTGTATTTTCCCCACGCACAAGACAGTAAAAATTTCTAAAAAATCATTATCGCGGTCTATCACACACGTTTATAGGATCCCTCTGTGTGGATCCCGTGTGGGACTCAGAAACAAACTTTCAACCGAGGTTCTAGGACCAAGCTAAAGGGCCTCACCTGGACAACATATCAGTGGACGACCCCGATGCAGAGACCTTGGTAATTTCGTCTTTGAGCCAACACGGATATTGTGAACTCTGTTCCGGCGCACCGACAGCGCAGTTTCAGGGTCTCTGGCACAGTTTCTACACAACTCCCATTTGGACAGGGCCGATGATTTTTCGATTGAATCCCCAGTATGGGACCGTGGGCAAGCTAACAGAGCCTCTAGGAATTAGCTGCGAAAGGCTGGGGTGGTTGCATTCCAAAGCCCCAGAGCACCGTGACGGCGGAAAAGTCTTGGCAAATCACTGGATTCGGTATGCTTGAAAACTGATTACCTGCTTTCTGTGTCTCATGTTCATTTTCAGGTTTGACTCGCACCGAGAACGCTAACTTCACCTATCAACCTGCGCTCAGTACCCCGGCAAAACACAGAAGTTCTGGCTGGCACAGGCGCATCACGGTTTCAGGCATCCTCAGGAAACATCCCATTTGGATGATTATGGTGCGGGTCTTCCAATTTCTCGTCTTCGATATTCGAACGCACGATAACAGTCCTCTTGCACTCGATCGGGTCTTCCCTGCGCTGTTTACGTAGCAAGTACGAGACTCCCGAGCCTGATGGGTATCTGTTCGTTTGTCCAGCCGAGGATTCCAAACTGGTCCGGATTCATTTCAATTGCCAGAGTGTCCTGCCTACTGTTCACTTGCCGGCTTCAGCATCGAGGATGCGATGCTCGGATTTCCCAGAATTCACGTTAAAACTCATGATCGGAAAATGCTTTGACGAGGGACTTCGACGATTTCATCAGGGGAAGGCTTTGATCCAGACAGCAAGGGTGCCGCGGCCCGCGATACATCTTGGTTACTCGCTGTATGAGATCTCAAGTGAGGTAGTTCCTCCATTGCAGCGTGGTGGGTGTCTTAGCGACTGATGTGTAATATTTCAACTAACATACTAGTATTCCCATAAGATGAGGCATGGCGAAGTCACTGCAACGAAATTAAAGCGCAAAAGCTCGAAAAGTGGGTGGCTAGTTTACAGGCCATCGGCGCTTTAGGCACTCATATATTTTGACTTGAAATTCCGAGACCCTGGAGACGGCACAGTAAACGGTCGGGAAACAAAGTTCTTGTCTAAAGTCGCCACACCGCACACTAAGATTAGCTCTGCTTTGAATGCAATGGTGAACTCCCTTGGAAGAGAGCGTGAATGGTACCATACAAGGCGGAAGATACATAACATGGGCTCAAGGAGGCGTAGACTAAGATCCGGATCCCTTCACGGGCGCCAAGATCGAGTTGAGCTTCAAGTTTACTGTTTTATCAAGGTCTTATGTTGAAATTCATATAAAATGATATACACAATTGAGTGCAATATACACACCCGATGAGGAGAGCGAGCGCGAGGACTGTGTCGAAGACGAAAAAGACGACAAAAGTGAGGATGTGCTCACCATACGGCGGTGGAGTGTCTACATCACTTGAGAGCTTGAATAGCCGGTAGCCGAGATGTTTTGCGATATCTTGAACTGAAAAACATAAACCCCTCTCGAGGTTCATGCATATCTGTTCGATAGGTACCCAAGGATGAACTTGGATGCATTCAGCAAACTTTTATGGCTTGCTAGGATTCATAGAATTTGTAAGACACGCACCATAATCCTCAAAGTGCGATATTTGTGGGAAGTTGAGTGAAGATTCAATTTGCCTGTGCCAGCCAGAAATCGTTTACGTCCGACCGGTCTCTGGTGCATACTGATAAGACAGTATTACGGACTCGGCGGGAGTCGTATCTCGAAAACAAAACCAGAACAATCGAAAGCAGCAAGTCGACGGCGGTCGAGACACCTTGATCAAATCCGAGAACCTCAGGCGAGCCAGAGACCACTTCGAACGCAGTAAGCCAGATCATTGAAGTAGCGAGCGACAGTATTGCTGGATGTGCTCGCGAGCAGGATAATAGACGCCAGGGGACAGATGTAGAACGAAGCCGGGGAGACGACCCGAGCTGTCGGTGGTGAAGAATTTCCCATGCATTGGTTGATGTGCGAGTCCCCAATAGGTTTTTTGAGAGAATTTATCCTTGACTATGGTCCGCATTCCCGTGGATTCTTGAGGTGGGGCTGCGGACCACGTTTTCGAGGGAGATCTCTGAAGCTTGAGGAAGGTAAGGCTGCTGTGAACGCGGGGCACGCAACCCTCCAAAGTATGGTTTAAATTCGAGCCCTGGACATAGTTCCCCATTTCAAGGGCTCAACAATAAAAGCCGGAGATGAGAAATCGGCCCCACTGGAGGTCGGAGATGAAAGTTCTACGTCGAGGGAGAGTGATTTTCTGGAAGGGCCACATGCAATCATGTGAGGGGAACTGGTTAGCACTGTTTCGAATCCGAAGAAATTGTCCGCGGTATATTCCCCCTTTAGAGGCAATTTCAGTGGTGCTCCAGACCACCGTGTTGGGTTCACAAGGTTATCAGGCGGATGCTGTCAGAGAATAAAGTGGTTATTGTTGTGGTGTCCCAGTCCCCGTAATACAAGAGCCTCAAAGGCGCATCCGTGGGACGTAAGTGGAGGCTCAAGTCAGAAGACTCATAACTCCTAAGAGCAACAAGAAGAGAACCAATATTCCGAATACGTAGGGAGTCGAGCGAACTGGAGGCTTGCGCTCCCAGTCTTCGGCTGCTGGGCGATAGCTGGTACATGCGATTCCGCTGGAGCCTGGGCTCATCGCACGATTTGCTAGGTCGTTGTCCCAGACCGCTCAACAGACGTGATTTCAACCACGCTCCAGAAATCGAGACTTGTTTGTCTTCCGGGGTACGGCGTCTGGCATGGGCATGGAGGACATGCACATGGTGGTAAGCAGTTAAGTCAAAGCGGATCGGGATAAGCAAAGCCGATTCGGAGCCGTCGGCCGATGGCTTGAGGATCTTTTTAGCGGCCTCTTCAATTTTCCGTCTTCCGTCCGCGTCAACGCCCGCGCAGAGGGTCGCTGCAATGCCGTCCATCAAAAACGAATCGGGCCAGGATTTCACCCTTTTGTGTCCTTCGGAAGCAGCCAATACTCAGCACACGGACGATGACTCACGAGAATTTCGCACTCATTTTTGACTCTCGAGTCTCGATCAATCTTTGCACCGTGCTTGGGAGCTTCTGGAGAATCGTCGCTCCTCTGTCGTCACCAAGGCTCGGGTGGGGACCGCTCTCGTAGAATGGGGTATCTCTGGAAGCAAGAACGAAAGGTCAAGGGCGTTAATGCCAATCTGCGCACCCCACGGACGCGAAGCACCAGCTCCCGAGAGCGACAACAGCTAGATGGAGGAGAAAGGTGAGTGTGTATGTTGGAGCTCCCGACGACTCCTGGTCGCAAAAGCACTGTGTAGCGGAATCTTCACGTCAATACAAGCTCGTTCATTCGCGCTATGTTCCCGAGACAGACGCAACCCCACCCGCATAATCTCCTCGTCCTCGCCACTCCCTCTCGACGCTGGCGAGGTGGCGTGCTGCTGGGGCAGAACGTATATGATACGAGTGCGAGGAGGGGGACCCCGCAGGGTATTCTCGGTGCCAAGGTGAGTTTCACAGCGGCACCTCTCGGCGTCATTACCGTGCGCTTTTGGCTCTGCAGGGGGCGCCTCCCTCATGCACTGTCGCTGGCGCCGCCCGCTCTTGTAGCGCTGTAGACGCCAGGTCGGGTCGACACAGTCGAATCAGAGGGCGTGTGCCGATGGACGGATGGCGCGCAGGAGCCGACTACCCTGAAAGGGCGCGCATGAGGGCAGACTGGACGGGCGTGACGTACTCTGGGCGAAATCGCCCTCGCACGCATACTGCTAACTTCTCGACCTGCAGTGGTCGCTTTCCGGGTCGCACACCTCCACCTTCGCGGAAAAGAATGCGCTGATGATTCTAGACATCACGTATAGCGGGGCAACGAGGCAGAGCTGGTGGCGACGGATGCGGACGCGTGTGGGATGGCGCTAGAGGACGAGGGAAGGGTCTTGGTCTAGTGGGAGGTCGCGTGCATCGTGATGGCTGCGTGCTCGAGTGCGGGCGAACGAGGGCGTAGGCGGTTTCTTGATAACGAGATCCACGTACGTCTCCCCTTTGTTACTTTCTAATTACGTTTTGGAGGGCGGGGATAGATCGACGACCTTTCTTCTGATGCTCCTCGATAATTTTGCACTCGTTCTCGCGCACCTGGCCGTGTGCGTGGGCGGCGCGGGCTTCAAGCACACGCTGCTACGGGGTGCGTAGGAGGAAGCTGACGCGAGCGGGAGGCGGACCCGGGCGACGGTGGAGCGAGTTTCGGTGATACCACCGCGGAGGTCGCGGTGGGCGGTAGGGTGTGGCACGCCGTGAGCGGGACGGCGGCGGTGTAGAAGCTGTGCGGGCACAAGGCGACAGTATAGAATTGGAAACCGAGGGAATCGATCCGTAAGTTGCTCTATTCATCCCCCTCCCTTTGGCCGTCTGTCCTCAATTCATTCTTGAATAAAAATTGATCTGAATACTAATGTATATGCAGTTTTGACCGGAATAAAGGCCGGGACACTGCTGCTGCTTGCAGTGCTCGAGGTTGGGTGCCTTCGGTCTATATGTTTTTATTTTCCGAGGAAAATCGGACAGCGGTGCCTTGGTATCGTTGGATGTACAGTAGGTATTAGAACACAATTCTATTTCTCCTTGGCCGGTTCTTCTCCTGGGCTGCAGTCCTGAATCGGAAACCCTTCGAAGATGTTGTGAACTTCAAACCTATCCAACTTTCTTTGTGAATTCCGCGGTACGTGCGGTGCAATTTACTTATTCATTTACACAAACACTGCCGCCCATGCTGGATTTGGCAGTGAGTGAGGGCTAGTGAGTTAGTCTTCGCCCATTAGAAATCAGATGTCTGGCCCAATCCTGCCGGTCTGGGGCCTGGAGGTGAACGTCGCAGGATCAAGGAGACACTCCAATAACTGTTGCTGACTGGCGGGACGAGAAGATGTCTGACCACTCCTCTCACGTAAATACGACTCGAGATCATATTTGCGAGTGTTGGAATCTACGACTTGTACTTTTAGTCTAACGAGTTGAATACAGAGTCGATGGCAATAAATATATTACACTTCATGTCACGGTGGGGAGGAGGCTAAGTGCGAAGACTGTGCCGAGGAGGAAGAACATGAAAGCGGAGAGAGGAGTGGTGAGGATGAGCCTGGTGCTTTTTACCGTTGGACGTGGGGCAAGGGGGTCAACTGGGGCGTCTTCGGAGGCAAAAAGAGCGTCCGGGGAGGTGGACTCAGCGGTAGGAGCACTGGTCGTGGAATTATTCAAGTAGTGCCCCCGCATCTGGCAATGTGCTCCACGCCTCCAACAGTACGAGTCCTCAACTTTGAAAACATTTTAACCAGCATATAATGGGTCGTTTCAATTGACTCACCATATGGCAATGGAGTGTCCACATCACTCGATAGCGTACACAACGGGTAGCCTAAATGTTTCGCTACATCCCGACTATCCGGATCAAACCCTTTCCCTCGGTGAAATTGCCGTAGTCCGTCGTAAACACTTTTATTCCAAGAGTAGCCGATGATGATAGTTTCAATGTGAATCACGGGAAATCCGAGGGCTTTCGCGTCCTCTGTGCTGAGGCGGGTGGTGCCAGATGGTTCCAGGGACCAATAGGCTGGACAGTCTGGCCATTGAAATGAAGCATGTTCGGTTTGGAGGTCTTCGGCTGGACAAATGAAGAGATACCCCTCAGGCTCGTGATCATTGAGCGTGGTCGGGAAACATCGAAGGTGGAAGTTGAGGTAGTCCAAACATACTGTGCATGTGGATTGGTCAGGATCCCAGCACCGAGCTCGATAAACTCATACCATAATTGTCGAAATGCGATGTTTCTTGAAGTTGAGTGAAAATCGAATTTGCTTGTGCCAGCCAGAACTTCTCCGAGTTGGGATCGGCCCACAACGACATTTCTAAACGGAGATCGCGAACTTGGTGGGAGTCATATCTTGAAACAAATGAAATGAGAGAAGTAAATCAAATGGACGAAATACCTGATCCAGCCATTTGGTAGGACTTCTGCTTCGTCGTCGACATGCTTCCAACTTATCGGGGTCTCCAGGTCGATGCTGAAAGGCTCAGCTATCCAGTGAAAGGTCCCTTCTTGGGAATTTGACCGGAAAATTGACCCTAGGCGAATGGGAAGGCGGGTGGAAACGGAAAGCTCCTTATACTGGGCTATTGGGGGCTGAGAACAAAGTTTATGATATTCGTCTTCGCTGAAAGTCGAGACGATCACGGCCTCTGCATTGGGATCGTTCAATGATACGTCTTCCAGGTGCGGTCCATTCCTGAAGATCCACCATGAGGCCAGATCATTCAGCTCCGAAGCGCCAAAGAAATCCACAGAGAGATTTCCCGTTGAAGGGCGTATCCACAGCGACGAATAGGGATACCACTAAACCTCGGTTAGTAGCTGCAGAAGGAAGACAGAATTGTTTACGTCTAAGGTCGAACGACCAAGATAGCGGCGTGCCTCCTGCAAAGAGTTGAATGGTCAAAGTATTTGGGTCCTCATAGAATCCTGTTCCTACATCCAATTCCGTACACTGAATGCAGTTGGTCATTATTGACGCAAAAGTGACGATGGAATATTTACGCACACAGTAGCCTTGTATGTACGTGGTCAAGACCGGTGAATGTTGAAAGCGCTTGATAAATTGTTTGAATGGGACTAACTCTATTCGCAGTATCAACCAGACTCCATCATTCATGTCAGACCAACGAGTCTCACCATCATGAAAGACCATCGCGCAGAGTCCCTGGACGCTCGCCAAGCCGTAGAGCTGCATTATATGGGGATGGCTGCGCAGCTTTTTCGTGAATACACGAAATATGAAGGGAACTATTGGGAGTCACCGAATCGAGTTGTATTTTGCGATTTCCTTTCGCCATTCCTGCAATAGTCCTCCGGAAAAAAATCGCGGACCGCTTTATGCAACGCACCTCCTCAGCCCCATCTCCCTGATACATGGCGATCGTCAGACGTCGATCTCCAAGTTTGGCGGAGTACATCCGCCGAAGGCCCGGCCCTTGACGGTGGCGATCCACAATGTCAGATTGACCACTCCAACGTATTTCCTTTATCAGATTTATGTCTCCAAGGTGAAATGTCCGAAATGCTAGTTGTTATCCATAAATATTCAGAAATAACAAAGAGAGACGGACAGTGACTCTACCTGCCGGCGTGTTTTGTGGGGGATTATGAACATGATTGGTGATGTTACTCGTGAACACGCCCCCGCCTATGGTAAATCCGCTACCCCCAGGGAAGAAGGCGCCGGTGTATCTGCATTCTGATGTTCACATCACTGGTCCCAACTACAAAGACGACGTACTGCGCGGACTCGGCGTTGTTCGTCGTCGACACTATGGTCAACTCCGGGTCGGAAGCGGGTTGGAGGGCCATCGATAGTGAGGAAGGAAAGGAAGAGGGAATAGGCGCTGAATTAACAGCTTTGCCTCGTGTCTTCGGCGCGAAATCCTAAAATAAGTGAGTCCATCAGAATGCAGAGCCACTCATGATAGGCAATGCGAACTGCCTTGCTGCACGGCCATTTGTATCGCCATTGAGAACGCACGAGGATGAGACATTCTGAACAGGTTGTTTGCACACGAACCAAGCAAAGAAAAGTCAAGTGGAAAATACCCTTTTTCATATTATTTGGTACTGCGAACAGCAAGCGCGAGGAATACGATACAGAGCCCAGGGAAGTCCCACATTTTCCCCCCTTCCTAGACGGAGCCAGTATCTTGTAGATAATTTAAATATCGAGAGCTACTCACCCGCGACAGCGGAGATTGACTGCGTGGACCGTAAACCAAATATAGATTGAGGGCTGTGCAAGACTCTGCTGAGAATATCGATGGTAAAGCGGACGTCGAAAGAAGGCTGCGAAGGCACGCTGAGCTGTGAAAGAAGTAGCATCACACGTACTCCGAAAGAACTCTGCGACTTCGTCGCATGGCGCGGGACTCCGAACGACGAGAGTAAAAATAAACCGAGGTTCCTGGGCAGTTCAAATGGTCGGCATGTATTAAAAGGTTTCACTTACGTCGGAAATTTTCGAATTGGACTGCGCTGAACTTGAAGAATGTATATCATAGTATCAGCGAAATCTGAGCTCAACTCGGGCGGTGAATAGAAAAGTGCATGGGAATTGGATGGACAGAGAGGGCATGAGGCCAATTTGAAGCTCAAAGAAAGCAGTTGTACCTCAGGATCCCAGAGTAAATGACGCAAAAGTGGCACACACTAACACCGGTCAAGTCTGTACAGCTGTGGTATTATGAGCTGATTTGCTTTGAACAGACAGATGGTACTCACCGAATGCACGAAAGTAACAATTGGTTTGTAGGGGTAGGGTTGTAAACGCTCTGCTTTTAAAGTATATTGGGCTACAAATTTTGACGCTGGCGGCTCCGATTTCCATCAGTTAACCATGACTCTGCGAACAAGAGGTCGCTACATACCGCTAGTGTGGGGGAGGATTTGCTGTGAATAACCCCGACCAAGTAAACGCCTGAATCCGGCAGAACGTATCGATTTTTCAGAAAAAGGAACGACAAGTGCGGTTCAGTGAAATGCTGCAATAATTATATTAAATAATCTGGATTCAAATTTGACAACGAGTTGGATCATTCACTGACTTTGACAAGACCTCAGACCTCAGCATCGGAGTGATGAAGTCGTATAATCGAGTAATGGCAAACAGGCTAGATCCATGGGTCAGCAGTGTCCCCGAGTTGATGAGTGCAGGCTGGCATCCATGCAGCATCGATAAATCGGCGGCCAGAAACATCAATCAACATCTGTAGAACTACTCAGCGTGCATGGAAGCTAAACGGTAAGAATTGCACTGAACCCAAGAATATAAGCTCGTGTGAGGTGCCGTTGAGCCATATACTGAAAACTTGACCGGGATGTAGCTCTAGAGAGGCTGGGAGGGTGTCTGGTCGGTAAGCCAAGTGCTCGAAATCGACAAAAATTCTGGTTGGCCAATTATCCTGGGATATAATCCACTGCTAGGGGCGGTTTTTACGGTGGCGCTCTACAACGCCGCGTCTAAAAGAGCCCCAAAGGCGTATCCATTGTGTGGCTGGGTGACAGTGGGTCCGTGACGTAGTAATCCGAGGCTCAAGTCAGACGCAACAAGATGAGAGCCAATCTCGAATAGGGAGTCGAGCGAAGTGGACGCTCGCGGCTCTTCGGTTGCTGGGCGATGAGAACTGGTTTTAGCTGGTACATGTGATTCGGCCGTAGCCTGGGCTCATCGCACGATTCGCTACGTCGTCATCCTATACCGCTCAACAAAGATGATTTAAGACAAGCTCCAGAAATCGAGGGTTGTGTGTCTTCTGGGTACGGCATCTGGCTTGCGCAGGGAGGATATCGGACGACGTGGTGGTAAGCGGTCAAAGTGCATCGGGATCAGCGAGCCGATTCGGAGTCCGTCGGCCGATCGCTCGGATCTTTTCAGCGGCCTTTCAATCTTCCCTCTTCCGGGCATCGCGCACCACAAGTCGTACCATCTGTACCGCCGCGATGAGGCGGAAGCACACCAGAACGAAGCCAAGGAGGAGGGGCGCACGCTGCTTGCCATGCGTCCGTCCCGCTTTTCTCCAATGCGCACATTAATTTCATGATGCAGGACTCGGAAGCGCGGGTAGACTTGTTGCACGAGCGGCGTGCGGGTGTCAAGGGGTCGAATACGGCGTCTAAATCCAAGCGGCGCAAAGAGGACGATGATTTGGCGCGGCTGGTGGGTCGATGCAGCCTGCGACGGACGGGCACATTAATTTCTGCGAGGACCTGGAGCATGTGCGTCTCCATTCAAGTCTTCCTTGCTGCATCCCGTTTCCGTTTCCGTTACCGACACCACCATTCATTCCAGAGCCATCGCAACGGCGATCCGGACAGCGAAGAAGACGAAGCCCGTCGAAACCGAGCGCGGTGTCCCACTCGCGCCCTCCGCGAAAGACCTCAGGCCGTGGTACACCGAATCGCGCAAGGCGAAGCCAGACGAGGAGGAGGCCGACGCGAAGCGCAAACGTAACGCCCCCAAGAAATCGGTGCGCGATCCGCTCACGTCGATAACGCACCAGCTTCCGGCGCGGCATGCCTCTACCGCGATCTCCACCGCATATAAATCCAAGCACACGTATCCCCTCCGTCAGCCGCCGAATGCGAATGCGCTGACGAATACAAATACAAATACTGCGCAGCTGCCGGAGGTCCAAGCGCGCCCCACGCGCGAGTCTCCCGAGCGCGCGCGCGCGATGGAGCTTATACGGCGGAAACAGCCCGAGATGCGCAGGAGCGAGATGGCCAGCTCCGTGCACGGTGGCGGGTACGGCGACGTGTTCAATCGGCGCGAGGTGGAGGAGGCGCACCGCGGGCGGAAGAGGCGGGATCCCAGGCGGTGGTAGCGCGCGAGGAGAGTCGTCCATGTCTGGGCGTGGGCGTGGTGTACGTATCGTATTGATCTTTCAATAATTGACTAATTGGCACCACGAAGCAAGGTCGGCCGGAGCCACGAATTCGAGAGCAAAGGTGAATAGCCGGGTGTCGGTATTCAGCGTCAGCTCGCACGTGTATTTCACTTTGAACGACGGCATTTCATTCCCTTCGAAGGCCAGGGACCGTTCTCCGCCAACAAATTTGAAACCTTCTCGGATCGCGGTACGGTCCGATTCACATATTCGAAATGTTCACGTTATGAAAGACAGACTCAGTCCGGTGTGCTTATTTTCAGCCTACACCGACGTGTCTTCTCGTCCTGAGCCTCCGACGATCGGTATGACTGCCCATCCTGAGCCTCACCGCGTATTCCCACGTCACGTCTCATCCGAGGGCACAATTGTACGCATGTGCTCGTTCTCAGTTCGCATCCCCAGCTTACTTGCACGCGTTCAGATGTTGGCAGCACAACTGGAAGCGGCGAGTACCAACGTAACACATAATTATCGCGTTTTGGATCCGGATTCCGGGCTTGTGTTCTTTCGGATTCCGGGTTTGCTTTCTTTTGTTGAATTCAACCACCCACTGGTGACGCAGGGGCCTCTGTGAAGTCAAGGTCAATCAGTTTTTATGTTGTGACAGGACCTTGACCGAGTCCGGATGGCTCGGTTTCTCATCATTTCGTTTTTCTTCCCGACTTCCATCCCGAACTCTGGCTCCCATTGAACGCTGATCTGTGAATTTCCCCACCCAGTCTTCTCAAGTAACAACGTCATGCAATAACTCTTTTCAGTGGGGCGATGCGGATACAATTCGGAGTACAGCAATTAGCTGAGACTGCCACTCCGCTCCTCTCCGCTTTTTATTCTGCCTGAAACTAATACACACTTGGCCCCGGTCTTGACGCCCCGGTGTAGAACCCTGCGCTGGCGTATAAAACGAGCCCGAATCTTGCCTTGGAGTCCACGACCCCGCCCTCCCGTCCGCCGAAGTCTTTCCCGGCGCATGCCAATGCTCGCTCGTCCTCGTCTCCAGCAACGCGTTTGCGCCATCGCTGTCCTCCTGCGACACACTCTGCAACTAGATCACCGCCATCCCCATCGGTCGGTAGCGTCTCGTTACACGCCTCACCACCGCCGGCGCCGCTCAGATGCACCGTTGCGCTGGACGGTGCACATCCAACGACCCAATCATCCCCGCACCCTCGGCATCTCGCCCCCAATTGTACACGTGCAAACCACTCAACCGAAGGCGCACGCCGAGCAGCGCGGGTCCTAATGACCTTCCCTGCAGCTCCCCGCCCTCGTCCAACCCCAACTCACTGGGAGTAAGCGGCGATGCGGCGCACGTCCGTCCCTTCAGACCGTCAGCGACCGTGTGGGGATCCTGTGCGTCGGTGGCGTTCCCCTCGTCACCCCCACATTCCCTGATTCAAGTTCTTCAGATGCTGGAAGTAATCCCATTACTATGCTACTGTGCTGTCCACTACATTCTCTTTCTTTTTCACTTGTGTTCAACTCGTCTTGAAAGGCAAAATTACGCTCTACACGGCTGAGATTATGAGAGCCCGGGCCTACCTTGAGGTCAGAGTTCTTTTGATTCATTCTTCTCCGGCGGCCTATGCGCTACCTTTGATTAGAAGGATCCTTCTTACTAGCTCATAGATTCTGCTCGTAGACATTCTCCGAGTTCATTCTCAACCTACCACCAATATGTTTGAACTGATGGCGTTTCAATTTCCACTTAATCTTCTCCTACTGACTTCGTCTTTTCCGTGGATAACTTCCTTACTCCGAAGTCTGTTGTATTCAACTCCGTTTCCATTACTCTACTGACTTGACTTATCTAGATCGCTGCCATTTACCGTTTGTTTCGACTCTCTTACTGACTTTTTTTGCCATACATACCAACCTGATGTGCTCAGATATTACCTCTGCGCCTTCGCGCTTTGCATCCTTGAATGCAGAAACCATGATACTGTGGACTTCGGTGCGTTCTTTGTCATTCCTAGTCCTGAAGCACATAGCCGTACTATCCTCGAAATTTAACTGGGTTCAGAATCAAGAGGCCGTCAGTATCATTGTTCGAGTTGACTTAAAGTAAGTTTTGATTGTCTTTTCACTCTGTTCTGATTGACCTTGGACCATCCAGATACAATATGCATGTACTTCATTGATCGTTCACCACGGATCCATATGGTTCAAAGGGCCATGAACACTCGAAGGAAGGGTAAGCCGGCTTCAGTCTCTTTCCTGCATTCTCTTCATTGACCCTGCTTGCTTAGATTTTGGCCTCGCCGAGCTCTCGACACTGTTGCTATGCTCGTATACTTCGAGGTACGTTCTCATTATTTAAATCACACTGACTTGCCATCTCAAATTGTTCTCTTACTATGAAGAAATGAACGGCGACTCACTTGTATTAGATCCGACTTGAGTTCAAGTCTGGATTCATAATTGAAGCAGAGGTGCGTCACCTTTCGTATCTTGGCATTTATTCACTTACCAATTCTACTTGACAGTTAGATATCATGCTATCGGCGTTGCAAGTTGCATCTCATTTGGTGTTACAGTTACTTAGGTTCTAGTAAGTAAACTCTCCAGACTATTGTTTCTTTTCATCCTTTGCCCCTCAGTTTCGACATGCCCTTGGATCAGGTTTTGACTTGCGCGTCTTATTATCCAATAATAGTATGTACTTCACTTCATCTTGTACTCTTAACCTTGATTGAGGCTTGCTATCTTTTCAGATTCAACTTGCGTTGTGTTCACTTCCGGATACTACTCAAGCGGCATTCACCTCGATTCAATCTTTTTCATGATGTTATCTCTTTCACAGTCTCTTTCCTTCACTGCCGGTGTACGTACTTTCATTTGAACTTGAAACTTTGCACTTCTTGCGAAAACTGACCCATGCCTTCATTTTGTAGTCAGTTGCACTGCTTCCTTCACAAACGTTGCCGTCTGCTAGCCGGCCTTTCACTCATAATAAGATATGTTCCCACGCAGCTCCCAGTCCTTTCTCCCAGATCTTATCTTCATCATTTACAGCACTCACTTGCACCTGTGTGCCCCCCGATTCGAGAGGTTCGTTTTCAACCTAACTAACTACCTGTCCAATATTCTGACTTTTTTTTGCTTCTAAAGGCCGTGCTCCTGCGTCGATTCCAAGGATTACCAAAATTCGTTTCCTTATTCTTTCCTTCCAGGGCGACCGATTGGAACGCTTATATATCTGGAACGTATGGATTTTGGTTCTACAGTACGGCCTTCACTTCGTCGCTTCATTTGCACAGAACAAACTGTAACATCTAAACGCTCGCATGTGTAATATCAGGTCTTTCATTCTTATCATGCACAGACTTCCGTGTCCACTTGAAAACTAGGTGGCCTCGATACCTCACAATTTTAGCTCTTCTGTAAAGTAGAGATCTAGTTCGTCTAGCCTGTTTTGTAACCACTGGGTTATCCCCTCCTCGTGCATGTGATCCTGACATGTTTCCTAGATTTCCTGAAGACTCTTCTATCACAGTGCGATGCAGCAGCCGACCTTTGGCCAACCATCGGCTTATTTCTTATTGGGATGCCACTGTATTGTCCGACTCTTCGGATCACCATGGTATCGACGACTCAGTTCACCCTCTGAGCCTTTCGTTTATTACAGAGAACCTCAATTCAACTTATCCTCCCGTGTTTCAGACCTGAATTGCTCTCCTTCAACTCCTGAGGCACACAGCTATCCCACGCGGATAGTTTGGGGTTCGCTCGAATAATCACACAGAAGTTTTGGGTGGTTCACAGTAGATTGTATTGATACCGTAGTTGATAATTACACCGGTTTATA